>OZ024826.1:78410661-79010661 GCA_964016985.1 Anodontia alba
ATGACAAAGCAGTTTTCTGGGGGGAGTGGGAGGAGGTGTGTGGGGGGTGGGGGGGGGGGAGGGGTGGATATTTCAAAATGCCATCTGCTAAGCATTAAGAGATCTCAAGTATCAGACCACTGAACACTCGTATCTGTGCTAGTGTCTCAAAAAAAGTCTCAAAAAATGTTTGAGACAAACTTATAAATGATTCATCCCAAGGGCCCTGTAGCATCGCAACACGAGGAAGACAAATGTCGAAATTATGAATGGTTTGAAGAGATTATAATGCCAGATAACAGTAGAATTACGTAACAGAAGAGAAAAATCAATAAGGGAAATATGTTTTCATACAGGGCGCCTCGCGCGAAAAGGCCTGTCTCGCGTATGCGGGCAACGAAGGCCCAGATCAGCCTGAGCAAATGCGCAGGCTGATCAGGGCCTTCGTTGCCCGTTTACAGAAGCATTGGACACTGCAAAATATACGGGCGAATAGAGAATGTCCTGGACAGGTTGTGCGGTGCGCATGCTGATCTGAGCCTTTGCTGTTTGAATATGACGTGAGGGCGCTTTTCTCACATTGTGGCCCTATCATACAGTGCAGAAGGCCAGACTTCTTGCAGGTCATTGAATAATACTTCATCCGTTTTGTCTTGTGGAGTTTCTTTTCTAAGGTTGCTAAGGCTTTTATATGGCATTAATGAAAGCGAGTTTTTACACCAGCCAAACTGTCTCTGCATGAGACGAACAAACTTGTGTCTGGCATGTAAATGTGTTTGGTGCGTAGCACAAGAAAACTGTCCTTATGCCACATGCGAACATGAAAGACCCAGATAAGCATGCGCATTCCCACGGTCTGTTCAAGTACTTCACTGTTCGTTGATATATTCTTCAGTATTCAGCGATTCTGTAAGCGAGTAACGAAGGCCCTGATCAGACTGGCGCTTCAATCGCGGGGGCTGATCTGGCTCTTCGTTTCAGCTATGTAGTATAAGAGCCATTTTCCTGCAATTCGTGATATTGTGCGCATGCGCACAGTCTGATCACGCTGTATGATGTTCTCCAGCAAAACGAAAAAACGTAGACACTGGAGGTTCCATCAGCGAACACATACTGGGCGAATGGGTAAAGTAGCCAAGGTCAAAGCTCGTCACACAACGGTACAGGCATATTGCTGTATTTTAGCTAAGTATTGTGACAGCTAGGCTTAAGCAAACAGTGTAGACCAAGATCAGATGCTGTAGAACGCGGTGTCTGATCAAGATCTACAGTTTTCCGCCATTTTTACTAGGGAGACATCTTTTGTGACTTCCTGTTTGCCTTTCTTCAACCAGTCCTCTTCTGAAAAGAGGTCTAATCTGAAAGGAGATAATTGCTTCAAAGTATAGTAAATTCTTTCCTTTTGGAGTAGACCCTTTTTTACTAGGGATGAAAACCAGTTTTGAAATAGTTCCTCCCTAAACAGTGTATCTGTTCCCTTAAATAAATAAATAGATACAAAACGCAAAAAAAATATGGTAGTTTTTGTGAATCCATAAATGTTTTATATGATATAACATTGGCATCACATGGCTTTCATAATTATGACTTTACAGCCCTAATCAGAATGATTTCCTATCGCCATGGGTACACACCTACACACCTAGGGAAATGTATGGCCTAAATTTAAGCTACATATAAAAAAAGATCAGGAAAATGTTATAATTTTAAAAGCTACATAGCTAATGTAAATTTTTCTCTGAAATATTTATACCCAAACACTTACACTTAAAGGACAGTGTAGCAATGCAACATGGCTTCTCAATTTCCGTGCACTGATTTTTGTTTTGACCACAATAATCAGTTAACAAATAAATGTATGGACACTTAGGACACTTTCCTAATTATCATTGTATTATTACTGATTTTGCTGGCACCAAGCAGAATTTGTAAAAGACGGCATTCTATTTTCTTTATATATATATATATGGCAGACGATTCACATGAATTATCAAGACATATTTTCGGTGAAAAATGATTTAAAAAAATAGAAATGTCGTCTGCTGCAGTTGTGATTGGCGCTTTATACAGGATTTAATATTTGTTTTGAGACTTGCATCAGTTTCGGTACATAATTGCATGTAAATTGCAGGATTTCAATGTCTCAAGTGAATTATTCCAAACTAATGTTGCATTTGGGGTCATTAATCATGTTTGTTACCATGGAAAATTGCAAAATATAATATAATATAAGACAGTATATGGAACGTTGTTAGCCCTTTAAGCGCCAGTCACAACTGCAGCAGGCGACATTGATTTTTTTTTTTTTTTTTTTTTTTCAGAAAAAATAAGGCTTGACATTTCATGTCAATCCCTAGCAGACGATTCACATTAAATGCTTAGTCCTATTTGCCCTGCAAAACAATAGAATGTCGTCTGCTACAATTTTGCATAGCCTTTTAAGGGTTAAAATTGCTTGTATAGGAATTGGTGATGTAAATGGAAACAACGTCGTATGACCACCGGGAAATGTTTTCGTCTGAATCACCGGGAATAGTACTCGTGCGTTTTATCCAAAACAAGTACAATTCTCCGGAGTCATGAATATTCTTTCAATTTAGCATTCACCTATTCATGTTTTTAACAATATAGAAAATTTTAAAGATACAGACTTTTCTGCACGCGTCAAATACTTTAAATACTTTTGAACACACACACACACACACAGAGAGAGAGAGAGAGAGAGAGAGAGAGAGAGAGAGAGAGAGAGAGAGAGAGAGAGAGAACAACATGCAGTGAAATGGCAGTTTTGAGGTTACAATGCTATTTTCCACACTCTGTTTTTTTTTTTTTTTGTTGTTGTTGTTGTTGTTGTTGTTTTCCTAGAAAATAATGGGTTGCATTTCATGCTTGCCGGTATCAACCTGTGTGCGAAAAAAATATCAAAATGTTGCTAAACGGTTCAAGAATTAAGGTCACTTTCGCTGACTGCCCACAGACAAGATCACAAACTGTCCACGGACGGTTTCGTACAAACTGTCCACAGACGGACGGACGGACGTTCAATTCGATTATAGGACACTCTTCGAAAGTCGACCTTACAGTGTTTCGATTTTCTGCGGGCCATGCAAATGCGGTGCAGTAGAGGTTAATATAGTGATCAAGAAGATGATGAGAATGGAAGGAACTAGTTGCCTCAATTTATAATTGGTTTCGCATATATTCCGTCTTTATTTGCTTCCAGTCAATTAAATTTCTGCTCAGATGTAAATCCATATTATGCAAATAATTCCTCAGTCGTCTAGTCGCCATTAAGTTGACATTTTACAGATATTGTAAAATGTCCCGCAGAATGCGAAAAGGCCCAATATGCCATATGCCAACAGCGAAGGCCCAGATCAGACTGCGCATGCGCAGTCTGATCTGGGCCTTCGCTGTTCTCCATTACATTTCATATTATCTGATTATTATATGAGTTAACAATGTAATAAATTTCCATATTAAACTTAGTTTTTACAGGCAGATCGTGGCCTTTAATGTTGCTATGAATAGAAGGTCACTTTTCTTATGTCAAGAAAAGATGGAAAAATGATTGATAACGTTGCAAATGGAACGCGTTCTACAAATAGAGCTTATAGAACAGGCAAATCTGGGCTTTTACCGTTGCTATGAATAGAAGGTCCCTTTTCTTATGTCAAGGTGAAAATGATTTATAACGTTGCAAGTGGAACACGTTCTGCAAATAGAACATATAGGCAACCTGAGAAAAGGCCTTTTATCACATAAGCCAGCAACGAAAGCCCAAATCAGGTTGCGCATTCGCGCAGCCTGATTAGGCCATTCGTTGCCCCCGACATAATCATTGGACACTGGATATAATATACCGCCGTGCAGAGGCACTGGTAAGATCGCAGGAATGCACATCTGATCTGGATTCCGTTGCCCGCAAATGGCATAAGAGTCCTTACAACCAGGCTGTAGCTTAATTTATTCATCAATTTTCAACAGGGCTTATGGAATACTCAAAGTTTAATTTCTGTCGTTCTTATTAACTGCATGCACTCATGCAATTCTGTGTTTAATCCTTAGTGCACAGGAGTGACAAAGGAAAGGCATGCACTGCTATAAGAACCTAAGAATCTTCGGAGATGCCCATAGTGGTTTCCTCTAAAATCCATTAACTTATTTATGCCTAGTGGACTCTTCTACCTGAACTCTTTGGACCAGTCCATTTCCAATTTAAGGGGTGTCTGGTCAGTTTTTATTATTATCCTGTTTTATTGAAATGCCTGTAGTTAATGCAAAGGGTGTAGACCCTGATCAGACGCCGCGTTGTGCGGCGTCTGATCTGGGTCTACAGTGTTTGACAATGTCCCATTTATTGGACGCTAGGCACAAATGGGTTAATGTTTAGGACTCTTGGTAAAATTTTCAGCGGTCAACAAATTGGTGATATTTTTCTTATTTTTTCCCAGAAAACAGGATTTGGCATTTCATAAAGATTTTTTGGTTACATAAGGAAGTTTTGTATATTAAAATTGCATGTATAGGAATTGATAATAAATAGTGGGTGATAGATGGAAACAGTATGTCAAATGTCTAATCCTGTTTTGGGGAAAAATAAGAAAAATAAGAAAAATGTGACTTTTTTGACGTTTGCTGAATTAGCCCAGAGAGTTGTAATGGTTAAACTATAAATGGTAAATAATCATGTGATAGTCAAAATAGCAAATACGATACCGCAGAACATAGCCTTCGCTACAACAGCTACCTCCCTATAAAAGCCACTTTCTGTTCTTAAAAGTGGCTGTTGTAGACAGGTTGTGAAAGTGTAGGTTACACTGACATCATCGAGAAAATGACCGCAGATGCGGATAGCTAAGTTCTAGATCAACGTACGCATTCGCACGGTCCAATTTGGACCTTCGTTGTCCGTATACAGCTGCCCCTGTCCAACCTGTGACAGACATTTCAGAGTAAGGACTGGCCTATTCATGCAGACATCTATATACAAACACATAATAAAACAAGCACACAGTCAAGGCAATGTATGATGGTCACGTTCATTTGGGGGTAATTGTGGTACGGGTGTGCAAGCCAGTATTTCGAAACCTTCCCCATTCATATACCTTGCCTTTGGAAAAATCGATCCATTCATATACTTGATCGTCCAAATTGCCGACCTATTCATATACTGCCTTCTGATTTTTGATACCCATTTATTGCTGGTAGTTAGACAAATATCGCAGTCAGTTCATTGAATACCAAGACAACAAGCAGCTTCGAAAAATCTCTAAGCGAAAATTATACGCATATACCGGGATGTCAGAAAAGTGGGGCCTTTCACATACGAATCAAGAAAAAGTCGGATCAGTCATATACATTTTTGTTGAAAAAAGAGGTCTAATCACGCACATCCCCCCCCCCCCCCCCCACACACACACACACACATACCCACCCCCAGGAGCCTCGGGAAGACCGTGCTTCGTGATTGTGGCATTTCTCGGTCGTCTTCACTTCATTTTTTTATCAGACTGTGCGGAATGCATAGGGTAATATTCGTATTCACTGAGCGTACATGTCATAAGGTATATTTTCTCATGCTGCAGTTTGGAGACAGTCTTGGAGAGTCTGATAATATAATCCACCCACAAGGAAGCTTCGCCTTGTCACAAAAGCGATATTCGCAATCTCAGGCAAACAAAAGCTGATACCTTATCAGAAAAGTCATATTGACCTTTACCACTCTCTTGGTACAACAAATTCATATTACTTTATCTTATTTTCCCAGAAAATAAGACTTCGACGTTTCATGCAAATTTTGCATAAAGCGTCAAAGTCTATTTTCATAGAAAAATAAGAAAAATATTTCTAAATGTCGTCTCCAGAATTTTTTACCCAGTATGCCAGGCGTTAAAATACTCTTATCACAGCCAAAATCAATTTTCACATTTTTCTTAAATATACCATACTTACTCTAAGTATTCAGACATCTTAACTCCTTACCATACTTGTCCTAAAATTTAAACAAGTCCATTTTTCTATCTGACGATATGTCTAAAACTTGCTGGAAGAGTGGCGTCTGATCTGGGTCTACACTGTTTGCTCGGGCTTATCTGTCCGAATACTTAATGTAAATACGGTATCTGTTGACCTTTTAACCTTTCCATTTATGGTGCTTTCAGGCGGATTTATCTTTAGCACTCTCTGGGTAAACTCAGCGGACGACAAATTAATACTTTTCTTGTTATTTCCCAGAAAACAGAACTTTTAACATACAGTTCGCACGAAACGTCAAATCTTGTTTTCTGGGAAATTAAGAAAATATATATTTGAAATAAGAAATTAGAATGTAAGCTTAAAGCGCCAATCACAACTGCAGTAGACCACAGTCTGATCCTTTTTTTTTTTTTTTTTAATATTATTTTCGATTTAAATAGGACTTGACATTCTATTTGAATCGTCTGCTGGATAAACGATTCAAACAAAATGTGGTCTTATTTTTCTCTGAAAAAAGTAATGAGAAAATTTGCTTAGTGCTTTAAAGGGTTAAAATTAGAAAAAAAAATCGTCTGCTGCTGCTATTTAAGACTTAATGAGGACGTTTCTTCAGTATTGGGTCAGTGCGTCACTACACACGAACAGACATAAAACAAGAAGAGAACAATAGATGATTAGTTTATTGGCAGATTTATATGCTGTCCATCATGCTAAGTGGCTATTGTTGGCATTAAAATGGTAATGCCATCTTTGAATGGGTTTTGGTCTAATGAAGGAAGTTAATAATGACTGAGTCACCATCGATTGCTGGCCATTAAACATGTTACGTTTACGAGTTCTAGGCAAATTCAGCAGACGACAAATTGATTTTTGTCACCAAAAATAGGATTTGACATTTCATGCAAATTGTCTTTAATGGTCAAATCCTGTTTTCTACGATAGTAAAATTAGAAGAAAAAAAATTCAGTATGTCGTCTTACACAGCGTGTTAAGCGTTTAAAGTGACCCTGGGTTGATTCACCGAACTGTCACTGTAGGAAGGTCAGTCTCTCGAACAACATTGTCAAGTTCACACTTTTGCCAGCGGGCACCGGAAAATGGCTGCAATGCATGGAAACGACAAATAACGACAAATAAACAGGACAGATGACAATCATACGACGCCCAACGCAATTTGTAACCTTAATTACATAGGTATCGACACAACAGGTTAGAAATTGTTTGAGGAATCTGTTCTTATCCGAAAAGTGTTGGACATAAAGTAATACACCCGCTGTTATGGAGACTGTCCGTCCAAGATGACTCGCTGCCGAATTTCCCATTTCCCTTTCATTCAGGCCTCTTATTTATTTATTTATTTATTTGAAATGCACTTGAACCTTTTTCTGTCGGTGCAGATAGATACAAAGGTAAATGCAAAGGTGTGTCATAACCTTGAGGCCGTAGAGGCGGTCGGAGCTAGAGCCCACCATGTCCTGGGCTACAGCAGATGAATGGCGGGCCCAGTCCTCCTCTCCTTTCGCTGCCTTTAACCCATTGTAGACTGAATGAACTCCCCCACACTATATATTGAAGGATTCTAATTTTGATTTTAGGTATGTCAGTCTATGTGATTTAAATATTCCTAGAGAAAAATAGTTGAACTATTTGCAAACAGTGGAGACCCTGATCAGACGCCGCATTCTGCGGCGTCTGATCTGGGTCTGCACTGTTTGCCAATTACCCTTTTAGGGTCTCAAGACTACATTCTGTTAACCTTCTCCCGAATGGTATTCATTCACTGCTGAGTAAACAGAGAAAGCTTCAGTCAGTGGTCCGAGCCAGACTCGAACCTTCAACCTTCAGCACCTCAGCTGAAAACAGTCAAACAGCTCGGCTACAGCGCTTCTCTAATAGCAGATACATGTATATCAGACCTGAAACTGTTGCTCTAAACGGACACTATTGCTGCCCATTTTAAATACAAGCCGACAAAAAACGGACACTAGTGCTGCCCAAATTAAACATAAGCCGACAAGCTTTTTTTTTTTTTTTTTTTTTCTTTTTTTTTTTTTTTTTTTTTTCTCATTTGCTGAACTTTAATTTTCATATTATTCATTTTTCAAAACGAGGATTCGAAAATGATATCCACTGTTTTCCGAAGGAAGTAAATGTTTAGTTTTTTCTGACGAAGCTACGCAAACAAAAAAAAAGTTGCTGAGAAATTTTAACCTTTAAAGCCCTGAGCAAAATTGTAGCAGTTGACATTCTAATTATTATTATTATTAATATTATTGTTCACATCAAAAAAAGACTTGGCATTTCATGTGAATCGTCTGTCCCAGCAGACGATTCACATGAAATGTCAAGCCTTATTTTCTCTTAAAAATACAAAAAAAAAAAAAACAACAAAAAACGCCAAATTAAAATGTCCTCTGATGCACTTGTGTTTAGCACTTTAAGGGTTAATCTATCCAGACAATTCATGTGAAAATATATCAAGCTGATTCTTCTAACTTCATTTAACCTTTGACTGGCTCCAGTCTCCAGTGACTAAATATTTAATCTTATAATCCTGTTTGATAATCATCTAAAATAAAACCAAAATAATATCATGTCACCAGCCTTTATAAATATAGTCATGAAATTATTATTATTTTTTATTATTATTATTTTAGTGGATTATCAACCAGGATTATAAGAATAAATATTTTTTTTTTATTAAATTCATTTTTATTTTCAAAAATCATACAGATCCTACATACTTATCAATAATTTTACATTGCAGACTGCTTCATTCTATGCCAAAATTTAAACCACAGAAATTCAAGATATTAAATACATATAAACAAAACGTTGTATGATTCGATGGATGTTTACTAATTGTGACACGGCACCAGACTCCCATCCCCAATACTGGCGTTCCAGCAATCCCTATGCCATATAACAACCCGCAAACATTCCCTCTGTTTGCCTATACCATAGAGTTCACCAACAGAGAGAGGGCTGGGACACATTACGAAAACAAGCCTATTCAAATATACTGACAATTTTACCACCAAAAACTGAAAATTTTCAGATAAAAAAAAAATCCTATATTTTACATATTTCTGCTCAAAACATAGATTGTGGTTACTCGTTAGAACCGCCTCGTCATAGATTGTGGGTACTCGTTAGAACCGCCTCGACGAGGCGGTTCTAACGAGTACCCACAATCTATGTTTTGAGCAGAAATAAGAAAAATAATGTATACCCCTGTAAACCGCAGTTTTACTTTATAAAAGTGGGGTTTAAGGGGGTCAAAATTATATAGGCATGTTTTTGTGATGATAAAAGAAGGACATGTCCGTCCGTTCTTTTTTCTCTCTTTCTTTCATTTGGAAGGACATGTCCGTCCGTTCTTTTTTCTCTCTTTCTTTCATTTGGTATTACCCATACTAAAGGTGAAGTGCTGATACTTTTTCAAATAAAGAATAAATATTTAGTCACTGGAGACTGGAGCCAGTCCAATTTAGCTTATATATTCGTATATGTATTATATATATAATTATCTCACTGCAGGTAACAAGATTGTCGGATTTCTTCTTAGATGACACGATATTCGTTGCCTATGGACAAGAGAAGCGAAGTAATGACGATTTCAACTTGAATGACCGTGGTAAGTATTAATGCTCAGCATGCCGGGAAAATATCAAAATCAGCAGACGACATTTTAAAATACATTGTATTTTTTTTTTATTATCATTATTATTTTCCCCAGAAAATAGGCTTTGAAAGTCATCGAAATGAGGACGCATTCTTTCTTTTTGGAGAAGGAAGACAGAGTTTTTTCTCCCTGAAAAGGATATCCCTGCTCTTTAGGTAGAAATAGACCGGCAGTAAGGCCCCGTTTTGGTATGTGTCTACTCATATGATCTTCAGTTTAACCGTTAGGCACGCTCTAGGACTGAGAAACGCACAGATGGCAAATACTGTTTTCTTTCTTTTAATTTTATTTCATTTTTATATATTTCATTTTTATTTATTTATTTATTTATTTATTTATTTATTTATTTTTGCGGAAAATAAGCATGACATCTCAGTCAAATTGTAGGAGACAATTTGAATAATATTTTAAGCTTTATTTTTATTTGGAAAAATATGAAAAAAAAATGAAAAAAAATGTCTGCTACTATTTAAACTCAGCAGGTTCCAGGTTAAGCTCTTAAGCAATATCGCATTCATTAAAGATATTGTTTTAATAGCAGACTTAATATTGACGCAGTGCTAAAAGTTGATTAAAACTATTGATTCAACATGAAAAAGCAGACGTGCACACGTGCAGTACGATTTATTTTACTTCTTTACTTCATCTTTAAGGCTTAGATGTTGGGTAAAAATTTCAGCAGACAACAATTTGAAATATTTTTTTCTTATTTTTCCCAGAAAAATGGCTTTGATATTCCATGCAAAATATCTCCTCAGGAGACATTTTGCATGAAATATCAAAGCCTTTTTACTTGGAAAAATAAGAACATATCATCTGTCGTCTGCTGAATAAGCCCAGGTTTATGAGCCCAGCATGAGCTGAGGACCTGCTCATCCGCGCTTCCATTTCTCGAAAGTTCTCAGCAAATAATTGCCCTTATGTTTTTTGTTGTTTTTCATATTGGTTCACTTGCGTTTATTTCACGTATTACCAAAAGACCCACAAGGCGTTGACGGACTTCTTGTTTTAAGAATATTTTTCGTATCAGCAGATAGCAAAATAAATTTGTTCAAACTTTAGAACAACGGTGGTAAGAAGTTATGGTCCCAGCATGCATACAACGTTGAAACAACGTCGATGGAATCGACGTTGTTTCAACGTTGTGTGCCCACTGGGGGTATCCAAATATTTATGGTAAAATACGACACAATGTTTCTCCTCTAGAACAGAGTTTGAACTGCTATGATCAATATGTTCTGGAAATTGGTTTGAGTGCTCAAAAATAATTCTAGCTTTATCATCAATTTTCTGCGACATAAAACATCCTGCTGAGAACATAACCGGTGTTATTTACATCTCATCATTATGTACGCCGACAGTTTTATTTCAATATCCTATATCAGATATGGGACACACCAAGCGAAAAAGTGCTTTCGAACATGCGCAAAATGTTCACGTCATCCCGCGCATGCGCAAAGTCTCATCCGGGCATTTGTCCTCCATTGAAACATTCTATAGTATCCAATCATTCTGTTAGCGGACAACGAAGGCCGTGGTCAGACTGCGCGGATGTGAAGGCTTGTCTAGGCCTTCGCTACCCGCATATGCCGAAGACACGTTTTCGCATCGCAAGACCCGGATTCTGAGCATGAAGAAACTTTGCATTATTGGCTATCCAAAATGCGCACAGTGTAGATTCTGCTCAGACTGCGCGGACGAGCAGGCTGATCTGAAGTTTTGCCGGACGCACATGTCTGAAGCGAGGTCTGAAGGTATCTGTCTGGCGCAATGGCTCTTCTCATTGTTTATTTAAGGGGGCGGGATATACTTCGTAGATTTCCTGACATATTTTGACACGACATCATGTTTTCTTTCCTGACCACCAGTCCCCTTCTAAAATGAGGCCTCTAAAAGGAAAGAAATTGCTAAAAAGGGGAGCACATTGTTTCCTTTTTAGAGTCGACCCCTTTTCAGAAAGGGTGATGGAGGGGGTAAAACGGGTTTGACAAGAGTTACCTCCCTTGACGGTGTGTCCATTCCCCTTAAAGCTCAATACATATGAGTCATCCTTGCAAGTATTAGAATTACTACATTTTGTTCAATAAACGGTTTGGATAGCGTAAAAAGGGCTTTTTTGCTATTTCCGAACAGCGATGACGCAGATCAGCCTGCGCATCCGTGCTGTCCACTTTCAGACCCATTGGATACTGAAGAATTTATGGTCAAACCTGTGTTAAGCAACCACCTATAGGAAAGTCAAAAAGTGGTTGCTTAAGACAGGTTCTTGCTTAAAACAGGTGAATTTACACAAATATTTTAAGGGACCTGAAAACTGGCCTTTAAACACAGGAAATTGTTTAATACAGGTGGCCTTAAAAACAGGGCTGACTGTATCTATGAACAGAGAAGCATATGGCACAAGTGTCGTTTTTGCATGATGCATATCATTAATTATAGTCGTGTACTTCATTAAAAGACAATAATGACAATAATGTGCAATTTTCTGCATCAATATTGCAATGTTCTGGTTGATGTGGGTGCATTCAGTCTTTTATTATCTTAACCCTTGTCATGCTGAATAAATTAAGATGCCACACCTACTTCTGATTTTCAGCCAATCAGATTACTTGATCCAAGATGTTCATACAAATTCAAATACTAAATGACAAACAGTGCAGATACAGATCAGTTGGCTTCTGAAGAAGCCAACTGATCTGGATCTACACTGTTTGCAAAGGCAGGGTATATCCGGGTTCAGCAGGACAAGGGTTAATTACGATATCTGAGCATCTGTATCCGCTAATTATGTTACCACAAACGGTCCATTGATGTTTTACCCTTTACTACCACTCTCTGAGTTGATTCAGTAAGCGACAAATTGGTGATAGTTTTCTTATTTTCCCCAGAAAATAGGCTGTGACATTTCATGCAAATTATCTCCTCAGAGACAGTTTGCATGAAATGTCAAAGCCTATTTTCTGGGAAAAATGAGAAAATCATTTCCAAATATCGTTCGCTGAATTTTTTACCAAGCGTGCTAAGGGTTAAAAATAAAATATTTTAAACATACACGCTATTGGGTTATCACAAGGCTTATTTTGTGCGCACGAAATGCGTTTTCTGAGGATTCGATGGCATAATACGTACCGTATTCTCAAAACAGACTTGAACAAAATGCGTAGACCCAGATCAGATGTTGATCGGGGTCTACACTTTTGTGCCACTAATCCAGCAATTATAGATACTTACAGTATAACCTCAATGGCTCGAACCCGGATGGCTCGTTTACCATGGATGATTCGAACTCTTTTTTCAGTCCCTACAAAATCCTTCCAATAGCTCAAGAAAACAAATATTTAGGGATTTTTTCTTATTTTATCATGGAATTGTATGTTGTGTGTACTCATTAGAATCGCCTCATCGAGTACACTCAACATACAAACATTGCGTAGAAAATCGAAAATATTTCCCTAAATTATCGCTATTTGCTCCCTGAACTGGTGCCATGATTAACCCTCTATGGCTCGAACTACCCATGTCTCGAACGAATTTCCATCATGGGTCCCAAATATGTTCGTGCCATGCACTGACGTTCGACTGTAGTTAGTAAAGTGGTATTCGTTGAATCTTAGGACAAGTATGGTAAGTAAATAAGGTGTCCGAGTATTTAGAACATTTAGGATAAATATGGTAACAATAGAGTCAGCTATTGGTAACCGATTGGTATCACTAGCTGCTTATTGGTATCACTAGCCGCTTTTTGGTATCACTAGCCGCTTATTGGTATCACTAGCCGCTTTTTGGTATCACTAGCCGCTTATTGGTATCACTAGCCGCTTATTAGTATCACTAGCCGCTTTTTGGTATCACTAGCCGCTTTTGGTATCACTAGCCGCTTATTGGTATCACTAGCCGCTTTTTGGTATCACTAGCCGCTTATGGTACTCGTACGATTTGAGACTCGCTGGTCGAATATAGTACTGAGCATATACAAGAAAACCGACGGTAAGGTGTTTGGTTGTTTTCCTCTGCACGGGGGCTTCCTCCTGCTTTCAAATATTTCCATATCAGATAAGTTTGTATGATTATTATTAGCTTTTAGTTTCGATATTGGAATATATTCTAAAAAGAATGGACTTTGAAAGCAATGAAGACACTGCCGATAAAATTTATAAAGTTTGCCCTTGGAATCAAAGAACACAAACAAAATTACGAAAATCGGAAACTGAAAGAAGCGAAATTGTCAAGTGTTCTGGGCCAGACTAGCCAGTTTCGGCCAGTTTAGCCCTCATCAGTGATCCTCACATTCATTAGAAAACACGCCTATTCAAGTATATAGAAAATTTCACCTCCAAAATCTGAAAATTTTCAGACAAAAACACTCTGATATTTTTCATATTTCTGCTCAAAACATAGATTTTGGGTACTCGTTAGAACCGCCTCGCTGAGGCGGTTCTAACGAGTACCCACAATCTATGTTTTTGAGCAGAAATAAGAAAAATAATGTGTACCCTGGTAAACCCCAGTTATACTATATAAAAGTGGGGTTTAAGGGGTCAACATTATATAGGTATGTTTTCGTAATGTTTTCAAAAATTCCGGAATGGGCTCAATGATCCCAATTGACCAGAAAGTATAATCTATCTTATAGTGAAATACGGGGAGACGTTTTACCTGATCTTATACAGCTAAAGTCAGACATAACACGACCTTCTCGACAACAAAGTTACGTTAATAATACATGTACTACTATTCTGATCTTGTAGTAATGTAGTGATGTGCATAGGCGTAGCGCTAATTACGCATGTGTGTAAAATGCGCAACCTGCGTAGGAAAAAAATAATATTATTTGTAATAAAGAGACATCAACTAACATAAAATATTTGCTTCTTTACCATAGGAGCTATTCTTGAAGGAAATAATTTATTGCCTCCAAAATAGGGGCTACTGTTAAAGGAAATAATTTACTCCCAGAGGGTTACTCCTAAAGGAAATCTGGGAGTAAATTCTTTCCTTGAAGAGTAACCCCTATTTTGGAAACGATACCGCTATGTATGCGTAAAAAAATAACGTTCTGGCTGCATCACTGGTTTGATTGTATCGAACTAATAGTGCACATAAGTATACCAATTCCAGATTATCCCTTTCATCCCTGAGTTTCTGAAGTGGACCCTCCCATCCTTGAATTTGGACATGTCCACTGATGCAAATAGTCGAAATCATCTATAATAGAATGGCAAATAGTGTAGATCCAGATGATGGCTCGTTACCTGGATCTACACTGCTTGCACAGGTATCTGTTTTGGTCTGCCAAGCTGAAAAGGTTAACTGACATCTTTCTGTTATCATTCTTTACAGAAGTAAAACTAGTCACGCCGTATCGACCACGCACCGGTGACGCCAGAGTGACACTTAGATCCGCCAAAGCCGGAAGAAAGTCGTCGGCGTGTAGCGGTACAAACAGGACAAACGGTGAAGGTCAGAATAACAAATATTGCATTTTAAGGGGACTAGATACACTTGGTAGATTTTCTGCCATTTTTAACACGGACGACAACTTTTGGGACTTCCTGTTTGCTTTACTGCACACCTATCCCCTTCTGAAAAGGGATCTCCTCTAAAAAGAAACGAATTTATTCCCGTTGGAGGAGCCGCAGTCACAGAACATGGCCTGCCTAAAAGGAAGCAATTTGCATCTGAAAAGGGGTCTACTCTAAAAGGAAAGAATTTGCTCCCCGTGGGAGCAAATTCTTTCCTTTTATGGAAGATCCCTTTTCAGAAGAGAGTCGAAACAATTTTGAAAAAAAAAAAAAAAAAAAAAATGCTTTCCCCGAATGTGTACAAAAAGTTCCCTTAATTATTTTGATGTGTCAGAGACACAGGATTATCTGTCTAAAAAAGCAGTTTACTGCTTCGAATTCCTCTTAAGAGATCATCACGCTGCCTGAATAGTTAAACATCATAAACATGTGAATAGTTTTGTTTTGTTTGTTCTTTTGTGTGTGTGTGTGTGTGTGTGTGTGTGTGTGTGTGTGTGTGTGTGTGTGTGTGTGTGTTTTCCAGAGAAAATAAGTCTTAACGTTAAGCGAATAATACATATGAAATATTTAGACTTATTTTCTAAGAAAAAATGAAATAAAAATAAATAAAAGAATACCGTCTGCTGCAGTTGTGATTGGCGCATTAAGGGTTAAGTTGTTAAGATTGTGGCCTGTACTGGATATATTCATATCCATGATGTAAGAGATGACATCTGGACCCAGTTGTTCAAAACTGAACGAAGTTGTTAGCTAACACGATATATTTTGTTGAAAAAAAATGTGAAAAGCTTTTGCATTGCAAAAACTACTCACATTTTTGCAGCAAAACCTTCAATGTATTTGAAAGCACCTTAGCTGCAACAGTTAACGAATTTGTCATTAACGAGCTCCTTAAGCTAACGATGCTTTGAACACTGGGTCCTGGACTTCGAAAATTATCCAATTAATGCCCTTTTGAGTCTTCTACCCAACTCTTTGGTCAGGTCCTTTTCTACTTGAAGGAGTGTCTGATTTGTCAAAAATGAAAAAAAAGAATAGATATGGACGCTGATCGCGTTCAGCGACGTCTGATCTGGCTCTACATTGTTTATCAGTGTCCCATTTTGCGGGGATATGCATTAATGTTTTCATGGATTATTTTCCACATTTACAGATGCACGGAGCGATACGGTACACACAAGTCCTGGCAGCTCACCTGTATCGCCAAAATCTCCGAAACGGAAAGCAGTTAGTGCGGTAAGCTATGCTTTTTGTTTGTGTTTCTTGTTATAGTTTGAGACCGAAATACATTTTGATTTTTGTAAGAATGCTTTACAGTTGCGTAGCAAGAACGGAATGACTTTTACTCACACCAAGGAAAAAACTTCGTTAGGCTTCTAAATGAGGCCTGCTCTTAAAGGAAAGAATTTGCTCCCATTTTTTCCATTAAAGGTAGTCCCTCCCTATGATAAAGGAAGAAAATATTATATGTTAGATAATTGTACTGTATACACGGAATGAGCGCTGCGTCTATGACCAGAATATTTAGAATTAATCGTCAAGCGTATTTGCCTAACACTTTCCTCAAATTCACTCATGTTCTTACGTTACTATCTTCCTTGCCATGGTTTCTTGATTCCTGATATGTGATTTCCATGGACATCGGCGTCATCACTGCGTAAACAAATTAATGGCATTGTTTACCGACTTCAGATTATTATACACCGTTGCAAATAAGCGTATTTCTATGACCGATGGTTCTGGATTTTTATATTCCATACCTCTCTCTCTCTCTCTCTCTCTCTCTCTCTCTCTCTCCGATCCCTGGCCCCACTTACCCAGCTAGCATTCTACATAATTCTACAGCGGGCCATTATCGGCCCGTCGCAGGTAACTGACGGGCCGATAACGGCCCGCTATAGATTTATGTAGAATGCTTACTGGGTACACTGTAATGGTGAATGATTGACCTCTGGTTATGTAAAATTATGGTATAATGACATTGCCATAATGCCGTACGCTTTGTCCCACATATATTTTGGTAGTAGCTGTGATTGTCCGCAGTGTTTGAAATATATATTATATCATTGTCCAATGACTTCACCTTACTTGGTTAAATGACTCAGCATTATCAGGTCACTGTGCAACGATCTGTTAATAAGGTCAGGGACGGATTCAGAGGGGGTTCAGTCGAACCCCCCCCCCCCCCCACCCCAGCCCCCACCCCACCCTCCTTTGGATCAAAATTTCTATTTCATGGGAAATTTTGGATACTATTGATAAGTTTGAGATGCCTTCCTTACCCTAAATATTCACAACCCTGCAGTCTTTACCTTATACTTTTCTTCAACAAGTTCATTTTACTACCTATCAAAGTGTGTAAAATTGCTAGATGAGTGGTAAACAGTGTATACACTGATCAGACGCCGCGTTCTGCGGCGTCTGATCAGGGTCTTCACTGTTTGCTCAGGTATGTCTTTCCGAATACGTAGAGTAAGTACGGTAATATGATCAAATCGAACCCCTCAGAAATCATCCTGGATCCGCCCCTGACAGTGGTCATAAATTGTACATTTTAAATGATTTGTCTGTGTGAATATTAGTTGTTATTTTCCATTATCTCCTTTGCTTTATTATCGTTTCAGCCAAAATACAGAACATACAGTAACATAAATGGAGGTATGTAGTGTCTTTCCCAATTTTGTATTTTTTTCTGAATGAAAGGAACTTGTCTAGAATGGGATGTGTTCCGCGATTATCCCTATCCTGGGTATCTTCATTGTATAATCTCTATTGACAGTGAAGCAAATAATGTTGTGCTTTTATGTTTTGCTGTTATTGTTTTTCCTATTTTCCATCCCTAATATGAAAATAGGCTTAGCCTAAATGCGAGCTCAGCACAGAGCTATCCGTATTCTGTTCAAAAGTCCTTCACAGCATCATTAAAGAATGAATGTCAGTATATAAAAGATATATGTAAATCAATAATAATAAAAATATTCAGCAAATATGTTCGTGACACTTTTTGACACTCGTTTCTTGTCACTTCGTGACGCTTATTAGTGAGACCCAAATTTTATGAATAGTGGTATAATCAAGTCCGCCCAGTCAGTTCTGCCAACTTCCGGTGACAACTTCCGGGAAGAAAAAGAAGAACATTGGTCAGAGCGATTTCTGCTGAAAGTATATATCGTTGTATGTTACTTTTGCTCGATCATATTCTCTACCATAGAGCTCGTTTCGTTCGCAACGCGCTTTGCGCGTCGCGAGCTGTGCTCGCTATAAAATTGGTTGTACTTTGTCTCTTTTTCTGGACTTTGATGAAAAAAAAACACCTACAGAAATATCTTTAATCACTCCAAAACACATGATTGCATTTTCCCGACCCTGAATGTTGATTTTGATGCACAAACTGACATATTCATTTCATGTGCATACGATGTATTCATTCAGTACAAAGGCAAAGCTTAAGCAAAAGCAAAACTTGTACATTTACGTAAGTTTATTAAAGAAAAAAGGTAAGAGAAAAGTCAAGGGAGTGCCAAAATCACAAGCCGCAGCTCTTCCCAGACACCAAGAGGAAACAGACAAAACCAAACAAGCACAAATCGAACAAACGTACGAAAGCACTCTCTTCCCAAGCGAGGTAATCGCAGCGCTAAAAGGACTGAAAAACACAAGATCAAAATAACACAAGGCAAGACTTAAAACAAATCGCCTCGTAGACTGAACCACAAAGCAATAAAGAGTAAGACAAACACCGGGACCACCTCATTAGAACGGTCAGTAGAATAAACTACCGGAGGGTTTAAAGCACTTTTACAACTAGCCAAATTCACCCTGGGTACCGATGCTATTCCTAATACAGAAATACATAAAAATCCGATTTGCATAAAGGTTCCCAACACAGTCAATGCATCAAAGCGAAAACATAAAAATCAAATTAATCACTATGATAAACAAAGACGAGTACTCATGGCTTATTCTACTGTGTGCCAGAGTAAATGAAAACCAATAACTGAGCCACAGCGGGCGAAGCCAAAGACATATCGTCAAGCCCCAACCCACTAGTAAAAGTTTTTACGAAGAGGCCATCAATGAGTCTGAGGCCCGAACCGCCGTCGTGCAGTTAAAGAGTCATAGCCATCAACAATGATTGGGTTGACAACTAGGCATGCAGTCTGCCGCATAATATCCATTAAAAGATTCCTGTTAAGTAAAAGCATAATGATAAAATCAGAATTTTATTGAGATCCATATGGCCAGTACTATAATTTCTTGACGATATGTCTTTGGCTTGGCCCGCCGTGGTTCAACTATAAGTTTTCGTTTACTCTGGCACACAGTAGAATTACCATGAGTACTCGTCTTTGTTTATCATAGTGATTAATTTGATTTTTATGTTTTCGCTTTGATGCATTGACTGAGTTGGGAGCCTTTATGCGAACCGATTTTTATGTATTTCTGTATTAAGAATTGCATCGGGACCCAGGGTGAAGTTGGCTAGCTGTAAAAGTGCTTGAAATCCCCGTTGGTTTATTCTACTGACCGTTCTAAGGCGGTGATCCCAGTGTTAGTCTTACTCTTTGTTGCTTTGTGGTTTATTCTACGACGCGAGTTGTTTTAGTTTTGCCTGGTGTTATTTTTGTTCTTGTGTTTTTCAGTCCTTTGAGCATTTGGATTACCTCGCTAGGGGAAGAGAGAGCTAACCTTAGTGCTTTTCGTACATTTGTTCGATTTGCGCTTGTTCTGTTTCCTTTTCCTCTTGGTGTCTGGGAAGGGCTGCCGCTTGTGATTGTGGCACTTCCTGGACTTTTCTCTTACCTTTTTTTCATAATGTATTTTTCTCTCTCGTTAAATGACGCACACATGATAATACGTATTGCTGGAGCAAAGATATAGGGCGTTGGTGGGTACTGGATAGAGGCTGTTAATTAGAAAACGTATGGTGATGGAGCAAATAGATGTTAGTTGGTTCGATTTTATATTTCAGAGGAATATCTGGCAGGTCCTCCGTCTTTAGCACAGCAGTTTGAGATAGGAAAGAAAATTGGAGAAGGAAACTTTGCAATAGTCAGAGAATGTATCGACAAGTAAGTTTTTTCCTTGCTTATTTCTTTTTACTTTTCAGGCTGAGATTTAGTATGGTTACTTGTTGTAGAAGTTCAACTGTTGCAAATTTACGACTTGACCCGTTCAACTTGTAGACCAGTTTAGGTACTTATGCAAACAGTGTAGCTCTAGATGAGAGGGCTTATTATGAGCCGTCTCATTAGGATTCACACAGTTTGCAGTTCTAGTTTGATTTTTGACTGAGACCCCTATTTGGAACAATGCTTCTGACCAGGTTCAAAGATGGAAGTCCACTTCAGAAACTCGGGAATGAAAGGGCTAATAACGAGCCAGTTATAATTACTTTGCAAGAGTTCAATTAGAAGGTTCGTACCTCGTCAAATGATCAAATGCAATATAATTCTCTCCCATTTTACCCTTTTAGCCGTGGTATTAATAACAAAATATAGATTATTTAAAGTAATGTTTTACTTTCTAAATGTACGACAATGTCCCTGTTTGTGTCATTATTTTGTGAGAATGTTTAATGTGCCAGCATAAAACATTACATAATTTACTGAAAGAAACCAATCAGATTAAAAAGCAACTGTATGCGATATTTCTGGTATTTTAACCCATTGTAGTCTGGAGACCCCTAGAACGGTAGTTGGCAAACAGTTCAAATTCAGATCAGACGCCGCGGAATGCGGTGTCTTATTTGGTTCACCATTGTTTGCAAATAGTTCAACCATTTTGCTCTAGGAATATCTAAATCACATTGCCCGAAATTAGAATCTTCCAATATGTAGTGTGGGGAGTTCATTCAGTCTGCAATGGGTTAATTACATTTGAAGGACTATCACACTATTCTGTAGTTCTAAGGTCAAATAATGAAAAATAACTAGAGGTGAACAGACTCGGTAAAACCGCGTCTCGTGTGTTTGTTCCTTTCGTGCTTTGCTTGCTTCCAAAGGATCCCTCTTTTTTCAAAGCTCAATAATGAAAATAAACACAACCTAATCATAACTGAACGAAGGGGAAAAGTAGCAACAGTGATAGTGATAAATGCAATCAAACCAAACTTTTGAATTCGTGGTTTAAAACTGAAACATTGAAGAGCATATCTTGGGATACAAGGTGGCATACCGTACATTTGGAAAATATTTGAAAATACAATGTATTCCTTTTTACCAATGTAAAGGTCACACAGCCTTGCTCTTGAGTTTTTTGTATACCTTCATAATTCAAATTTTTATATAGTTTTATACGTTACTAAGTAAAAATTTGCAGTAATTATATTATAATCATTTCAGGCGTGATAACAAGAAGTACGCATTAAAGATCATAGAAAAGGAAAAATGCAAAGGAAAAGTAAGCGCATCTTTTGTTTTTCAGGCTTTTAGCTTTGAGTAGCCACAGAAATATGTGAACTTTTCTGTTTTGCGAGAAGACTAGTATTAGAACTATTAACCGTTCTGCTAACTGTAAAATAAATATATAGAATTGTTAAAAATTAAGATACCGAGCAGCATCTCAGTATTGTTTTCACTAAAACAAATACAGAAGATATACAAATATGAATGATGTACCCAAGAGAGGCCAAATCACGAAGCATAAACTTAAAGAGTCACCGAAAGAAAGATAAAATGAGGAACAACACTGTGACAGGACACGAATGCACAGTTGTAATAACCGACAAATGAAGAAGAACTGCATCAGAGGAACCGCCTTGGAACGATCAGCAGAAAAAAAACTACTAGGGATCTTAAACTAGCTTCACTCGATCGAAATCTTGACCTTAGTTCTGGTGTAGCTCCAAATTACAAATATGTGTTCGGTTTGCGTAGGGTTCTAAAGAGATATTTGCCACATTTCGTCTGCATAAATCAAAAATATACATAATTATACAGTCGACTCTCGTTATCTCAACTTTGCTGATCTCGAATAACCGGTTATCTCGACGTGAAAATCTGGTCCCTGTTTTAACATGGAAATCTAACGACAGGTAACAAAATATTGTGGAAAAGAGGAGAAATTGCTCTACGGAGCAATTTCTCCTCTTTTCCACAATATTTTCAATATATCTCTAACTTCGGGAGTCAAGTTACATATTCGTTTGTGAAAAGTGGTTATTCGCTTTATTTTTTCCTCAATTCAGCAAATCCGATATGTCGAGGCCCGGATATCTCGAAATATTTCAGAGAGTCCTTTGACTTCGAGATAACGAGAGTCGACTGTATTTTAACTGCTAGATAGCATGTCCTGTTTATGCATTGGCATTATTAATTACGCTCATATACGTTCTTTTCAGGAGCATATGATACAGAACGAGGTTGCAATACTTAGAAAAATGAAACATCCTAATATTATAGAGTTAAAGGAGGAATTCCATTCACATACTGAATTATATCTTGTCATGGAACTAGTCAAGGTCAGTACAACAAGCGAAACTTCGTGTCCCAAATTAGCTATTTACCCTAAATAAATGTATTTAGGCAGGTCTTAAAAAGTCTCCCCGTACATCATCAGAGTGCATGTTATATTGTATTTCCTTTTGAATCATTGAGCCCATTCTGGTTATTTTGAAAATCGAATACCGCTTAAGCCGGCGCTAGGGGGGGGGGTGCGGGGTGGCGTATGCAGCCTCGCAAACTACAGTGTTGCATATGAAGAGACTCAATCAAACCAAGTCTCCGATTTTCGTGATTTTGTGTGTTCTCTGTTTTCAAAGGCAGTCCTTTTTGACAGTCTATCATTTCACAGAAGATCAAAAAGACATTCCTAAAGTATACCCATTTGTCTCCAGACCTGGTGCTATGATTAGCCCTGAGTAGCTCGAACTGCCTATGTCTAGAACGAATTTTCATGGTCCAAAACTGTTCGAACCATTGAAGTTCGATTGTAAATTGTATTTTTCAGGGTGGAGATTTATTTGATGCTATTGCCATGTCCACCAAGTACTCAGAGAAGGATGCGTGTTCTATGATCCATAATCTAGCTAGTGCTCTACAGTATCTACATGGTCTAAATATTGTGCATAGAGACATCAAACCAGAAAACCTACTGGTAAAGTATGATTTATCGGGCTGATTTCGTGTTTTTATTCATATGAATAATAATGATAATAATAATAATAATACACAGACACTACTTATTATTTCCAACATTTCGGGCACTAGGCCGTTTCTCAGGAATTGTACGTGGAAAAGGCCTAGCGACTGAAATGTATGGGAATCTCTTCGTAGTCTGTTGGTAGTGTGACCGCTTGCTTTTCTCAGTTAAGATATTTCTTTTTAGTGTCTTTTTTTACTGTTTATTTTTAGAATAATATATTTAGTATTTCTCCTTTCTAGCTATTTTTATCCTTTTCTACACAGAAGCATTTTATAACATTATAAGAAAGGTTTCTGACAAATTTGACAGTATTTGCAATACTATCTGGACATCAGTTACTGTAAAGTAAATCAGAAACAGATTGATGGTTATCTATAGGCCAGACTCTGAACACACCCTTTACTAGGCCAAAACTTCAAAACCCAAGAGAGCTGCAACCTTTTCAGCAGCAACGTCAGAAAGCATGTACCTTCGGACACGTGGGCTCAGCGAAGATTCAGATTGCGCATTTGCACGGTCTGATCAGAATCTTCACTGTGCGTATGTTGGATAGAAAATGATGCAACGTTATTTCACGCGGACAACGAAGACTCAGTTCAAACTGCGCGCATGCGCAGGCTGATTGGAGTGTTTATTGAGAGCACATATCAGAAGGTACGTTTTCTTAATTTGCGGCTCATTTCTTATCATGAATATGTTTGTATTTAGGTTTGTGATCATGGAGACGATAGCAAGTCTTTGAAGCTGGGAGACTTTGGTCTAGCAACAGATGCCACTGAAATGCTATTTACAGTTTGTGGTACTCCCACTTATGTGGCGCCTGAGATACTGGAGGAAACTGGGTAAGTTAGAAGTTCTTACAACGATGTAATTATTATACTACTGTTAATCATGAATATGTGATGCACAGTGCAAAGACATGATCCATATGAAATATCGGATAATGAAAACTCAGATCATCACGAAAACATGCCTTTATAATAATGACCCCCTTAAACCCCACTTTTATAGAGTAAAACTGGGGTTTACAGGGGTATACATTAGTTTTCTTATTTCTGCTCAAAAACATAGATTATGGGTACTCGTTAGAACCGCCTCACCGCGGCGGTTCTAACGAGTACCCACAATCTATGTTTTGAGCAGCAATATGAAAAATATCAGAGTTCTTTATCTGAAAAATTTTCAGTTTTTGAAGGTGAAATTCTCAATATATTTGTATAGGCGTGTTTTCGTAATGTCAAGCTGTCTACTTACAGATATTGCATGATTATATCGATGAACAAAGAAGACCCTATTCAGACAATACAGATGAGACGTTTTGTTACATTTCAATATATAAACACCACAAGACCACAGATCAGTCTTTGCCAGACCAAACCCAGCATAACATGGGCATACGAAAATTGCAATCGATTTCAGTAGCGTAGCTAGAACGAAATTATTTTTACGCACATTAGGAAAAATCTAGAAAAAAAAGCCTAGTTTTGCTTCCAAAAGAAAGGAAAGGACTTGCTCCCAGAGAGAGCAAATTCTTTATTTTCAGAGCAGACTATATGACAAAGGAGGAACATATTCTAAGTTAGATGCGCTGTCTTAATTGCAAATAGATTTTCCTTACGCACATGCCTTAACTTTCATTTACAGTTATGGTTGTCAAGTGGATGTATGGGCAGCAGGTGTTATCATGTATATTTTATTATGTGGCTTTCCGCCTTTCACCAGGTATGTATTTATACAGTAATAAACTGACAACAATAAGCATCATTTTAATTTTGTGAAGTTTGTGTATATGATAATGTTTTTATGATGCTGTATTGTGTTAGTACCATGTGACGGCGGTAGAACGTCTCCCCGTTCTTCACCAAAGTACAGATTATATTTCATTTCCTTTGGGATCATTAGGCCCATCGTGGTATATTTGAAAATAGCGTTCTGCTCATGTATACGCTAGAGGGCGTAAGCAGTGTTGCAAATTTTCATTACTGCTTATGAAGAGTCACAATAAAAACGAAACTCCGATTTTCTAGTTTGTAGTGTGTTATTTATTTCAAAGGGAATCTTTTTGACGTTTATTTTAACGTATTTTAGTCTGGAGACCCCTAAAAGGATAATTAACAAACAGTGCAGACCCATATCAGACGCCGCGGCGTCTGACCAGGGTCTTTACTGTTTGCAAATCATTCAACCATTCTTCTCGCGGAATATCTAAATCACATAGGCTGACATGCCTTAAATGAAATTAGATTCTTCCAATATAAAGTATGGGGGAGTTCATTCAGTACAATGGGTTAACAGGTAAGCTGAAAGCAACCGGATGCATTTAGTAAGTTTTCAGCCATGCTTACTAGGGAAATTTTTTCGACTTCCAATTTGCTTACCTTCTGAAAAGGGAATATAATCTAAAATGAAAGAGTGTGCTGCTCTCCGTTTGGTGTAGTTCGTCAAATTTCACAACAACAATACAGCACAGTTTGAATTAAGTTTTACAATTTACCATTTTTTTGCTAGGATTCATATGCGTTTTGTTATGAAAGGCAACAAACTATAGCTAAGAATTATAATTCCAAGGTAATTGTCTGGGTTCTTCTTCTGTTAAGCGGGAAATGATGAGTGAGCATGGAAATACATAACATAATAAAACTGAATTACGAAATTACATTATAAAGATACACGACATGCAGAGAGGTCAGATAAAATACAAAGTTACCACATATGTGCATAATCTTAATATTCGTTGTTGTTTCAGCGCACCTAGGTTACGTAAACAGAGCACAGTAAAAGCTATTGCAGTAGCCCAAACTTCGGCACTAGCTTTGATTTTACCCGCAGACTTACGGTAATAAATGAAACCTTAAATTAAGACTGTCCCTTGACCGAATAACACATTTAAAGTACGGGCGTCATAGGATATTCTAATTTCTTACAGACATAACACCAAATACCTTAGTGACCATGGTCTTTGACACTTGTTTACAATGACCGCTAAATATCTGTACATCAGATAAAAATCACATTAAGACCCTAACCACAATGAATAATGAGCTGGGTATTTGCTGTAACCATAAGAGTAGATTTTCCATGACGCACCTAAGCTTTTTTTAACTTGCCCCTGTATGAGTAAGGTTTATATCCAAAGTTATATCTTTAAATAACTTAATCCATTACGCCTCTGTGTCCCATCCTTGTAATATCAACCTTGTTATTTTGTGTAAACTTTGTAAAAAAATCATTTTTATTTAATTAGTGCATGCTAACTTTTGCTAATATTAATAATCCCAAATATGATACTTTACTGTTCATAAGAACAGTTTGGGGATAAAATCAAAAGATCAAACCCCTCCTCCCCCACCTCCATCCCAATATTGACTAAGATACTAGACTGTTTTAAAATAGCCTGTCTTTGAACAAAGACAGTGCTTATTGCATCAAAAATGCTACATATTTTTTTTACTTAAACTGTTCTGGTAAATTGCTTTTATAATGTTAAAAGAAATAAAACTGTGGAAGTTCTGGTTTTACTAACATTGGTGTTTATTCATACCTCATTTGATTAATCGCCTCTAGTGTTTATAGCCCTCTCGTTGTGCTCCAAGCTTCAACCCAAATATATTAACACATTTATTATGTTAACGTATGTGAAAAATCTTCAAAACATGTTTTCAGCTAACCCGTAAACCGCATAGCAGATTTGTGGCAGATGACATTCTAAAACTGATTTTATTATTTTTCTATAAATGCACTTATTTTTATATTTCCACTGGTATCTTGAGCCCATTCTGGTATCTGATAGGTACTGTTCGGCTACCATAAAACGTCTCGCCGAAGATCACGTTAGTGATGTTTACTTTTCATCGGCTTTTCGGAGAAAATCATGGTATTCAGACTTGCATGGATATCGTGCCCTTCTAATAGTAGGTACGTTGTATGCACAAATTCTCTCAAACATTTTAACTGATCTTTTATAAACTTTTCTTTGGGCTGTGGTTTTCGTACTGTCTGCCATGGTTTGTTGACTCTCCCTCTTGGTGTCATTGGTAGGCTATTATCAGTGAATGTGGCTATTTCTGGATATCTTCTATACTATTATTCAGTCAACCGAATCTGCTGTTTACTTTTATCTAATATCCGTTTTATTTCAAAATTCCGCCTCTCAGACTCTTCACTGAGTAAGTAAAAAATAAAGTAAGTCTCGAACCACAGAAATTGAAAATCATCATGTTCAAAGAGCGTGCTAGAAGAGTCTAATAATAGATGAGAAGCATTGCCATATGACCATCTCTAATATTAGAAATTTTGACCATCCCTAATATTAGAAATTTTGTATGCATGTCCAATGAACCGGGTATGATGCACAGCTGGCACTGGACTCTGTGAGTAATCAATATCGGACTAACGTCCGCTGTTTTGGTTCAATATTTATTCAACATCGTGTATATGCTTTTTTATTTTGTTTTCTTCAAAACTACTTTGTGACGTCTCTAGTGCAAATATGGTTTGCACTGCAAGTAAGACTAACAATAAGAGGCTTTAGTAGAAGTAGAACTGATAAGGCGATTACAATATTTGAATCTTTGCATTACTAGAGTAAATGGCCTTTTGACCTCTGACTCAGTAACACGTTAAATGTGATTGGCATATTCCAAGACTACATATTGACGTTGTGTAGTATAGTCCTAATGAGCCCGTTCTAAATTATTTGAAAACATAATATCACACAAGCCGGTCACAGGAGCCGTGAACAGTGTGCAAATTATATCACTGTTCACGAATTTATTTATATCATCATGTAGATTTATGTATCTTGTTCATAGAATTGTAGTACAGATTTACAGGGTTCATTGTGCGATTCAGGGAGTAAAGAGATTGGTAAATCCTGATCAAACTGTGCGGATTTTGAGTATGATCAAGGTATTCACTATGAAGTATAACCAGAGTTGCGGTCAGTGCGAATAAAGTTTTTGTATGCTTGTTTGTAAAAAGAAACATGATGTTTGCTGAGTTGAGTTTATATGTTGTGCCCCTTATAAAAATGATTGTTATTGATATAACTTAATCGATCTAACACAAAGTCTCGTCAACGAGAATAACGACTACTCTGTATTTCTCTATTTTGAGGTCACATAAAACAGGTTTAAAATAACCGTTCAGAAGACACAAAATAGTTTAGAAAAAGCTCCTGCATGTGATTAGCTTTATTGAATGCAGCCCAGGTGCCCCTTTCACCGCATACATATCTATACTTTATTTTATAGATGATATCTGTATTTGTGTACTTTCTAGTGCAACTAATGACCAAGAGGAGTTATTTGATGCAATATTAACGGGAGATTTTGAGTTTCTATCACCCTACTGGGATGATATCTCAGCGACAGCAAAGGTAAGAAAAATATAAACAAGTATGAACAAAGCTGAAGAAAACTCTTAGTTTAGTTTTTTGTGATATATATACATAGTCCTAGTCACGGCGAGTGTATAATTTATGGCATTTCGGTTCTTGTGTGTGTGTGTGTGTGTGTGTGTGTGTGTGTGTGTGTGTGTGTGTGTGTGTGTGTGTGTGTTTCTTGTGTGAATGATGATCCTCTTGCATTATTTCAAAAAGGAAAAGAATTTGAGGAGCTTAAAACTAGCGATGAGAGTTGGACGGATGGTGTTGCACGTTGATTCATGTGGTTAAGATTGAGGAGGGCGATGATGCAAGATGATGCATGCTCTTGATAAGAATATTTCAGTTTTGTTTACGTGATAATTTTTACATCAGAAGCTTCAATTCGATACGCATGATAACTGTGTCTAATTGTATTGCTGAATTGATACATATGACATCGTCACGCATTCAGGTCCCTTAACAGTTAAATACTACTCTATTTTGTTATGTACGAGTTCAGTAGTCCCCAAAGGACACGAGCATATGATACTATCAGCACTCAGCATGCTGTGGCATCTTTTGCAGAATATTGTACAATATTGTATTAACGTCCCCAGCGACCATTGCAGGGAAGCATAACAGGATTCATTCTGATTAGCGAAAATACTCAGTTAAGAGACTAACAAATGTTGGACTGTATACGCGCTATAAAATGTGTCATATGATGTAGTGTCTCGTGAACAGATTCAGTAAAAAGGATATGAAAACTTACCGAGGTCAATGCTTCTGTTATTATTTCAGGATCTCGTACGTAAAATGTTAATCAAAGATCCATTAGAGAGGCTCACTGCAGCAGAAGTACAAGAACATGTCTGGATAGCTGTAAGTATAATGGATGTCCAAGAAAATATGTATTTGTATCAGAATATCAAAAACGTCGAGCATTTGGAAATATCGATTTTTTAACAAGTTTAGGAAATGAAGCGTTAATTGCGTTAAATGATTTTGCTTTATTTTTACAAGGAAAGTAGGGCTTGACATTACATGTGAATTGTTGTCTATAAGATGCTTCATATGGAATCTTCACATGAAATGCTACGCTCTGTCATAGATTTGTTGTCTGCTGGTTTTGTGATAAGCAGACTAAGGGCTACTTTCGCCATGATAATTAAACATTATTTTGCATTTCATGTGAATTATGTTCTTAGGAGACGCGTTACATGAAATGTGAAACTGTATTAGGATTAAGCGGAAGGGTAGGCTGTTCATTCAGTTAGGTTAAAGTCGTCCAACTTTATTCTGTTGACCGTTGTTTGTTGCACTTCTTCGTTGTTTATTCTCTTTAGTTTATTTTTATTTAGTTTTGTTCTCTTTGCGACGAAGTACTGTTTTATGTTGTTATTTAATGCAATTAAACCCTTATCCAGTGCCGTGGGAAGGTCATGGTCCATGCTTCTGTCCTTTCCTGTTTATCTCCATTTTTTTTTTTTTCATTGTTTTTATATATAGGAAAATGGAAAAATATTTTTGAAACATTCTATGTATATTCTAATTCCATTTATGCAATTTAATTTGTAGTAAGGTTTTATATTTTTCAGGGCCCAGTTGTTGAAAACTAACGGTGTCGTTAGTTAACGTATCGTTAAAACTTTGATCATTAAATATGGCATTTACGCTAATATTTGTCCTGGAAAAATGTGAGTAGCGTTTGCATTTGCGAAAGCTACTCACATTTTTCAGCAAAAATACCTATGAAATAGATATTGTACTTACTAGAACAGTTAACATTTTGACCACTAACCGTTAGGCTAATGATGTTTTGAACAAATGGGCTCTGAATAATGTTAAATGCTCATTATTAAAAGATATTAATTGTCTGTTATTTTAGGGTGAAGGGGTATCCGACACTGACATACATACACAGATAGCCCAGGAACTGAAATCCCATTTTAACAGAAAACCTCGACCTTCAGTCAGTTCTGCTGGCATCCGACTAGTAGCTGTAAGTAAAAAATTTACTTTTTAGACTGTTTTTCTAAAGTCAAATAGCGGAAAGCATCTTCAACAAAGTAATGAGCGTAGCTCTAGATTGATATTTTTAACAAAAGGTATTGATATTTTTATATCTCCACGAAAACGTATGTTGTAGTATTGTTTAGAAGCGCCTCAGTGAGGCGCTTCTAATAAGTACCTACAGTATATATTTTCATGGTCAAATAGAAAAACTCGTTATCTGGCTACCCCTCTTGTCTGGAGTTGTGAATGAAATCAATCCCTAAAACATCATTTTGTTTTCGTATAGTCTGTAGCAAGGTCAACAGCTAAAACATATTTTATTTTCATATGGTCTGTATCACATTACTGTGGGTTTTTTTAGCTTTTTCAGTAGTATTTCGTTTATCAACCTTTTACCAGATTTTATTGCAAAGATATTATTCATTTATAACTTTGAAATATTTCCTTTCAGTTTTTACATGTTATGGCGATCATGGTCACTCTGTTCAAATGGCCAGTGATGACGTCTAACCACTAGACACTAGCTAATGTGGATCAGTGATTTAGATTCACCTCCTGAACCGAAAATTCCTTTTTTTAATTTTGTTCGAATTCGCATTTTAATACAGTATTTTTTAAATGAATATCTGCAAAGTTTTTATTGTTGTAGCAGTGATAACAAGGTATCAAGCCCATAAAATATTTGTATGTGTGCATTTGTATGGCGTTGCATTCAAGGATCAGCAATGCACTATTGCGCTAAGCGAAGGGATATGTTTGACTGTTTTTAAGAAATAGGAGGCAGTGAAGACCCAAATCAGCATCTGCTTTTCTGCAGTGTAATCCCTGTCTTCGCTGCTGAATTCTTTATCAATGGAAGCTTTATCTACGGAAACCTATGTCAAAATCGGTTTTGTCTTTTATCTGAAATTGAGTTTGCTCTCTAGAAGGAAAACCACTTGCTCCACGTGGATATTTTGGTGCACTCGTAAAAACAAGAAAAATGCCACTTTTCTGTATGGGAGTAACACAAAGTATAGAGGATGCTTTAGAGTGACCACAATCACAGAACATAACCTACCGATGTCAACAAAATGAAGAGCCAACAAACCAAGGCAGATAACACACAAACCACTACTTACGATTGAGAAGCAAAGCAACAAGTTCCCTCTTCCCAGTCAAAGCTACCACAATGCCAGACAGGACACAACAATCACAACAATAAGACAACAAACAAAACACAAAAAACGCAGCGTAGCCACAAGACTACACAAAGAGCAAGCCCCACAAACCACCACCACACCGACCAGGAGTAAAAACTATCGTGGTTTGGGGTGACTTAGATCGATTTTACCGGCACCAAATCCCCACCCTAGGTTTAAATGTTGTAACAACTACAAAATCATTGTTCGGCTATCATAGAGGCTCCCTAACTTAATCAATGAAACATTACAAGAACGTGTAAATCAAATTACAGCGAACTCTCTTTCAACGACGGCATTTGTTTCCAAAAATGTTGCCATTAAAATGAATTTGCTGTTGTAAAGAATCCTTACTGAGCAGAATGATCAGTAAGAAAGGCCTTGTTTTATTTTTATTTCCTCATAGATCATATGTTTTGGATTTTTGTTAGAATCGCCTCAATGAGGCAATTCTAACAAATATCCAAAACATATGGCTTTTGGAGTATTAAATACTATGTTCTTACATAATATCTGATTAACTATCATCTCTTGAGCTAAAAAAAATCGTGCCAGACAAATCATCATTATAATGATTTTATTCGTTGTATCGAGTGTCGGTATAAAGAAGGTTGGCTGTTTATCAATGTAATGAAACAAGGGCGATAGCTCTTGGCAATCACCACAGACACTGGCAGCCAGAATTAAAGAAAGCCACTAGTTGAGCCACGGAGGACCCGAACAGAGTCATAACATCAGGCGTCAACCTTCCAATAAAAAGTTTAGGTCGGCACTTTCATAAAGTCTAGGACCCACCGTCGTGCAATTAAAGAAGAAAACATTGCCAGCAATGTTTGGGTTAACAATCAAGCATGCAGTCTATCACATAATGTCTTAAGTTATATCCCATCCTTTTATAACGGGTAATACGTTTTTTAATTCTTCTAAAATACTGGATTTCCCTGCGAGTTTCTTAAAGCCCAGAGGACTAGCCTGTACATTCAAAGTCTAGTCAGGGCTTTCGTTGCCCGCTTACAGAATAATCGGATGCTGTACACTATATCGACAAACAGTGACCTGATCAGATTGTGTTTTGGAGGCTGGTCTGGCCTAGGCGCCTCGCATATGGCATGTGCGCATTTGTGCGTTGAACTTGATACGTACACTTATATATTTATGCACTGCTTGATTTTGCCTAAGAAAGTAAGAGAATTCATTTCAATGTTGCAGGCTACAGCACTGGACAAGGCTTCACGGTTTTTCGAGGGACGTAAACAACAGCTGACACTTCCAGATGGCGAGAAAGATGATGAGATCTTCTAAAGAATGAGCATTTATTTTAAGAAACTAGATATACTTGGTAGATTCAACGCCATCTTTTATAAGGGATGCAACTTTTGTCACTTCCTGTTTGCATTCCTGCAGAGCAATCCCATTCTACAAATGAGATCTACTCTAAAAGGAAGGAATTTGCTCCAAAGGTGAGCAAAATCTTTCCTTTTAGAGGTGGTCCCATTTCAGAAGGAATGCAAAAACAATTTATCAATTTGCCTCATCTGAAAGCATAGCCACTCTCCTTTAACAGAATATTCAGGATAGTTTTCGCACAACTGAAGCTTTTCTGTGTGGTGCTAAAACGTCAGACTATTCTAATCCTTAAGGATAATAGATGCAATACCAGGGAATGCATCGCTATCAAAATTGGCTTGTCCCCTTCTGAAAAGGGTTTTCTCTTAAAAGAAAGAATGCTCTCCCAAGGGGTATAAAACTATTTTCCGAAGAGGATTAATACGTAGTTTTTATCACATTCTGAAAAGGGATCTACTCTAAATTTCCCAAGAGTAGACCCCTTTTCAGAAGGAGATTAACCCTTCTCTTGCTGAACACGTCATGCTATGTCTTAGCAAACAGTGTAGGTCCAGATCAGTTGGCTACTGAAAAAGCCAACTGATCTGGATCTGCACTGTTTATCATCAAGTATGTGAATTTATATCAACAATCTGGATCAAGTAATCTGTCTGGAAAATTAGAAATGGGCGTGGCATCTTTATTTATTCAGCATGACAAGGGTTTATGCGTGGGAATACAAACAGGAAGCGAAATAGTTGTCTCTCTTGTACAACATGGCAGAAAATCTACCACGTTTATCCAGTCCCTATAAGCGCCAACTGCCCAGTAAGCATTCTACATAAATCTAAAGCGGGCCGTTATCGGCCCGTCTGGGTAGCTGACGGACCGATAGCGGGATTTATAAAGAATGCTAGCTGGGAACATATAGCAGATCACATTTTCAGATATTTTTGCTATGTTTTAGAGACAGTAATGGTTGACATGCCATGTGAATTGTGGGCTAGGCAGAGAATTGACATGAATGTTAACCTTTTTTTCTCTCTATAAATTAAAGGAAATATTTCACAATATCATCTACTGCTGTTGGGGTTGGCGCTAAAAGTGCAGAACTGTCACGACGTACATTGTCACTTACTAACCTTTCTGAACATATTAGGGTCCATATTTATGAAACTATCGTTACTCAGTCAGTCAGTTTAGCAGCATTTATTCATTTTTGAATACCATAAGCATTTTTCACTGACTTCTGTTTGTCTGGAATCCAAATTCTTGGAAACGCGTTCATGTCTTGTTGACGTAAATTAGTTTCTTCCTTACTTAAAAAACAGCAAATTATATAGAGGATCTTACATTAGTGGTCATTTCATATGTTTGTCTGGAATCCAAATTCTTGGAAACGCGTTCATGTCTTGTTGACGTAAATTAGTTTCTTCCTGACTTAAAAAACAGCAAATTATATAGAGGATCTTACATTAGTGGTCATTTCATATGAAATGTATCAGACGAGCCTCCGGCGAGTTTCGGAAACTTCATATGAAATGACCACGAATGTTTTCTGTTTATCATATGACTTTTAAACTGTATTTATGGCCGTAGAACTTGAACCGATTTTCAACAGAAAAATTACGTTGTCACGGAAGGTGTGATGACGTTACGCGCCATTAACCAAGTGTTAACGAGTGGTCATATCATTTCCATGACACGACGTTATCCACGAATAACCGTGAAGTCGTATGACAAAAGGCTTTGATATTTTTTTACCTTAGAATAGAACATATGTTATAGTCTTCCATTATAAATCCCTTTCAAAATTCATCCGATCTCAATAAATACAGCCTATGGATTATTGTATGTGATCATGCTTGCTTTCAGAAATTTTACTTGTATATGGGCCGCACCAAGCGAAAAGGTGTCTTCGAGCATGCGCAAAATGCACAGATTCAGATTCATCCCACGCATGCGCAAAGTGTCATCCGGGCATTTTCTCTTCATTGATACATTAGTAATTCTGTATATATACAGTGAATGCCCTGATCAGACTGCGCGAATGCGCAGGCTGATCTGGGCCTTCGCTGTTCGCATCTGACTGAAGGCACATTTTCGCATGGCGGCCCATCTATTGATTGAAGTACCGATAAAGTTAAAACATGTGAAGTGCAGTTTGGGAAAATGATCTTTGTATGCCATATGCGAACAATAATTTGAGCAGTTGGATCATGGCATCAACCAGTTGAAAAACCAGAACGGAATTATTTTTATGCACACTCAAGAAAAATCTTGGAATACCTCCTCATTATCGCTTCCAAAAACAGCAGCTGCACTTAAAGGAAAGAATTTGCTCCCTCTGGGAGCATTTTTTCCTTTATAATAGTAGCTTTTATTTTGGAAGCGATAAATTCTTTCTTTTAAGAACAGCCCACATTATGAAAAGCAAAATATTTTATGATAGCTGATGACTCTTTATAGTAAATATATTTCTTTCGGTAAATTCTTTAAGTTGAAGTAATGTTGTGTATTATCTGTTGATTATATTGATTATCCTCTATTTCCTACAGTATACGGTCAGTCTGAGAGTGTTGAACACTGAGTCTCTTAATCTAGAGCAGCCTAGGCTTTTAACGTGCCCTTGCTCATAGCCAGATTGATAAAGCTAAATATTTTCCCATGTACTGAAACTCAGTCTGATCAATACTTCTGATGTTTGTCGATGTCTGGATTCTAGTCACAATCAGATGTCCTTTCTCAGTCTTCAGCGTTATAGAGGTGCACAACATTGTTATTTGCATGCCTCATAGCCTGGTCTGTTTTGCTTGACCTATTATCTGTTGTGGTGCTACGTTGTACATTAAAATGCTACCTGTAATATTATCTATATCTGAAACAATATTAGTTATTAGCTTGTTGTAGAAATATGTCTTATGCTCCAAAGTGGCACAAGCATTTGAATGGAAGAAGAAATTATCACATACTGGTAATAAATATTAAGAGATTATTTTTGTTGAGCACATTTTTCCTAAAGTATGAGCAGTGGCAGGGAAATACATTTCAATAATCTTCTCAATAGGATGGGTATGTCGTTAATATCTCAAACAAGTTTCACGTTCATAAGCAAGCATCTAACAAATACTTGTTAATAACAATATACTCGTTAATAAACGTCTGTACATCAACGGATTGACGCAGAGAGAACTTTGAAACAGTAGTTTTATTCTAAAGCAAACAAAAAATCGGGACTGCTATTTTCGCATTCTTTAGTGCATTCTTTGCTTTTCAAGGATCCCCTCTTCTCGGAATTTATTTACCTTCATTTACTGGTATTAAGTGTCGTGTGGCTCCCCGTACCTCATCATGGTGTAATTTAGACTTTCTGATCCTTTGGGATGTTTTTTTTTTTTTTTTTAATTTTATTTTACGGCCCTTATATCGAGCCGATCGTTCATCAAAGGTGGGCGAAAACCGGAGAACCCGGGGAAAAAACCACCTGACCAGCCGTAAGCAGAACTTGGTTTTCCCACATGTGACCCGAACGAGGCTCGAACCGCAGCGGTGAGAAACCTAATTGATTAAGAGTCAACTCTCCTATCCACTAGGGGCCGACCTGGGATCGATGGGCCCGTCTGAAATAATTTAAAAATAGAATATTGCCTAATCGGGGGAGGCGGCCAGAGCAGGTTTGCATGTTATATTATGCTCAGGAACAGATTTATATTATCTGGTCCTTTATATCCAGTGAACCCTCTCCCGGATTTTTGAAAATTTATATGAGAGTCACTGATGAAGCCTAATTGGCCAAAACTAGCTAGTGTGTCCCAGTAGACTTGACACTTTAGCTGTTTTTAGTGTTGTGAGTGTGTTGATCTCTCGCAAGGGTCATTCATTTCGAATCTATCAAAAACACCATGTTCGCTATTTTCTCATTCTTAATTAACCCTTGTCCTGTTGAACCCTATATATATCCTGCCTTTACAAACAGTGTAGATCCAGATCAGTTGGCTTCTTCAGAAGCCAACTGATCTAGATCTGCACTGTTTGTCATTCTGAATGTGAATATGTATCAACAACCTGGATCAAGTAATCTGATTGGCTGATAATTAAAAATAGGAGTGGCATCTTAATTTATTCAGCATGACAAGGGTTAAGTGCGTTCTTTGCTTACAGAGTATATTTTATTTATGTACTTTTCTCCAAACCCTTTGAAATCCTATGAGTTCTTATATATGTCGCCGGGCCTTGATTTTTACATTACAGTTAAGAGGATTAACTCATTTTAGTCTGACCCCGAAAAGGGTAATTAGCAAACAGTACAGACCCATGGCAAACACCGCATTCTACGGCGTCTTATCAGGGTCTCCACTGTTTGCAAAATAGTTTAGCGGTTTTCCTCTACTAGTATCTCAGTCACATAGCCTTACATACCTAACATTGAAATTCATCTTTCCCAATATATAGCGCGGGGTAGTTTATTCGATCTAAAATGCGCCATTTCAAGCAATAGGCAATTTCTAATCATCTGTTGACACTGAAGGCCAAGCTCAACCTGCGAATTCACGCACACTGACAAGGCCTTCACTAGTTTCTTTCAAAGTCATTGGGTACTGAATAGATTCTAAAAAGAATGGCCCTTGAGAGCAATGAACGCACTCACAAAGCCGAAAACAAATGAAGTGTCAAGGTGTCTGAGCCAGAATAGCTAGTTTCGCCCAATTAGGCCTCATAGTAACCCTCATATATATTTTTAAAAATGCCTGAATTGCCTCATTGATCGCAAACAACCAGAAAATATAAACTACACTATAGTGAAGCCTGTTTCGACAGCAAAAGAAGACTGTGATTAGATTATCCTGATGCGCATTTCACATAAGATTGAAGACATCTTTTCAACCTTCGTGGCTCAAATCCAAAGTTGATAGTTTAGTGCTGCTTGAATGTAAAGCGTTGTCTTTCGCCTGGTTTCAATAACGTACAGCATATGGGCCGCGCCATGCGAAATCGTGTCTTCGGTTTATGCGGACAGCGAAGGCCCAGATCAGACTGCGCCGTCCATTAGTGAACCATTTGACATAATACAGTGTATCAGTGGAGAGCAAGTGCCCGAACGACTGTGCATTTCGAAGACACTTTTCGCTTGCCGTGGCATAAATGATAAGTCTGCATTTGTATGCTTCTTATTTATCAAGAATATTGTGAGCCACAATATGAGAAAACGTAACTTGGTTCTGACAAGTGCGCCTAACGAAGATTCAGATCAGCCTGCGCATTCACGCGGTCTGATCAGAGTTTTCCTTGTCCGCATTAAGAAACTTTGCATCCTTAACTATTTAAAATGCGCCCAGTGACGATTCAGATCAGACTGCGCGAATGCGCAGGCTGATTTGAATCTTCATTGGGCGCACATGTCCGTAGGTAGGCTTTCTGATGTTTCCGCTCTTCTGCACCAAGTGGTGTCAATAAAAAGTATTCTGTTAAATATCACGTGGATGTTTTTTTGTGGTATCAAAGGAGTTTGTCTCTGAGTTTACGAACTGAACCACATCGTGTAGCAGTGAAGCTATGCTATTCCTTACAGTGTAGTCATTAGATACCCGTTCTCAGGTAATGAATTCAATTAATTCTCGTTATCTCAAACACTGATAAGACAAATTACTGCTTAACTCAAAGGAAATAAAAAGCAATTTGGTTTAGGTTGCTATATATACCTTATAATTCAACTTTTATCTCAAACTACTGTTATCTCGAACTAGAAATTCTGGTCCCTTTGAGTTTGAGATAACGAGAGTCAACTGTATTTTTCTTTCAGATCATCGGCCTTTGTATACATTAGCATGTGGTGTATTTATTGTGGTGCTACAGGTCACACCATATAGAAAGGAATCGTATAGCAATGATCCGAAATGTCAGAAAACATACCTTCGGACATGAGCGCCCAGTGAAGATTCAGATCAGCCTGCGCATTCGCGCAGTCTGATCAGAATCTTCACTGGGCACATTTCGGACAGACAAGGATGCAAAGTTTCTCCAAGCGGACAACGAAGACTGAAATCAGATTGTGCGGATGCGCAGGCTGATTTGAGTCTAGTTGTGCCTGAGAGTTGTGCGCACATGCCATAAGGTACGTTTCCTAACGTTGCAATTTGCCATGTATCGAATCAAAAAATGCAAATCGACCGGAAGGCTCAGATCAGCATGGGTATTCGCAAGTCTGATCAGAACCCTCACTGCCTCACTGCCTGCTTACTTATCACTCATAGACAAATTTAGCAGACAACAAATTGATATTTTCCCCTTTTTTCCCCAGAAAGTAGATTTTGGCATTTCATGCAATAAAACCTATTTTCTGGAAAAGAAGAAGTAAAACAAAAACAAGGAAAATACTTCAGAATTTCGTCTTCTGAAATTTTGACCAATCATGCAAAGCGTTAAAAGATTGTTTGGTACTGTTGAATTTATCGCCAGACGACTAATACCCTAGCCGAGACTATTCAGATGTTTATTTTGCTCAAAGGCGACTTGGCCCAACTATTTAGATGTCGTGTGGGCCCTGTGCAGACTACAGAAGCTATACTTCACGAGATAATCTTTACCTTCATTGTTTAAGCTAAAAGACTCCTTTCTGGTTTGGTGTGGCCAAATTATTCAGTCTATCTCATATCTCTACTGCTGCTTCCGTTTTTTGTAGCTTTGTATACATGCATTGTCATTGGCAATAAACTATTCAAACAGTTTACTTCCTTCTCATTTCTAGTGCCAATAACGCAAAATTTTCAGCAGACAACATTTTGTAATATTTTTCTTTTCTTACCCAGGAAACAGGATTTGACATTTCTTGCAAATTGTTTCCATAGGAGACAATTTGCATGAAAATTTCAAATCATGTTTTCTTGGAAAAATAAGAAAATGTCATGGAAAATGTCGTTTGCTGAATTTGCCCAGAGAGAGTAAAGGATAATGTCTGTCTTAATAATAACCATATGTCCATATAAAGGAAACACCCAGTTAACACACGAAGTTGCCTCGAAGTTATCGCTGTGTAACTGGAATTCGAAAAAGGCCAATATGCTTATGTTTTAACTTTTACCACTCTCTGGGCCAATTCTGCAGACGATAAATTGATGAGTTTCTTATTTTTCCCAGAAAAGTAGGATTTGACATTTCATGCAAATTGTCTCCACAATTTGCCTGAAATGTCAAATCCTGTTAATGGAGACAGTTTGCATTAAATGTCAAAGCCTGTTTTCTGGTAAAAGTAAGAAAAAATATTTCAATATGCCGTCTGCTGAAAATTTTACCCAGAGTGCTATGCGTTAAAGACAGTAACAGCTGCTGACATTACAAGACTAAGTTTCTTATAGTTTGAACGAAACTGGGATAAATGTTAGGAGTTGGTGTAAATTACAGTCGAACTTCAATGGCTCGAACATCTTTGGGACCATAGAAAATTGTTCGAGACATGGGTAGTTCGAGCCACTGAGGATTAATCATGGCACCAGTTCAGGAAGCAAATAGCGATAATTTAAGGAAATCTTTTTCGATTTTCTACACAATGATTTATGTTGAGTGTACTCATTAGAATCGCCTCGATGAGATGATTCTAATGAGTACACACAATATACAATTCCATGATAAAATAAGAAAAAAATTCTAAATATTTGTTTTCTTGAGCTGTTGGAAGGATTTTGTAGGGACTGAAAAAAGAGTTCGAATCATCCAGCGTAAACGAGCCATCCGGGTTCGAGCCATTGAGGTTATACTGTAGTAAAGATGTCCAGGAAGAGCCTACCAATGACACCAAGAGGAAAAATAAACAAACTACGACGGATAGTACATACAGTAAAAATTAAGTAACTAGAACACCGATGACTCGTTTACCGTGGCAAATTCGAACTCGATTTTGAGTCATTCCGATAACTCAAGAAAACAATATTTAGGGATAAGATGTTTTCTTGTTTTATCATGATAATGTATGTTGTGTGTCCTCATTGAGGCGATTCTAATGAATACACTCAACTTACTATTATTTCATAGATGATTGAAAAGACATCCCAAAAATGTTCCCATTTCCCAGCTAGCATTCTACGTGAATCTACATCGGGCCGTCATCGGCCCGTCAGCTACACTGACGGGCCGATGACGGCCCGATATAGATTTACGTAGAATGCTGACTGGGTTGCTTCTGACCTGGAATATGATTAACCCTCAGTAGCTCGAACTACCAACGTCTCGAGCAATTTTTCATGGTCGAGCCCTCAAGTTTTACTGTACAAACCAACGTAAAGTAAAGCAACAAGCTCGGTCTTCCCCAGCAGATGATCACAATGCCAGACAGGACCCACCACACACAACAATAAGATAAGAACCAGGATAAAACGCATTACGAAAACACGCCTATTCAAATATATTGAAAATTTTACAACCAAAAAAAGGAAAATTTTCAGATAAAAATTCTAATATTTTTCATATTTCTGCTCAAAACATAGATTGTGGGTACTCATTAGAACCGCCTCACCGAGGCGGTTCTAACGAGTACCCATAATCTATGTTTTTGAGCAGAATTAAGAAAAAATAATGTATACCCCTGTAAACCCCAGTTTTACTATATAAAAGTGGGGTTGAAGGGGGTCAAAATTATATACGCGTGTTTTCGTAATGGTGAAGTAAGTCTTGCAGAGAGTGGCCAATAAGGCCCTGCGAATACCGAACCATCGCCTTAGAATAATCAGGAGTGAAATCTTCCGTGAAGGGTGGTGGGAGCGGATGGGAAGCGGGGTTAAATCGATTTTACTGGCATCAAATATTCACCCTAAGTTCAAATATTGACTAAACATTGCTATCAGTTGTCATGAAATATGACATTGTTGATGGATAATGACAAAATGGTCATGTATGGTAAATGTCCTATAATTTCGAGCACTTTATTCCTTATTTTACTAAGATTTTGGGCGTAGACAATAATGACGTATTATTAGCTCACCTGAGCCTTTTGGCTCATAGGTGAGCTCATAGTATTGGCAGACTCCATCGTCCGTCCATCCGTCCGTCGTCCGTCATCCATACTCTTCAAACTTCTCCTCAGAAACCACTTGGCCAACAAAAGCCAAATTTCATATGGATCCTCAATGGGTAGGGAGAACGGCATTTGTTTGTCGCATCTGGGTCACATGACCAAGATGGTCACCATGCCCATATATGGTAAAATCTTTAAAAAATCTTCTCCTGAACCAAAGGACCAATGGCCCTGGACCTTGGTATACAGTATTGGGGACATGGGCCCGATAAAGTTTGAAAAACAAAGGTAACCTCGGGTTGATCTTGAACTTTTTTACAGAAAGCTTAATTTTTTACATAGATTACTATAGGCAAAAAGTTAACAATCTTCTTGTTTGAAACTAGAAGGCCCAGGCCTTTGATATTTGGAATGTAGCTTTATCATGTGGACCGCTATCAAGATTGTTCAAACTATAGCCCTGGGGTCAAACATCACCCCACTCCAGTGGTCACGTGTTTTACAGACTTGTATAGGGAAAACCTAAAAATCTTGTTCTCTGAAACTATAAGTCCAAAGCCTTTTATATTTGGTATGTAACTTCATATAATGGGCCTTTACCAAGATTGTTCAAATTATAGCCCTGCGGTCAAAAATGGCCCTGCCCCATGGCTCATTTGTTTTACATGGACACATATAGGTAAAAGCTTTAAAAATCTTTTTGTCCGACTAAAAGGCCCAGGCCTTTGATATTTGGCATGACGCTTCATCTAGTAGGCCTTTACCATGTTCTACAAATTATTGCACTGGGGTCAAAAGTGGCCACGCCCTTAGAGTCACTTGTTTTACATAGATATGTAAAATCCCGCGAATCACTCACAAACTGAGTAAAGCCTGAATTTATCAATGTGTACACTTTAAAAATCTTCTTGTCTGATTCTAGAAGGCCCAGGCCTTTGATATTGGTATGTAGCTTCATCTAGTAGGTCTTTACCATACTGTACAAATTATTGCACTGGGGTCAAAAATGGCCTCGCCCTGGGAATCTCGTTTTACATAGATGTGTAAAATCCGACGAATCACTCATAAACTGATTAGAGCCTTCCTGGTCTTCTATAAAAGGAATGAATTTGCTCCCTTGGGAGCAAATTCTTTCCTTTTAGAGTAGACCGTAGGGCGGAGGGGGAAGGGAGGGGAGGGGGGTGGGCTTCATTCAGTTTGTGAGTGATTCGCCGGAGTTTACTATATATATATTTGGAGAACGATATATTTGTAAAATATTTGGTTGATAAAGGTGTACGCCCATCCCGGGACTCCCATCCGCATGTAAACCACAATTAATTAAACTTGTAAATGTGTAAATGTATTGTTTATCTTGTTTCTTGCTTGCTTCTTTGGATATATCAGTTAAGGCCATATTTTTATCAGTTATAACGCATAAATGCTTATACTGATTCGTTTCAGAAACGGATCGTTACTTTATCCAGACAGTCAACTTGTATTCTGAAAGTGTATTCCTATGATATGATTTTCTTTTTTTTTTTTTTTTTTTCAAAATTTTAAGTAACTGCTTCCCCATAAGTTCAAATTTTAAAACTTTGTTTTGTGCTATGCACTGAAGGTGGACTCGTGGCTAGCTATTCTCGAAATTTGATGTTTCGTTAAACCACGTTAAACAGACCAAAGGGAAACAGTCCAGCTATTCGCATAATTTGGTGTTCGATATACCTAAGGGAAATAATCCAATTTACGAGAACATACCTAAGGGAAATAATCCAGCTATTCTCGTAATTTGATGTTCGTTAATCCGATCTAAATGGACCTAAGGGAAATAACCCAATTAACAATACTACATAGGTAACTCCATGTCACCACTCGTCCTTCTTTTTTGACAATTTCTCGGGTGACCAGGGAAGCATTTCCAAGGTTCTATGTCCGACACCGCAACATCTTCTTATTACTCCAGTATCTTAAAATAATCATCAATTAAACAAGCCGAGACCTCGGTGGTTCAGTCGGATGCGCATCCGATTGGTAATAAGGAGGTGGCGGGTTCGATCCCTGCCAGGTCCTGCAACATTATTTCGTTTCGATTGATCATAAAATTTTCTAGTCATTCTCTCCCTTCGCTGATTCTGTTTGATAGTCCACCGAAATAATATCAATAGTGACCAGCCTTTATAGTCATGATATTATTTTGGTTTATTTTAGTAGATTATCAAATAGGATTATAAGAAAAGCTATATTTAGTCACTGGAGACTGGAACCATTCTAGTAACATCAGTGCAAGTATGAGGCTAAATAAAAAAACAGAGCCCTTATAGGATATTCAAACAGCAAAAGTCCTGCGCATCCGTGCAGTCTCACCAGAACCTATGGGGTTCGAGCATAAGTAAAAACTTTAAAAAAAAAATCTTCTTGTCTGATACTAGAAGGCTCACGCCTTTGATATTTGGTATGTAGCTTCACCTAGTAAGCCTTCACCATGATTGTACAAATTATTGCACTAGAGTTAAAAATGGCCCCGCCCTGGGAGTCACTTGTTTTACATAGATGTGTAAAATCCAACGAATCACTCATAAACTGATTAAAGCCTTCCTGGTCTACTCTAAAAGGAAAGAATTTGCTCCCCTTCTATCCTTTTAGAGTAGACCATGGGGGGTTGGGGGGGGGGGAGTGGGGTTCAGTTTGTGAGTGATTCGTCGGAGTTTATACATCGATATAAGCGGTAGTCCATGAGGAAACTTCAGCCAAAGACATGGCCTCGCTAATGACGGGCATGTCCACTGAAATACTAATCGACGAATAGTCCTAAGAGCCTTTTTCTCTCGACGCGACCAAAATTTATTCAAGAATTGAGGAGGTGCATGCAGCTTTTACAAACTGGCACAACACTGTCGCCAAAGTATACAGACGGACGAACGAACGTAAATACGAATGGACTATCTATTATATACCTGGCATCACTCTCTCGTGAAGGGATGTCCAGCTGCGCTTGCCAAGAGAAAGGAGTGTGACAGAAGGAAGTTGATGTTTTAGATGAAAGCATGACGAACGATGATGACAATTTGGTGTTTTTGCGTCTCTTTCAACATTATAGGGCTCAAACATGGTTTTGCATGCATTAACATTCGCCAGGTTCCGTGGGAGGCCGAAGGCCGCGGTTTTCAACACCTCCAAAGGGGTCCTGGCGAATGTCAGTGCACTGAAAAACCATGTTCGATCGCTATTATTGCATAAAAACTGAAAACATTTGCTACATTTCGCGTTATTTCTTGCACTATTTTGTTTCGCCTTTTCCCCGATGTCTCGAGAACGTAATTTCCACTGATTATGCTCGTTCTAGGGCCGGGCAGTACACATCTCGTAACGGCAGCAAATCTGTGGCCCCGGTACGATCATATTAAAAGTTGCGTAGCCGTGCATTATCAGCGCGTGAATTGCCTTGTTAATACACGGCTTTTCGCCGGTTAATGCACGGCTGTTAATAACGTGCGGCACTGCTTTTTATGCAATAATATTCTTTCACTCCATATTTTGAACAGTGGTTTGTAGGGTGAAGGCAGTATTACACATAGTCCTTCTATTTGAGGTGCCCCTTTATCTCAACTACAGATTGGTTTTTGCAGTTTTCGAAGGCAAAATTAACTGAAAAGATTACTGAAAACAATATACAACATTTGCATTTTTTTTTTCATTTTATTGTAAAAGCAAGAATTACTTTGATATCAAACATTCAAATAATCTCATTTCCTTGGATTTGTTGAACATAAAGACATACTGAAAACACAAAATAACTGAAACAACAATACTCCAGACATACATATAAAATCTTTTTTATATAAATCTGTGCTCCGGACACGCAGTATTCAGGCCCCAAGGTTATAAACTTTTTTCATGCTCAACTCAGCTGAGCACGAAATTTTCTCTGCTAATAAATATGAAAATGAAAACAATAGTTGGCATTTTCATATTTACCAGACAAAGAGCCAGTGTGGGCACGTATATCCCCAACCTGTGCTACTGCCTCTTTTTAAAAAGTGCAAAGTATGTAGCTTTGACTCTGGAGATGGCAGTTATATGCCATATTAATACACTATTGAAAGAATTAAGTCACACATTATGTGACGCTCATGACCTCGACCTCAAAGGTAAGGCACGGGTGCAGGAATCATGGTAAATAAAACTTTAAAACCTATAACTATCACAATAACAAATACCAGAGAAATCAGTCAGTCTTTATAATATAAGCGAAAACTTTGACATCAGTATGAAAAATCTAAGTATGTGACCCTGACCTCTAAGCGATGTCCCAGCTTGGGGATGGCACTGAGAAAAACTTTAGACCTATATATCCCATCATGTCAAATATTAATGAAATCAATCACAGGATCTTGATAACATAGCTATGTTAACTTTAATGCAAAACGTTTTGACTTTTAGTCTGTGACCTTGATGTCAAGGTCATGCCCCTGGACGGGAATTTCTCTGAGTAAAAGTCTAGACCTATATCTACCATCGTACTAAATATAAATGGAATTCATTGAACAGTCTTCATGATATAGCTTTATAAACTTAAATGCAAACATTTTGACACCATCATACTAAATATAAATGGAATTCATTGAACAGTCTTCATGATATAGCTTTATAAACTTAAATGCAAACATTTTGACTTTTATATGAAAATTCAAAGTCTGTGACCTTGACCTCAAAGTGGGGATCGTGCTGAGTATAACGCTAGACCTATATCTACCACCATGCCAAATATACATGAAATTCATTACAGGGTCTTTCTAATAAAGCTATATAAGCTTCAGTGCAACAATTTTGACTTTTATATGAAAATTGTAAGTCCGTCACCTTGCACTCAAGGTCAGGCCGCTGGGTGGGGACGGTACTGAATAAAGGTTTAGATCTATATCTACCATCATGCCAAATAAAAATAAAATCTATCAAAGGGTCTTTATAATGTAAGGTCTTATAAACTTTGACACAAAAGCTTTGACCCTAGTTCCACGAATGTGATGGAAAGACGAACAAACGTATGTACTAACAAAGAACAAACGAGCGGAAAGGCGAAAACTATATACCCATCGACATACTTCTTATGTCAGGATATAATAAGCAAAGAAATTTTCATGTTCAGGAATATTTAGCAAGAAAGCATTTGCAACTGTTAGTCATTTGAGATTCCTCAGCTGGACAAATTTCTTGCTCAGCTGAGTTGAGCATGAAAAAAGTTTTACAACCTCAGGGCCAGATCAATAGTTTTTCTTTTTTTATTGTGTTCACCCTCGGTATTTTGACACCTTATCTTCCTATCATATGATAAATATGGTATCTCAAAATAACTATCCCCATGTTTTGCAGATGTCATTTTTTTTTATTTTTTCCAGAAAAGGTTTGACATTTCATTAATAATCTCCTCAGAAGACAATTTAAATGACCTGTCAAATATAATTTTTTCGAGAAAAAGAAACAAGTCAAATGATGTAAACACATAAAAAGTGCTCTTACTGCATATGTAAGAGACTACAGATCAAACTGTACATCTGCACTGTCTGAGCAAGGCCTTCATTGTCAGCTTACAGAATCAACAAATACTGTAGAACATATCAAGTGACAGAGAAAGCCCTCATCAGACTAAGCAGATGCACTGGCTAATATGGACAGCAGATACCCACAGACTGTGTAAAGGCCCTTTTTCTGTGTTGAGCATCAAATACAATATAGCATCAGTTTATATGTTTAAGTGACCAGCAAACACTATAGGTTAATAAGATATTCTTTTTCCAGAAATGTTTTGAGGAGAAATAAGTTTACAGTATGGCAATTCATTTGGTATTCTGTGATATTTTGGCTTTCTCATACTTTGTATAAGGATGACTTGTTTTGTTGTTGTTTTTTTCTACTTTTGCACCAAAACTTATCTTGGAGGTTACCTCAGTGAAGCAATTCCAATGAGTAGTGTAAATGTGCTAAAATTTCATACACCAAAGTATCTGGCAAAATGGCATAAGCAAACAGTGCAGACCCAGCTCAGACTGAAGGAGCAGTCTGAGCTGGGTCTGCACTGTTTGCCATTCAACTGAGTATTTTAAGAAGCAACTGTATAAAAAGCAAAATTTTGGCCAAAAAGTACTGAATAAAAGGGTTCGAAATTTTAGGACATTTACTGTACCCACAAGGTATGTTTCAAGCAAAAATATAATGTAATAAAAAAATATCCTAAATCATCACAACCATTATCACCTAATCACAACCATTATCACATTACTGTATATACCCTATATATTTGGGCAGACAGCCCAGAGCAAACAATGAGGATCCAGATCAGATGCTGCAGAATGCAGCTTCTGATCTGGGTCTACACTGTTTGCCACTAATCCAGCTGTTCAGAGGTCTTGCTGGAGGTTGATGGTTTAGTGCTTTCCCTCCCTTTCAATATCATTTAAGTCATATTCTAATGCACTCGCGTATGTAACGCGACGTCTGATTGGATAACGTCAAAAATTTGCGACGGTATATTCTGCAATATACTGTCGCAAATCCGACGTCATCACGTAACGTCGCTTCTCATTGGCTGGCATTTGGTTTTACGCAGCTCACAGCACTTGCCGTTTTGTGCAAATAGTACATTTTTTCAATAGAAAAAATGAATAAATGCATTAGAATGGGGATAACTGCATCAAATTTGTCATTTGGGGAGGTAAATCGGCGGTTTTACGGTCGCAAATTACGTTTTACGGCTCCGCTGACGCGTCGCCGTAAAACGAAATTTCCGACCGTAAAACCGCCGATTTACCTCCCCAAATGCCAAATTTGAATGCAGTTATCCCCTAATTGAGACAATGGAAAAGTGCAATGAATGAAGTATACAGTCATAAGCTGAATTTCGCCTCTAGTGGAATTTGAACCCGGGTCCTCACAATCTGGTTGGCAGGCTAACTTGTTTGTGTTGAGGTTTTATGGCCCAGTCAACCCATTGGGGTCATGTCGAGCGCGGTCAGTTTACCTAACCACACATTTACTGGGCAGGCTTAGTCCTCTAAGCGGTTAACCAGTATTATGCACATTCTTTTGCCAGAAACTGATAACTGTCCTTCTTGAATCAGCAGAAGGGAGAGAATGACAGTAGAAAATATTTCATGATCATGCTCCACGAAAGAATGTTGCCGACCTAGGCTGGGGTTGAACCCACGACCTCCTGGTCTCCAGTCAGACGGCGCATCCAACTGAGCCACCGTGGCCGGCTGGGAGGCTAATTACTCAATCACCTATATGCTTCTCTTGTTGGAGGAGTGCTTGGTGATAATTCTGGGATGATTTTCCCCAGTTCTCCATAAAAACATATGTTGTGGGTACTCATTAGAAACACTTTGTTAGGTGCTTCTAATGAGTGCACACAACATATTTTTTATGGAAAAATAAGAAAACATATCCTAGAAGTAATTATCAAGTACTCCTCCTTAACAAGATCTTGTTCAAATTTTTTGACAAGAATTTTAAGAACCATATTTATCGTAGTATTCGGACAGACATGCCTGAGCAAACAGTATAGACCCTGACGAGACCGCAGATGCGGCATCTCCTCAGGATCTACACTGCTTGCCAGTCATCCAGCAATTTATAGACACAACAACAGGTTGGACATTGTACTTGTTCAATTTTTAGAACAAGTATGGTAAGGAATTAAGGTGTCCAAATACTTACAGTAAATAGGGTAGTTAAGACATCCAAATATTTAGGGTAAATACAGTAACGTTATGCTACTATTTATCCATGTTGCTATGAAACATCTCTCAATCTTTACCTTGCCAAAAATGACAAGTGAAATGTTTCTGCCTTAATCATTATTTCATTTATGAGAACCACGAGAAAAGGGTTCTTATGCCATATACAATCAGGAAGGGCTTCCCTGGAAATATATTTGCAGTATCCACTGATTCTGTAAACAAACAAAAAGGCCCTGATTTCTGCTCACCTTTGCTTACCCTTTCTGAATTGCCACAAAACAGGGCCACTGAAATAAAATGGCAAGCCCTATATTCTGAAAAAGATGCTAAATATCACCTAAAGCGCTGTAAAGGTCAAAGGCAGTCAGATCATTATTCCATGTAATCTATACTAACTTATTTACACATATTGTAACAAATTTACTCCTTATCAAAACTGGTCCTAAAATTTGCACAAGTATATTTTATTACCTGTTAATGTGTCTATAAACTGCCCGATAGATAGCAAACAGAGCAGACCCTGATCAGATGCTGCATTCTGCATCATCTGATCTGGGTCTACACTATTTGCTCAGATGTCTGTCCCAATACTTTTGGTAATTAAGGTAAGCAATGAAATTTCAAAAACAAGAAACTGGCCATTAGATCATTATCACAAGCACTCCTTCCTAATCAAAGATGTTCACACAAACCATCACAACCAGTATACGTGCTATTATCTTGCTATCAGTCATCAGACAATAAATATTCTTTCTCATGTCTTCTTTCTTTACAGGTTTACTCCTCGTACTACATATGATTGATTGTGTTGGGGTTTAACATGTCAACCCCTGTGGGTCATTTTGTGTTCTCTTCTAGAGAAAGGGAGAAGAGAGATAGAAGAGACAGAAGAGGAGATGAAAGACAGGGACAGGTGAGAAAGAGGAAATTGAATGAAAGTAAAAAAACAGAAGAAATAAAAACATTCCCCCTCTACCATTACCTGCTGCAAGGATAGCAGGCCTTGCCAAACTGTAAACCAATATCAGTTGGACACCCCGGTGATGTTTGATACATGACACCGTTGCCTCATCTAACAACCCCCATACTACATATGAGTTGAATACTGAAAAAATCTATCATTAACTCAAAGCGCCTTCAAAAAGGTGATAACTGTGGCAACAATTCTTGTTCATTTTTACACCAAAACAGGGATGGATCAAGGAAGATTTCTAAGGGGGCTCGACTGGATCAATTTACTGTACTTACTCTACACATTTGGACAGACACTCTGCTATTGGAAATAGATCAGTCTAAAGTCCAGGCAAATCAATCAGGAATGATTTTAGAATATACAAAAATATTAATCTGGTCCCAGTTGTTCTAAGCATCATTAGCTTAACAAGCTTGTTAATGATAAACTTGTTAAGTGTTGTAGCTAAAAGGTATTTTCAAATTGCTGCAAAAATGTCACATTTTGCAATGCAAAAGCTACTCACATTTTTTCAATAAAATTATCAACATATTTGCCATATTTCAAGATAGAAATTTTAACGTCATGTTAGCTAACAACTTGGTTAAGTTTTGAACAACTGGTCCCAGAGTTCGAAAAACAGCTATGGCACAAAACAATGTAAAGTCATCAATGATTTGTGTAAGAAACATACAGACTCAGAGGAATTGTCGAGGAGTATTTGGTGATAATTCAGGGAGAATTTTTCTGATTTCTCCATAAAAAACATATTTGTGGGTACTCATTAGAAGCGCCTTGCCAAGGCACTTCTAATTTTAATGAGTACCCACAACATATGCTTTTATGGAGAACTGGAGAAAGTTATCCCATAATTATCATCAAATACTCCTCCTTAAAGATTCCTCTGCAGACCAATCAAATCTGTGGACTGGTTAGTTTGGATGTCATACATAGTATTTATTAAAGGCACTTTACATATCAAGCACAGACCTATAGCATAATGCAATTTTTATGGCAAACTTTTGAAGATTTGAGCAGATGTGCAATACATAAATGCAACTAAGTAATTTCTCAGATGTATGATTGTTATATCTAAATGTACCAAGATTTCAAAAACACGAACATGAAAAATACAGGTGTGTAATACATAAATGCAATGATGTGATTTCTCTGATGCATGATTTTCATATCTAAATGTACCAAAATTTCAAAACATGAACATGAAATTTCAGAATACAAAAATAAATCTATGTACACTATCTGAACACAAATCTCAATATTTGAACACATCAGAAGATTCGTTTCCATCTTATATTTTACAAACGATGAGCCTCATCTTGCAAAAAAAATGGTCCTTATAGAGTACTTGTAAAGGAAGACCATTTACTGAAAATTCTGAAAATTTTATTGTGTGTTTGTGTTGAGGTTTAACTGCCCTGTAAACCCAATGGGGTCATGTTGAGCGCAGTCAATTTACTTAACCACACTTTTACTGGGCAGGCTTAGTCCTCTTAGTGGTGCACATTCTTTTGCCAGAAACGACAACTGCCCTTCTTACAACTGCCCTTCTTAAATCAACGGAAGGGAGAGAATGACCATAGAAAATATTTCATGATCAATCTCCATAAAAGAATGTTGCTGACCAGCCAGGGGTCAATCCCACAACCTCCTGATCACCAATCGGAGAAAGTTTTATCATTTTCTCCATAAAAACATGTTTGAAGGTTCTCATTAAAAGCACCTTGGTGAGATGCTTCTAATGAGCATCCACAATATACTCTTTTAAAGGACAAATAAGAAAACTTTTCCCAGAATTATCATCAAATACTCTTCCTTAACAAGTTCTATGTTATCTCACCATGAACATCCTAAATATTCAGACACATTAACCTATTTATGCCGAGTAGACTCTTCTACTTCAACTCTTTGGACAGGTTTATTTCCTATATAGGGGGTATTCTTATTCTTATTTTTATTCTTATTATATTTCATAGGAGTTTCTGAACTTAATGCAAACAGTGTTGCCCCTGATCAGATACCGCATTCTGCGGCGTCTGATCTGGGTCTACACTGTTTGCCAATGTCAATTTTATGGGACGCTAGACTTATATGGGTTAAGATAACAAAAACATCTCCAAGGGAAATAACTCTGGCATGGAAACATCTGCTTCCCTATTTACTGGGGGCTACCCTGAAAAGAAAGTATTTGCTCCCTGGGAGCAAATTCTTTCCTTTAAGAGAAACCCCATTTTTCTGACAGATTTCAACATACTAGGAATTTTAACCTTCCTGCCTACAAAAGTTGTCTCCCTTTTTCAAAGTTGCAGCAAACTTTTTTCTGATATATCCATTTACCTAACTCCTTCTCCCAACTATCCCAAAATTTCAACAAGTCCATTTCACTACCTTTTGATTTTTGTCTATAAATAGCTGACAGAATGGCAAGCAGTGCAGAATTTGATCAAATTGCAGTTTGACCCATGTCTACACTGTTTGCTCAGACACATCTGAATATTTAGGATAAAACGTTAACAATTCTACTGAAATCACCATACACATTATTTCATGAAGAAAAAAACAAACAAAAAGAAACTATGAACACTTCAATACAGAACATGAACTGAACAATGGACTGATTAGCAATGTTTTCTAGTTTTCTTCATGAAATAGGCCTGACATTGTATATGAACTGTCTTCTTAGGGAAATGTCAAGCCCTACTTTCTTGGAAAATAAGCAGTAAGACATTTAAAACAGTATAAACAGAATTTATAGCTAACAACTAATACCATATAACAAAGCAGGCCTGTTCTTTTGCTGAAATTTGGCAATAGGAATGTGAAGACAATCTTATAAATGAAATAAGTCAACAACAAACTTGTGATGTGTTTCTCATTTTCCAAGATATTTAAGGGGAACGGATACCTCCCTAAGGGAAATAACTCTCACATAGAAATATTTGCCTCCTTTCTGCTACACATAAAGGAATGATGGGAGCCATTTATTCCTTTTAATTTTCAATAGTCCCCATTTTTAAAAGGTTTTAAATACTAGGAAGGCAATATGCCATCTGCAAAGTTATCTCCCTTTGCAAAATGACTGCAAAAATTTTACAGATCTATACAGTTGCCTTCAGCACCTTTAAAATGCTGAATTCAATTATCAGCAGGCAGTGTTTATAATAGATTTTAGATATTAGTGCGTTACATTTCTTTTAAAGGGAATGGACACACTTCCAGAGGAAGCAATTCTGTAAACACAGTTTCTTATCCTCTTCTAAATGGGTTCCTACTCCGAAAATAAATAATTTGCTCCCTGTGGTAGCAAATTCTTTCATTTCAGAGTAGACCTCTTTTTAGACAGGGCTTGTTGTGTTGAAAAGTGAACAGGAAGTCACAAAATTTGTCTCCCTTGTGAAAAATGATAGCAAACTCCAGGTGTATCATTACACCTTAAAATGTATCCTTTGGAGACAAGTGAAATATCAAGATTACTTAGAGAATGAGAAAAATACCACTCATTTACTGTCAGTTGTCCAGACAAAAGTGTCCAGTATATTTGATGTTCTGTAGTCAATTATTTTTAATTTAGTATGCGTTAAGTATGTTTGCATGTCATGAAGTTCTTAAGTTATTCAGTTCCTCTGGACAGCTTATCGTACTTTTGGATCATGCTTTTAACATTGGTGATGCCTGGAAAATTGTGAGCCTCCAATGGTCGTACATGATAATTAGAGTCTCCATTTCCAGGCATAACTAGGGTCTGTACAAGCAATAATAAGCTGACAATAAAAACTAGTTTCTCCACACATTATGCTTATACATTGTATTTTGTTTCAGTTCTAGTTTAAAGGCAAGTCAAACCTCATAGCACTAGTTAAGGCACTTTTTTCAATCCAAAAATGTTGATATTTTTCTTATTTCTGCACGAAAACATATGTTGTGGGTACTCGTTAGAAGCGCCTCACCGAGGCGCTTCTAATGAGAACCCACAACGTAAGTTTTTGTGCAGAAATAAGAAAAATATTTACTGGATACCCACCCTTATCTAGACCTATGAAACCTTATCAGTCATTTTGTGGCATCTCCAAGAGAAACAGAGAAAAGAGATAAAATGTCTATTGATTGTGTTGGGGTTTAACGACACGTCAACCCTTGAGGGTCATTTTGTGTCGTCTCCCAGAGAAAGGGAGAAAAGTGATAGAAGAGAGAGTAGAGGAGATGAAAGAGAGGGACAGGGAAGAAAGAGGAACAGGAATGAAAGTGAAGAAACAGAAGAAATAAAAACATTCCCCCTCTACCCTTACCCACTACAAGGATAGCAGGCCTTGCCCAACTGTAAGCCAATATCAGTTGGACGCCCCGGTGATCTAAGATACACAGCACCTTCGCACCACCTGACCACCCCCAATAAAATGTCTAGTAGGGGAGGGAAAACAGAATAGGATGAAGGAACTTAACCCCGTTCCCCACCTGCTGCAAGTACAGCAGGCCTTTACGACTGCCCTACCACCCATTTTGGCCACCAAAGATAAAACTATGGCATACAAACACTTGTAAAAAAATCAAAACCATTTGACTACAAAATATGCTGCACCAAAACTGCAAATGAGACAATGTTGAAGCTTAAAAGCTTGGTATCTTTTGACCACCATCAGGTTATACTGTACTTCCCGCCAATTTTACGAGGGAGACAACTTTAATGACTTCCTGTTTTGTATTTCTGTATATCAATCCCCTTCGGAAAATGGGTTCTACTCTAAGAGGAACGAATTTGCTCCCAAATTCGTTGCTTTTAGAGTAGACCCCTTTTCCAGAAGGGAGTAAAACCAATTTTGAGAGTTGTCTCCCTTGACAGCATATCCAGTTACCTAGAAGCTTAGTATTTTTTTTTTCACCACCATCAGATAACACTGTATCAAGCTTCAATATGTCAATTATTTATCATCTCTATATTTCTTGTCAGCCTGTACGAGTCCAATCCAGGTGTTCAGCTGTTTTGCTCTTAGTTTGCTCCAGATCACATGGTCTGACAATGACAAAATCTGTGTGGCACAGAGGGCAGCACCATCAGGGGAAGTAACTGTACTGCAGCCAAGCCCTGGAATATAAATACATGTATGAATTGTTAAGCTCTAGTTCTTCAATGGTCATAGTTTTTCTCACTGACATAATATATATGCATTCCTTCTTAGAGCATTCTGATGATTCACAGCTCCAGAGAGGGGTGTTCAGAAGCATTTTTCTCATTTACATGTATCAATGAAAAAAAAATTGTGGGCAGTACTGGGCACTCATTATTTATAGTTCCTCACTGTGGCACTTCTAACGAGTAGCCACGAATGTTTTTATGATGAAATAAGAAAATTATCAATACTTTTTAGCTAAAATAAAGCATTTTATCTGGAGATATAGCATTACAGTATTTTATCTATCGGTTTTGAGTTGTATTGATTGATTGAGTTGGTTTTACCATCTAATCAACCCATTAGGGTCATGTCGAGCACAGTCAGTTTACCTGATCACATTTTTCCAGGACAGGCCTAGTCCTCTAAGCGGCTAACCAGTACTTGTGCACTTTTTTTCACCAGAAACTGACAACTGCCCTTCTTGGATATGGTATAAAGGCTTTTCAAGAGACGATGCCGGTCTCCATAGCTCAGTTGGTAGAGTGTCCGTCTACAGAGTCAGGGTTTTCAAGTTCAGATCCCAGCTTGGCCACAAAACTTTCCTGGAGATTGATTATGGTATCGTATATGGTCATTCACTTCTGCTGATTCAAGAAGGACAGTTTTCCCTTGTCCACAAGCACTGGTTAACAAGCCTCCCAGTAAAGTGTGAATAGGTTAATTGACTGGCATGACATGGCCTTAACAGTGTTGACTGGGCTGTAGAGCTCCAAATCAACAACTGCCCTTCTTGGATCAGCAGAAGAGTTTTGATTTGGAGCTCTAAGCAAAATGCATTTCAAATTTCGAAAACCTACCAAGGGACATAATTCCAAGAGTTATGGGCCCTTGGCCACTATTCCGCGGCTACACCTTACTTACCTTAAATCAAAGTGTATAAGTTTAACTGAAGGCAGACCACAAACATAAAAGTTTTTAAGATTTTTAAAGTTTTTCCCTGTACGAGTCTATGTTGCATACCAAGCCCTAGGTCACTGGCCCTTGGTTCTGGAGAAGATTTTGTTGTTTGTGTTGAGGTTTTACGGCCCAGTTAAGCCAATGGGGTCATTTGGAGTATGGAAAGTTGTTAAGTTTACCTTACCACACATTTACTGGTAAGTTTACCTAACCACACATTTACTGGGCAGGCTTAGTCCTCTAAGCCATTAACTAGTATTGTGTACTTTCTTTCGCCAGAAACTGATAAACTGCCCTTCTTGAATCAGAGGAATGGAGAGAATGACCGTAGAAAATATTTCATGATCAGTCTCCACAAAAGAGTGTTGGCTACCCAAAGAGTGCCCTGTGAGGTCTGATCAGACTGCACAGATACTCAGGCTGATCTGAGTCATCAATGGATGCACACGCAATCAAGTAGGAAAAAACAATGTACCCTGGCTCAAATATTTAGACTTTTTTTTTTGTGGCCAATGACTTACCAGAGGGTAGTCTGAGAGAGGACCAGATATCTTCTGTTCCCCAGTCTGCAGTGATTGGTGGACAGTTAATTACTGGCCATGTAGCATTACCAGACAAGACTGGTCCGAGTCCATTACTTCTACCGGCTACAGCAATGAATACTGTTGGAATTCCCTCCCCTGAAAAATATATGATCATTTAAATACAGATGACTATGATGATAATTTGGTGTTTTACATCCCTTTCAACATTATTTAAGTCTTAAAGAGAGGATGGAAGGGTCCCTGATTACTTCTATCTGCCACTGCTATAAATACCATAGGAATTTTCCCCTGAAAAATATATGATGATCAAAATACACCGAGGAATAAGCTGTTATTTAAAACTAGACATGTGTCCAAAGTACACAAATGCCCCTACCATTTGGTCTTTGCCCATATGGCAACAACATCTGAATGCATATTTTTCATATGCTCAATCTGATCTATTATACATTTTCCCCAGGGCAACTCTAGCACAGGGTTGAAGGTTTAGGTTTGACTAAGTAGTGTACCAATTTTCAACTTCCTAGCATAAAAGGTACCCAATTTTTTACCTGTAAGAGAAACGCTGACGTAAATGTCAATGTAACATTTGAATGTAAACTTAAACATTTAATAGACTGATTACAAACTTGACATATGCACATACAGACATATCAAGATGAAATGCTATATGCCCTACTGCTGCCTTTGGCAAGCAGGGGAATAAAAACTCTGAATTTCTGTGATATCTTGTACACAAGGTAAATAGTGATGAATAAAGGTTATACAAAGTAAAAGCAAAATGACCCTCTACTTTTTCAAAGTTTGGGCATAAAAAGCAAAATTATAGCATTGTGTACAATGCCCAACAGCTTTTGAAATGCACTGTCCAGGGCAGCAATGTTTGCCAGCCCATTTGAAAGTTTTTTTCAGCCCCCTTCCAGAAGAGTCTGTTTTAGGGAGAAAAGATAAAAGAACCCTTTCTTGTAATTATTCAGGCCTTGGTACCAGCACATATGGGTAACAAGATAAATACAGCAAATGTAAACCCATCCTGCTTAACCTGGATATACCCTACCCTTGCAAACAGTGCAGATCCAGATCAGTTGGCTTCTGAAGAAGCCAATTGATTTGGATCTGCACTGTTTCTAAGGAAGCCAACTGATCTGGATCTGCACTGTTTTCTGAAGAAGCCAACTGATCTGGATCTGCACTGTTTGTCATTAAGTATGTGAATTTGTATCAACAATCTGGATCAAGTCATCTGATAGGCTGAAAATTAGAAGTGGGCGTGGCATCTAAATCTATTTAGCATGACAAGGGTTAAGACCTAACAAAAGAAACTTCCAAAATGTTGTTATTTTTGGGGGGGGGTTTTTATGACAGCTCTAGGTAAGATGGTTATCCTTGCTTTTTTTTTTATTTCTCCACAAAAATGTACATTACGGGTACTGATCAGAAGCACCTTGGCAAGGCAGTTTTTTTTTGTGAAAAGTAATGAAAATATTACTTCTTGGCTGAAATAATGCCTGATCTAGAGCTACATTTTTATTGATGGATTGTACTCGGGTTTAATGACATGTCAACCTTTGTGGGTCATTTCGTGTCATCTCCCAGAGAAAGGGAGAAAAGAGATAGAGGAGATGAAAGAAAGGGACAGGGTAGAAAGAGGAAAATGAATGAAAGTGAAGAAACAGAAGAAATAAAAACATTCACCCTCTACCCTTACCTGCTACAAGGAGAGCAGGCCTTGTCCAACTGTAAGCAAATATCAGTTGGACTCCCCAGTGAAACAAGATACACGACACCTTTGCCTCACCCAACCACCAATCCAAGTACCGATGAACGACCTTGTGTCAAATTTGTATTGAGCATTACATTTTTTAGATAAAAATATTTACAAATTAACCCTTGTCCTGCTGAATAAATTAAGAAGCCATGCCCTTTTCAAATTTTCAGCCAATCAGATTACTTGATCCAGATTGTTGATATAAGTTCATATACTGAATAGCAAACAGTGCAGATCCAGATCAGTTGGCTTCTAAGAAGCCAACTGATCTGGATCTACACTGCTTGCAAAGGCAGGGTATATCCCGGCTCAGCAGGACAAGGGTTAAACCTACCTTCATACTGAGCAAGAATTTTCATGGTTTCGTCTGTCCCTTTATGAGCAGAAGACACCCTTAGTTCACATGGTACTCCGTAAGATTTACAAGCAACCTTAATTTTCTCACAGTGAGACATATCAGAGGGTGATCCCATAATAACTACAACTCTGGCATGTGGTTTTGGAGACAGTTGCTGAAATTAGAATAGTAACCTTCCTCTATGGGCAAATATAACTGACAACAAACTGGCAATTTTTTTTTCTTATATTTCTAAGAAAACAGGCTTGACATTTCATGCAAATGGTCTCCTTTTGCATGAAATGTCAGGCTACTTTCTGTGAAAAAATAAGCAATATATTTCAAAATTTGTCTGCTGAAAGTTTTATCCAGTTTGCTGAGCATTATTAAACTGTTATGCTTTTATCTACCATTCTATTTTTGTGTACTGCAATATCCCTAGACTGGCTCCAGTCTCCAGTGACTATTATTTTTTTCTTATAATTCTGTTTGATAATCAACTGAAATAAAACCAAAATAATATCATGACTATAAAGGCTGGATACTAGAGTAACCAGCCTTTATGGTCATGATATCGTTTTGGTTTTATTTTAGTGGATTATCAAACAGAATTATAAGAAAAACTACCAAAGACTACATGCAGGTGGTATGCCCAGGGCTCTATTTTTTGTCTATGATAGCATGTGGGTACTCATTAGATGAGTCTCGAAGAGGCCTTTCGATCAAGTAACCACTACATGCTTTTGTGGACAAATAACAATGTGTTTATCTGGTTAACCTTTTTATATACACCTCTGAATTCATATGTGCTTTAATAGTAATAGTGTACAGTGATGAGTTTGTTTGTGTTGAGGTTTTACGGCCCAGTCAACCCAATGTGGTCATGTTGAGAGCGGTCAGTTTACTAACCACACATTTACTAGGCAGGCTTAGACCTCTAAGCTGTTAATCAGTATTGTGCACATTCTTTCGACAGAAACTGACAACTGCCCTTCTTGAATCAGCGGAAGGGAGAGAATGACCGTAGAAAATATTTCATGATCAATCTCCACGAAAGAATGTTGCCGACCTCGTACAGTGATGAGACTCAGCACCTTAGATAAGCTACTTTTTGGGGTATTTACCCAATTAAAATTTCGAAAAAAGCAATTCAAATTAAATCTGAAAAAAAAGTTTTGAACCTGTCTTTGAAATCAACCAAAGTATCAACTAAATTAATTAGGCATTCTTGAGCTACAGATCATTAACAATAATTTTATTATTTTGACTATTTTTTGAGAGAGAAAACAAGGCTAGACATTTGATATGAATTGCATGAATTGCCAAGTCTTATTTTCTCTGAACAATAATAAAAGAAAATTTGAATGTTGTCTGCTGTAAGTTTGCTCTGACAAGGATTTAAGGGTAAATGTTTCTTACTGTAACTCTTTCTGCAACCCACTCAAAGTTGCGTTTGACTGTATCCAAGGCCTCAGTGGTGACCTCCTTCAACTCTCTGTAAACTTGTTTATCTTTCATGAGACGTCTGTCACCAGCTGGCCATAACCTCCAAGAATCACTGTCTATCACATCAGCCACTAACAATTCCCCTGAAAATAATACAATGACATTGTTTTGTGCAAAACTGTAACTTTCCTTGTATTTTTTCTTACTTTGAACTTCAAGGAGTTATTTCATTTTTACAGCATTTCTAAAACAATATCTTCTGTAAGTTACTTCCGATAATATGTCTGTGACCTTATCCCTCTATATAAACCATACTATATAAAACTTTGGACCAGTATCTAAAAGCAGACCAAGTTTGGACTGTATCGGTGCAGTGATTAAGGTGACAGCTGCCTCGCTTAGCACTCTGGGTAAAATTTTCAGCAGACGACTGTTTGAAAAATTTTCTTATTTTTCCCAGAAAACAGATTTTGATATTTCATGCAAATTGTCTCCAATGAAGACAATTTACATGAAATATCAAAACTGTTTTCAGGGAAAAATAAGAAAAATATCACCAATTTGTCGTCTGCTGAATTAGCCAAGAGTGGTAATGGTTGAACAAAAACTTGCAATAGCTTTTCCTGTACTTTCATAAAGGGAGCTGAAAATCAAATGTTATATGAAATATAAACCTTTTGTATTGGTACTGACATTGCATCAAAACTTTGACCAATATGCATTCCAAATTACAGATTTGACGATTGTAGGTCTTATGTTCAATGCAAAATAGGCCTAATGCTAGATTTAACATAAATGTTGGCTGATTGATGGTAACCTGGACAACTTATGTTGCACTTGCTTCCATTGAGACAAGAAAACAAAGCAACATTTGAAGAAATAAGCAATGACGAATATTAGAATTAGGCCTGGTATAAACTGTAGGTATAATACTACATACACGAACATGACCATGTCCTTATCCTCAATTAACCCTGAAATTCCAAAGCAAAACTGTAGCAGATGATATTCTCGTTTTTTTTTGTTTTGTTTTTTTTTGCTTTTTTTTAAGAGAGAAAAGATTTGACATTTCATGTGAATTATGTGCCTAGCAGATAATTCACATAGAAACTCAAGACCTTATTTTCAGACAATTCATATAAAATGTCAAGCCTTATTTTCTCTGAAAAAAAAAAAAAAAAAAAAGATTAGAAAATTGTAGTATCATTTGCTGCTTAATGCTATTTTAAGGGCTTTAATGCTTAAGCACTATGGATGAAATTTTCAGCAGACGACATTGAAATATTTTTCTTATTTCTCACAGAAAACAGGATTTGACTTTTCATGCAAATGGTCTCTCGTTTCTGGGAAAAATAAGAAAAGTATCACAAATTTGTCATCTGCTGAATTAGCCTAGAGCGCGGTAAAAGCTAAGAATTAATTGCTATCACTTTTGTTTTATCAATAGTAGCCCAGTTATGGTATCAACCACTGACAAGTTTTCATTCTGAATATGTCACAAAAATTAAAAATGTGATACCTGAGACCACATCAACCCCAAATTCTATTTTCATATCAATCAATGTGCAATCAAGAGAGGCCCAGCATTTCTCAAGGATTTCAAACACGGCCACTGTTGTCTTCGACATTATATCTAGTTCATCTGGACCAATGAGAACTTCCCCACACTTTAACTGTGCAGCCACACACTGCTCATAGGACCACTGAGGATCGTGGGCTGCATCATCCTGAAAAAGGTTTGTAAGATTTTTTTTTTAAATTTTTTTCTATAAAAGAAATACTGACATTTCATAGCTCCTGATTTTGTTTGTGTTGAGGTTTTACAGCCCAGTCAACCCAATGGGGTCGTGTCGAGCGTGGTCAGTTTACCTAACCATGTTTACTGGGCAGGCTTAGTCTTTTAAGCAGTTACCCAGCATTGTGCACATTCTTTCGCCAGAAACTGACAACTGCCCTTCTTAATCAGCGGAAGGAAGAGAATGACCATAGAAAATATTTCACGATCAATCTCCACGAAAGAATGTTGCCGACCTTGGCGGGGGTTGAACCCGCGACCTCATGGTCTCCAGTCAGATGGCGCATCCAACTGAGCCACCGAGGCCGGCCTCATAGCTCCTGATAGGAGAGGGTATCCAGAGGAATATTTGTTTTATTTCTTTATGGAAACATATCTTGTAGGTACTCATTAGAAGATCTTAACAATCCACAAATACTAATATTGTGGGTACTAATATATCCACATTACCGTTTTCAACCTAATTACCCCACATACTCCTATTAGTGCACAGTCAAGCAATTTCCTAGTCTTCAGATTACAGCCAGTGTAATTTTTTTCTACTGCTTTACAAAGGCATATGTTGTGGGTACTCATTTGAATTGCATGGACTTGTCGATGCAATTCAAATGAGTACCCACAACATATGCCTTTATGAAGAAAATCAGGAAAGAAAATTGCATAATCGTCATCAAATAAGTCCTTTTCTGATCTTTTTTTTTTATAATATAGTAAATATACCCTAAGTAGTTTGATACATATTTTAACACAACTGAGTGTTCCAAGTAATTCTGAAAAGCTAAAAGCACAGTGCAGTAATTAGGTTGAATATAATATGTTTCTGTGGAGAAATAAGAATAAATACCCAGCCTTTTCATTAAGTTTTGAATAGGAGGCTAAAATCTGTAAATAAAGGGCAGATTCCATAGAGATTTGCAAAAGATCACTCAGAAAAGCTTAAAAGTAGAAGGCTATGCTGGGAGAGTTAGTAGAAGGCTATTTAACCATCACAAAAACCTGCCTATATAATTTTGACCACCTTAAACCCTACTTTCATATAGTAAAACTGGGATTTACAGGGGTATACATTAGTTTTCTTTTTTTTGCTCAAAAAACAGTGTGTACTTGTTAGAACCACCTCACCAAGGCAGTTCTAATGAGTACCCACAATCTATGTTTTGAGCAGAAATATGAACAACATCAGAGTTTTTTTAATCTGAAACGTTTACAGGGTTATACATTATTTTTCTGATTTTTGCTCAAAAACATAGATTGTGGACACTCATTAGAACCACCTTGCCAAGGCAGTTCTAATGAGTACCCACAATCTATGTTTTGAGCAGAAATATGAAAAATATCAGTTTTTTTATTTGAAACTTTTCAGTTTTTGGAGGTGAAATATTCTATACAGCTGTACATTTGAATAGGTGTGTTTTCCTAATGTTGTGCCTCCTCTTAATGAAAGGCTGAATACCAACATATTTCTAGAAGTATGTACTGTTTTCTTATTTCTCCACAGAAATGTAATCAGTGGTCCTCACTGGTAGAGTTGGGAATTAACTGGCTAGAATTTCATAGCTGATCATCGGTTTTGAAAAACCGACTGATCATCGATTTATAAACAACTTGTAGAAAATAGATTCACTCTTAATTCCGCCCTCTTCCAGGTACTAAGTCATTGCTCCAGATCAATAAGAGGGGTATCCAGATAACATTTTTCTTACTTCTCCATGAAAACATATGTTGTGGATACTCATTAGAAGTGCCTCCATGAGGTGCTTCTAATGAGTACCCACAACATATTTTTTTCATGGAGAAATAAAAAAAATATCAGTACTTTTGGGTTGATTTAAGGCTATTTCATCATTTTTTTTCACTTTTATTGACCACAATATAATAACTCAAATAGACAGCTTTGAATTTCATTTCTGTATAACTTGCCTATAAAATAAAATGTGAGAAACTATGTTTCTTAAAATAGAAACCGTTATAACGCGGTTGGGCCTTGGCTCCCGTTTTTTTCCCCACCAGTTTGAAAGTGTTGCCCTTTTTCCGCGGAACGCGGCAGTCTAAAAATCGCCAGCCGTGACCATATACTCGCTGATTTACTCATTCTTTTTTACCAAACTTTTCATCAGTTTTTGTCTTTAGGCTATTTTAGATCACGTCCGCGCACCATTTAAAAGCCATACTACAGTAACTGGCACAGCCCTCAACCATAATTTTCATGTATTATAAGTGAAATAAAAGAAATAATAAGAGTAACTTACGCAACACAAATTAATTACATAATTATCCTAACACAGTCATAAATCAACACTTCATTGTCCTCTTTGCTGTAATAGTAGTCTGATAATTAATCCGTTTGTGTGACGTGTGAATGCACTGCCACAGTCCATTGCTCCAGATTAGGTGTCTTTTTTTTTCTTTTTTAATTAAAGAAGATTATTATTTTTCCTTATTTCTCCATGAAATTGTAGGTTTTGGGTACTCTCTGGAAGGGCCTCAGCGAGGCGCTTCCAATGAGTATCCACAACCTACGTTTACGTGGAGAAATAAGAAATTTAATATGTGGAGACCCCTCTAGTCTGGAGCTGTGGATAGACCCTCTTATCTGGAGCTATGACAGTCGGCATGTCCAAATTGATCAAAGAAACGGGTCAAGTGTGAATACACTGAGATAGCTTAAAGCTCCAGATAAGGTGTCCTTTTTTTTAGTTAAAAAGTACTGCTACCCTAGGTTAACGGAAATAGACTGCTGGGAAACGAGATGTACTTTCTGGACAAACATGAAACTAAGACTGGTCAGTGCTCTTTATAAAAAAAAAAATATCTGAGATTAGATTTTTTTATTGTGAAAGAAATCAACAGCAGCAATAAAAACTGACCAAGCAGGTAAGCCTGTCCCTTTTATCATGTTACTAAACATCTGATGCAACAGTTGGTATTGATTTTTTTCTGCACCTGTTGCTAAACCCTTAGCATGCTGTGTGCATATAATTAGCAGACCACCTTCTGAAATATTTTTTTCTTATATCCTCAGGCTGCAAGATTTTGACACTGCATTCAAACATGAGAAAATTTGCATGACAAAAGTTGTTGTATGGAAAAAAAAAAAAAAAAAAAAGAAAGAAAAAGAAAAATATCATCAATTTGTCATCTGCTGAAATTTTTCCAGGGAGCAACAAAGGTTATTTTTTTGACACGCAGATCAGCTGTGCACATGCTCAAGGCAATTTCCGGTAAAGGACAGGTTGTTTATTACACGGTTATTCATAATGCAAGACTGTTGCAGTTAGTTCCCTTGAATGATCATAAAAGAAAACAGAACAATTTAAGCTTAAAAAATCTATTATTTACTGGATTAAAAGAATAAAACGGAAATCAGGCAAGGTACATGCACAAAGTTTCAACAATAAAAAAAAAATAAAAAATAAATAAATAAAAAAGGAACATACAATATAACATACATGCAATGTGTAATATCCCATAATAACTGGAGGAAACTGCAGTGGTGCAAGTGGGTGTGGTTGTCATGTTCCGTATAACGCGGACCACGTATAACGCGGACCACGTATAACGCGGTCAGTGTTCATGGCTCCCGACGACCGCGTTATAACGGCGCTGCAGTGAGTCGACCATAACAAAAAAACTTTCCGTTCATCACTCACAGGAGGCAAAACTGACTCGATTATAATCACAGGATATGCCTTGTTGAGACAATCCAGTTAGTACCTATATTTTCTTGATGAAACCACAGAAAAGAGGGGGTGTCCACTTAACAGTTTTTTGGTTTTTTGTAATTCTGCACAAAAAACATACATTGTGGGTACTTATTAAAAGCACATTGCTGAGGCTATGTTTTCATGGAGAAATAAGAAAAATATCAGAACTTTTCACTTGAAAAAGTGCTTTATCTGGAGCTATGAAGTAAATAAAATATTTTACATGGATACTGCTCTTACCTATCACCACATTAACAAGAATGCAGAAAAAATAAAACTTGAGATATGGGATATGGTAAATATAGGATATGGTAAATGTCCTTAAATTCCGTACACCAAAGCTTCAGACTAAATGACATATGCAAACAGTGCAGACCCAGATCAGACTGCTCCTGAAGGAGCAGTCTGATCAGGGTCTACACTGTTTGCCATTCCACTAAGTAGTTTAAGAAATAACTGTATAAAAAGCAGAATTTAAGCCAAAATAGTATGGAATAAAGTGTTCGAAATTTTAGGACATTTACCGTTATTTTCCTTTTCTCTGGTAGTTTGGTAATTTTCTCTTTATAAAATGAAACCTGGCATTTCAAACAGTCCGCGAAGTAGATATTTGAGATGTTAACTGTTTAGATAATGTTTGCAACATGAAAAGCTGTGTGTGGGGGAGGGGTGGGGGGACAAAAAAAAAATGCTGTTGATGTTATCAAAGGTCTTCTTAAGGAGAAGTACTGCGTCCAGTTGTTCAAAGCGTCGTCAGCTTAATGAGCTTGTTAAGGGTCATTTCGTTAACTGTTTAAGCAGATTCAATATACAATATTCTGATATGTTTTGCTGAAAAAATGTGAGTAGCTACTCACATTTTTTCAGCAAAAAATTTCAGCATATTTGCGCATCACTCGATGTAAATTTTAATGAACCGTTAACTAACGACGTCGTTAGCTTTGAACAACTGGCCCTGGATAGCAATTTTAGGATAATTTAATAATAATAAGTTCTCCATAAATACATGTGTTGAGGTCCTTCTACTGAGTAACTACTACCTATGTTTTTATGGAAAAGTAAGAAATCACATTCCAGATTTATCACCAAATACTCCTCCTTAAAAAGTCCTTAAAGCAAATATGGAATTTTTTCTATACCTTGTAAAATGTTTCCTGCTTTGGGGGACAGAACTTGTAGCCTTCCTTTACCCCAGGGTTTCTCTTCAGAAAGGATCCTGTTGCTACTCTCCTGGTTACCCACTCAATAGGGATCATATCACAGTTATGAGCAATGAAACATGTCTCGCCATGACGTTTGATGAAATGTGTCTTAATACCTGCAAGTAAAACAGTAGTTAACCCATTTACATTGAGTGGACTATTCTACCACACCTCTTTGGACCAGTCTGTTTCCAATAGTAGGGTGTCTGGTTAGTTTTTATAATGATTGTTTTATAGAAACTCCTGTATTAAATGCAAACAGTGTAGACATTGATCTGATCAGATGCCACATTCTACAGCGTCTGATCTAGGTCTGCACTATTTGCCAAATTTACCTTTTCGGGGTTCCAGACTGAAGTAGGTTAATGGTTAAAATATACAACAGTAGACTAGCTTGTGGAGGGTGAGTACATGTATTTACTTATTCTGGGATAAATTTCTCTTGTAACTGTTGGCCTTAAAAACATATATTGTGGGTACTTACTAAAAAATGTTGCCTGCCTAGAAGCTGCCAATGAGTGCCCACAGCATGATTTTATGGAAAAATAAGACAAATATCCTAGAACTTTTGCCAGACAATCTTCCTCTTATGTCGTTAAACCATATTTACCCCAAGTATTTGAACGGAGAGGCCTGAGAGTACAGTCTACACCAACCAGACCAAAGAATGTGGCTATTGAACAGGGTCTACAAGGTTTGCCACTCATTAGCAAGTAGTGAAACTGACTATTTCTAATTTGAGAAGTATGGTAAAAAGTTAATGGGTCTGACTATGTATGGTGTTTTTGTTTGTGTTGAGGTTAAACGGCCCAGTCAACCCAGTGGGGTCATGTCGAGCGTGGTCAGTTTGCCTACCCACACGTTTACTGGGCAGGCTTAGTCCTCTAAGCAGTTAACCAGTATTGTGCACATTCTTTCGCCAGAAACTGACAACTGCCCTTCTTGAATCAGCGGAAGGGAGAGAATTACCACAGAAAATATCTCACAATCAATCTCCACAAAAGAATGTTGCCGACCTTGGCAGAGGTTGAACCCGCAACCTCCTTGTCTCCAGTCGGATGGCGCATCCAACTGAGCCACCGAGGCCGGCAACTATGTATGGTGTCTGAGTATGTGGACATCAAGATATTGTAGACCCAGAGCAGAGTGTTCAGTTTGTCATTCTGCTAACACACTTCAGATACATCATCCTATACCCCCACTCAAATGTTTGCGAAAATTAGTTGTAAAGTTGAGATTTGATTGTGTTGGGGTTTAACAACACGTCAACCCTTGTGAGTCATTTTGTGTCATCTCCCAGAGAAAGGGAGAAAAGTGATAGAAGAGATAGTAGAAGAGATGAAAGAGAGGGACAGGGAAGAAAGAGGAACAGGAATGAAAGTGAAGAAACAGAAGAAATAAAATCATTCCCCATCTACCCTTACCTGCTACAAGGACAGCAGGTCTTGCCCAACTGTAAGCCAATATCAGTTGGGACGCCCCGGTGACGTAAGATACACGACACTTTCGCACCACAAGACCACCCCCTGTAAAGTTGAGAAGTTAATCCTTTAGGGTGTGTGTGTGATTTTTCCTCGATCAGGACCCAGTTGTTCAAAACTAACGATGTCGTCAGTTAATGTATCGTTAAAACTTTGATCATTAAATATGGCATATACGCTAATATTTTTGCTGAAAAAATGTGAGTAGCTTTTGCAAAAGCTACTCATATTTTTTTCAGCAAAAATACCTGAGAATTAGATACAGTCGACTCTCGTTATTTCGAACTTCACGGGACCTGATAAAAATGTTCGAGTTATCCGTAGTTCGAGACAACCAAATTGTGACGTCATGGGTATGACGACTGTTCGCCTCTGTTCACCAAAACGTGGTTGGACGGCACATGTATATGGCAATTTAAATAATTTACGCGTACTTCAGTTTGCATTGTTACTATTTGTTTTAGGAGATGCAATGGTTCTCTTGGAATAATATCATCAATAAATGTTAATAATAATAAATTTCAAACGTCTCTTGTTGTCTTTTAATACTCCTGCAAATTTGGATTTCCATGTAAGCTACAAATAAATTACTGGTTTCCGGGTTGTGTTAGAACTTTGTTATGAACTGGTTTGGATTAGCTCCCTTCGCATAGACGACTCGATAAAGAGTTGACTGGCTTCCGCTTTTGCATAAAACGCTTACAATGTTAAACGGCAGCTGTAAGCTAGTTTGGATTATCTCCCCTGGCAGAAACGAACCCTCTCAGAGCGGCAAACTGTAGATCCTGCAGAGAAAGCTCGTTATGAGCCGTCTCATCTGGACCTACACTATTTGTGCGGGTATCCGTATCAGTCTACAGGGTCGGAAGGGTTAACATCGGTACTCACGTGTGATTCGTCTATTTGAGGCCGTGCACGACAACCTATTAGAAGACTGCGCGACTGTCAAAGACTCGGATCAGCCTGCACGCCCACGAATTTTCCATTATACGCATGAGCCTTATCTGGGCTTACCAAAGAGCACCGCCTGACCAAAGAGTAACAAGCAAAGATTCAGACTTAGTTAGCATGTTCAATACAGGCTGATTTGTGGGAACCTGTCGCGCACTGACTTTTCTTGAAGACGCTATATCGTTCAGACGGACAGTACTCAATAGTGAAGAGCATATCTAAACAATAAATTAAACTCCGTTGATTAATCTTCCATAACACTATTCTGAGCTGCTTTTTATCTTACAAATCAATGACACGAGACGGTGTTGAGCGCCGCGTGTCAAACCTGACTCGACACGCACGTGATTTCATAATTACGGATTTTAGACATTGTTTGTGTTGTTTGCAATTACCTGGACAAAGGGGAAAATTAAAATATTGATTTATTTATCAATGGCCTATTATGATTTTCATTAACTGAGAGACCGGCGGCGCCGCATCTTACATTTTGTTTTCCTTCGTCATGGTCCGAGTTCGAGATACGCGGTAGTAAAAACTGTGAAAAATATATTCAGGGACTGAAAATGATGGACGAGATAGCCGAAGTGTCGACATAAAAGTAGTTCGACATATGCGAAGCTGAAATACAATAAATATATAAGGAAAATAATCAGGACTTAGAAATCAGTTCGACATAAGTGATAGGATCGAGATAAGAGGGGTCGAGATAACGAGAGTCAACTGTATTCTATTTCTAGAACAATTACATGTAATATTTTGACCACTAACAAGCTTGTTAAGCTAATGATGCTTTGAAGACTGAGCCCTGGTATATAAAACTAATCCTTTAAGCGCTAAGCACAACTGCAGCAGACAACATTATTCACATTTACCTGCAGTATTCAACAATTCAAATATAGCTGCTGTAGTTGCAGTAGATATTGCAGCTTTTCCTTTCATTTCATGAGCTCGGTCTCCATCACCAGCAGTAATTCTGTCTTTGGACTGTAGCAACACTTGACCCTTTGTGTCCGGAATCACATACACAGTCTTTGTTTTACCCTCGGTCAGTTTCTCACCAAGTTTGATGCCTAAAAAAAAAAGTTTTAAGTAAAAACGATAAATAATATAAAATGAAGTGGAAACAGATTACACATCAGAATTGCTTTGGAGCAATTTTTTTCCTTTTAAGGTAGATCCTTTTTCAGAAGGGGCATGTTATATGCATGAAAGCAATTAGGAAGTCACAATAGTTGTCTCCCTTGTCAAAATGGCGAAAAAATCTATCCTTGCCCAGTGATTTTTTTACAATTTTGCCTTTATGGGTCCTGGGACTCGCTAGATCCAGAATTCATGCATCCCAAACTGAAACTATGCATCCAGCCTGGGACTTGTGGTGAAATATTTTGTTGCGTCCTAGACTTTTCATTTAAACTTGTGTAACAGTGTTTTATAATTACTTTCTTTGTATTTTAATAGGATGTGCAATTAAAGTAAATAGTGGTGACTGAGTTGCTTTAATTCTTTCCAGAAACCTTCCTGAGAAATATGAAACTATAATACCACTGTCTATTTAAAGTGAAGTGTTAAAATGTTTCACCCACAGGCTTATGAAAATGTTTTCATAAATCTTCAGTTCCAGTGACAGATGATCAAATACCTGTGATACATGATTAAGGACAGACATTTTGTCTGTTTTGACTAGACCGTGATACAAAGCAGAGACATTTTTGTCTGATGCTTTGTGGGTTCAGTTTGGGACTGGGGGTTTTCGTTATCGAGATTGCCATCATCGGCAGTCTCAGACTTTGTTGTCCGTGTCAGTCTGATTTGCTGACCTAGCAGACCGAACAGCATTTGCTGTTTGGGGTCTAGTTTTATTATCTTTTTAGGGTGCATCTTTTTCTTCTTTCAAAAAAAAAAAAAAAAAAAGAAAAAACGATCGCTGTTTCCTGTTGACAATTGCAAGGTCAAACGGTGTTACGATAAAAGATCTCATCAGACTAAAAACCAATACTTTAGTATCTGCTACGGTTTCCTCCGATACTGGACGACTTGGTATTGATTATTTGACTCTAAAGGTAAAATCGGTGTACCGTAGAGATACGACGCCTTTCAGTACTGGCTTTTACCAAATACTGTACTGAAAAACCGCTTGCGCATTCGCTTTTTCCAAAAATGAAAGTAGACTTCAAGAAGCAAAACGTACGTACATTAGATATCTTTTATGAGTCCACGGGACTCACCGAGGCTAATTTTTTGCGTCCTCTGGCGAAATTATGCGTACAGGATGCAGGACGCACGCCTAAAAAAATCACTGCTTGCCAGCTTGCTAAAGGAAAATTGCAATCGATGAGTTGTCTTCAATTGTGTCGGTGAATTGTCTCCAAAACCCGTGTCGATGAGTTGTCTTGTCGATGAATTGTCTTGTTCCCACATTTACTGTCCCATTTCGTCTACTTGGCAGTGGGACCTACACAAGGTCAAGGATGTCTACCAGCTAAGGATGGTGCACTGTTACATCATCCATGCCAATGATGCTAATAGAGCCCAGAAATATTTCTCATCCCTGAGCGAGGATCAAACCCTGGACCTCTAGCACCAGAGGTCTGTGTACTAACCAGCTACCAATACCATGAACCACGTTAGTAGCCGCGAAAACATATGACACCTTGTGTTTCATAAAAATTCTTGGACTTCGTTAAGTGTCATGTTAAATTAGTGAACTGAATTTAATCACACACCTTCAATTTCCATTTCTGTTTCTGTTAAATAGTATACTTTCTTTTATAAATTACTCAAAACAGAAGTCTTTTTTTCCTAACAGGTAACTTTCACTTGTGCAAAGCACGTGGTTGACCTTTGATTGGTTCCACGCACTCCCCATGTACACGGATTTGTGCATTTAGGAAAACGGAACCGTTCGGTTCCGGGTCAATTCGGCCCATAACAAAATCGGCCCATGTCAAAATCGCTTGTAATTAGGCTTGTATAGGGCCACATATCAGCGGAAATACAAGAAGATGGTTAGTGAAAGTAATAATGAAAAAAAAAAAAAAAAAAAAAAGAATGAATATTTTTTCTACACCCCTTTTTACCGCTCGCCCTTTACTCGTATATCATTTTCGATAATTACCTCCCTCACCTATGAGTTTTCTCGTTATGAACTTTTGTAATGAAAAAGTTATATGAAATAAAAAAAAAGCACATTATCGAGGGTATGTTAATTCAGAAAGAAAAAGATATTTATGAGCTTTGTAATTGTATTTTTTGGATCAGAAACTGAGTAGTGATCTATTTGACGTTGCCTAATTTAATTATGTGTAATTAGTGGCAACATCACGTACTACCCAAGCAGTTCCAATCAGGGACATCCCTGTTCTAATCAAGTGCCAGTGCCACTCACAAACAAAAGCCGACGTGTTCACTGCCAACTAATGTCAACTGTCACTCTTTCTAGAGTGATATTTTTCGGCATCATCTTTGAATATAAATGCTCGTCTTTCCGTCTAACACCAAAACGATACATTTGTACGTCATGGATGTTTCTTTGTGTATTTCGTGTAATAAGGAAGTTAGAAGGAGACAACACTCTCTGCAATGCGACGGTTGTGAAAGCTGCCAACATAGGCTTTGTAAAACAGGTATTTATTTATTTATTTATTTTGAATATTGTAATAAATATTCTATTTGTTCATTTTTTCAGATTATTCTATAAGTTGATGCTCTTTCTTTCTTTCTTTCTTTCTCTCTTTCTTTCTTTCTTTCTTATTTCAGATCAACCGTGAGTTTCTACAGTGCGACGACTTCCTTGTAGCCGATGTCCGTGTTGATGACCAACGCAACCTAGTATTCGCTACCCCGGCGCAGCTAGAGCTTCTGAAGAACGCCAGACGATGGTTCTGCGACGGCACCTTCAAGATTGCATCGAGACCGTTCATCCAGCTGTGGTCAGTACATGCCTTCATCAGGAAAGGAGATTCGGTGAGGCAGGTCCCGCTGGCGTTCTGTATGATGTCTAGGCGTAAGACTAGAGACTATGAAGCGGTAAGTGCACTTCCAAAATTAAAGCTATAATCAAAATGCACTGATTTGATTCTGATTACTTCGATTAAATAAATGCAACCGGTTTGGAAAAGAGCTATTGACTCGGTTAACTAGCTGTCTATATTGTTAACTATTATAAATCTATGTTTTCACTACTTTCCCGTGTGATATTGTGGGCCCTCAGAGAGAAGCTAGGTCAGCCGCAGGTGGAATGTTTCGTGGTGGACCGAGAAAGGTACATGTTTTTATAACTACGGCATAGAATTCTTATATATAACATTATTGGCTGACATCAATTTGCAACTGAATAGCCATCGAAGTAAATATCTATGAAATTAGATTCTATCGTCTGACATAATTCATTAAAGACACTGAGCATGCGGACAGCTTAAAAAAAAATGTTTGATTTTCACTAATTTTATGTTTACGTGTAGATATAAATGATACACCGAATGTAATACATATATTAACATTGTTTTATTTTATTTCAGGTGCCTGGAAAGCTGCTAGAACCATCTACTCCGATACTATGACAAGAGGATGTGCTTTCCACTTTTCCCAGGCTATTTGGAGAAACGTACAGGAGTTGGGATTGGCGACTACATACACGCAGCGTGGAGCAAAATACAGATACGTTCGTTCTCTTCTAGCCCTCCCGTTCCTGCCACCGACGGATGTCGTGAGAGCCTTCGACCAACTAGACCAGAGAGTCAACTCACCAGAACTACAGCAGCTGAACAGGTACATCCGATCGACGTGGTTTGACAACGCAACATGATGCCCGAGGACGTGGTCAGTTCACCAACAGCGAGTGAGGACGAATAACGACGTAGAAGGATGGCACACCCGCCTGATCGCCAACGCAGGAAGAGCCAGCCAGACGTTCTACCTTCTCGTCCCCTTCTACGACGCGAAGCCGACCTTGTGGAGCTCACCCAGCGCCTGGTGTCCGAGGAACAGATCCTTCGAGACCAGAGAACCCTCTACACACGCCTACAGAACAGACTCCAGCAGATCTGGGAACAATACGCCGCGGATGAGATCTCCGCATCACAGTTACTGAGGGAGTGTGGCCGAATCTACGGACCAGCCGACGACTGAAAGTGCAGCAAGTTTTCTGACAACTGAATGACATGTATCTCTGAAATGTGACGCAAAGTGCTGAAATATGAAACAACGGCATACTTAGTGGTTCTGTGTTGATTCAAGGATTATTTCTGTAGTGTTTCGTACTTATTTTGAGCCCCATTATGGGAAAACCATTCTCTGAAACAAAAAGTTCAGTCTTATTGCATGACAAATCAGCGAACAAAGGCAGCGATCAACAAATCGCTCGGATCAGACTGCAGTCTGATCTACGCATTTGATGGAATCGTATGCCATTTAACAGGTTTTCTCATGACGCAGCTCATATTTGTCCAAAGGACTGCTCTTTTCATACAATTCTTCTTAGGGCTACGTTAACGTGTGCTTCACAAATGTGCATTATATTTTTAAGTTAGAGTATGTTATACTGTCATATTTTTTCATTGTATATATGCTTCTGATGAGAATGTTTTTCATTTCTGAGTTTTACTGTTCATTAAATAGTTTAAAATATATATCGCTTTCTGTTGTTGTTCCATCTGGAGGCAAGGACAGGCGTGTTGACGGTAAACAAATCAATACGAACAAATTTTATTCCAAATAATAAAAAAGTAAACTAAACAAACACACCTGTTTTCGCCTTATGAATTACGTTAACCGATATATGATTTGGAAACCACTTTAAAGCCACCATAAATAGGCAAAATATGGATGCACAGGAACCTCTAATTTCTTATTTCTGCTATTAAACAAACATTTTAAAGCGACGTTTTTCTTATTTCTGCTCAAACATCATACAAATGGCGATTTTCTTAGGAATCAAGGTAGCATGGTAAATCCCGTTTAAAGAGTCGTACACAGGCGAAAATGCTCTACACAGTACATAGAGGATATTTATTCTTTTGCTGTGAATACCATAAATATTGTCATCGAGTGAAATGAAAACATCAATATTTTCACGAGTGCGAAGCACGAGTGAAAATTTGAATGTTTTCATTACACGAGATGAAAATTTTTATGGTATTCACTGAAAAAGAGTAAATTTTCCTTTTATTTTATTGTTTACACGTCAATGCGCGTTTCTGACGTCATAAGTAACGTCAAACAAAACATGAACGTCATGGCGTCGACGCTCAGTGCTTAACATGTGAACCGCTGGAGAGACAAAAACAATAAGTTTTGGTGAATCAAAATAATTTTGATACCAAAATGTTCCTTACATTCTAACTAAGAAAATGCATACCGACACTTGATAGTTTAGTTCAGAAACAAAGAAGTTAGAGGTGTTCAAAAATCTGAAGTGGAGGTAACATCCACTTCTGAAACAATGAAGTAAAAAGAAGTCGTCCAAAGCGAGGAGTGAAAATATAAATCGTATCAGTCACTAGTGAAATGATACGATATCAATTCACTAGTGATTAGACTAGCTACTAGTCGGATATCAATATTATTGTCATCAATCAATTATAATTATTAATTTACTTAATGAACTAAGGGCCATCTACTACTTACTGCTTGCCTCACCTCTTTGATAGCAGCAACTAATCTTGGAGATATCCGACCAGTAAAATGCGAAATGTACTCTAAGAAGTGATTGACATTTATTGCCTTTCTAATGTTCCTTATCTAATTCACCTTCTTGTTAAAATCATCCCCTCTCCAATAAATTGTTTACATATAAGAAGCTGACCATTAGAGTTCAAGGGATAACATAAACATTGTTTAGAAGCCTGTCTGTGTACTGCATGTATTACCAGTTTTTTGTTTTGTGTATTAGTAAATTTTAGATAAAATAGAAGAAAACAGAATCATATTTAATAAGTATTTCATATTAAAAACTGTTGTATCAACATAATTTATGGAACATTGTATATTTATTTTGCTTTGATGTCTGAATAAGCTTTTTCTATAGCTCTAAGATAAGCAGACATATGAGGTAATAATTTAGAATAAATGTTGTAGATACTGTTTTCTGAGACAGTTCGAAAGAGTATCTACATTCTATATATATTTTGATGGAGAAATGCATTAAATAAAAAAAAACCCTGACTAATTATAACTTCAAGATAAGGACATATGAGGCGATAATTTAGGATAAATGTTATGGGTACTGTTTTCTTAGACAGTTCGAAAGAGTAACTACATACCATATATATTTTGATGGAGAAATGCATTAAATTAAACAAAAAAAAAAAAAAAAATCTATAGCTTTAAGATAAGAAGACATATGAGGTAATAATTTAGAATAAATGTTGTGGGTACTGTTTTCTGAGACAGTTCGAAAGAGTAACTACATACCATATATATTTTAATGGAGAAATGCATTAAAATAAAAAAAAAGCAAATGATTCTATAGCTTTGAGATAAGAAGACACATGAGGTAATAATTTAGGATATATATGTTGAAGATACTGTTTTCTGAGACAGTTCGAAGAGTAACTACATACCATAGATATTTTGATGGAGAAATGCATTAAATTAAAAAAAAATCTATAGGTTTAAGATAAGAAGACATATATGAGGTAATAATTTAGGATAAAAGTTGTGGGTACTGTTTTCTGAGACAGGTCGAAAGAGTATCTACATACCATATATATTTTGATGGAGAAATGCATTAAATTAAAAAAATCTATAGCTTTAAGATAAGAAGACATATATGAGGTAATAATTTAGGATAAAAGTTGTGGGTACTGTTTTCTGAGACAGTTCGAAAGAGTAACTACATACCATATATATTTTGATGGAGAAATGCATTAAATTAAACAAAAAAAAAAAAAAAAAAAAAAAGAATCTATAGCTTTAAGATGAGACATAAGACATATGAGGTAATAATTTAGGATAAATGTTGTGGGTACAGTTTTCTGAGACAGTTCAAAAGAGTAACTACATACCACATATATTTTAATGGAGATATGCATTAAAATAACAAAAAAAAAAGCAAATCATTCTATAGCTTTGAGATAAGAAGACATATGAGGTAATAATTTAGGATATATATTGAAGATACTGTTTTCTGAGACAGTTCAAAAGAGTAACTACATACCATATATATTTTGATGGAGAAATGCATTAAATTAAAAAAAATCTATAGCTTTAAGATAAGAAGACATATGAGGTAATAATTTAGGATAAAAGTTGTGGGTACTGTTTTCTGAGACAGTTCGAAAGAGAAACTACATACCATATATATTTTGATGGAGAAATGCATTAAATTAAACAAAAAAAAAAAACAAAAAAAAAACAAAAAAAAAAAACAAAACATTTTTTTCTATAGCTTTAAGATAAGAAGACATATGATGTAATAATTTAGGATAAATGTTGTGGGTACTGTTTTCTGAGACAGTTCGAAAGAGTAACTACATACCATATATATTTTGATGGAGAAATGCATTAAATTAAAAAAAATCTATAGCTTTCAGATAAGAAAACATATGAAATATGCATTAATTAAAAAAAAGAAAACTTTTTCTATAGCTTTAAGATAAGAAGCCATATGAGGTAATAATTTAGGATAAATGATGTGGGTACTGTTTTTTTAGACAGTTCTAAAGAGTAGCTAGATACCATATCTACCAAAAGTAAAATTTCAAATGTCAGCTTTCTTCCTACCATTGGGAGAACAAAATAAAACATCACATCCTTTCAAAAAGCTTCCCAGTTACACCTTGATTTTACAGACCATAATCAATAGCAAACTTCATCTTCTCAGCCTTTAAAAAGAATGTGTACTTTGTTTCATCATGAAAACACACCAAAATGAAATTTAGCTTTTCCAACTTTCTCTTAACAGTATTAAGTGATTAGTATGTGGTCAATAAAGCAATAAACACTTCAAGTGTGGTGGTTCTCAATAGATGTAATTAATCATTTACCAAGCAGAATCCTGCGAGGTAAAATTCGTATTTTACTAGACCTTGATGTCAGAGACCAACTATTAGAGACTGGCTATACAAGATGTCATACATAAATTTGTATCAGCTTATAGTTAGGAGTGATAAAACATGACATCAAGGTCTAGGAGCTAGTCTAACTAGTGATTGATACCACTTTTATTTTCATCAGATATACATTGATTTCACCGCTGACAATAAAATAAAGGTTTTAATTTATGACGTTTCTTATTCTGCTCTAAAACATAGAATATAAGGATGCATTTTTAAACCACGTCTATCTTTCTTATTTCTGCTCAACAACGTACAAAATTGAAGATTTTCTACTCAGTGAAAACTAATAGATGTGCACATATCGTATTCCATTAGAAATGGAAGATGATAGTGCTCAGAAACAAGAAAAGCAGTGTACAATAAGCCCAATGTGGCTGTAAACAACGCTATACATGTCACTTTTTTAACTCATGTCTACAATGAGAACGATCAAAGAAAAGAAACCGATAAGCATTTTCAAAATACTAAAGATAGCATTTTCAGCTTATATGATTTTAATTAATTGAAAAAATTATATATAATACTGATTATATTAATTTCTTTTTCTTTTTTTTTTCCATTTTATCTCCTTTTCGACCTCATAAAATGAAAATAACAATTACAGGTAAAAGTTAATCGACCATTCACTTTAATTAGTAAGTTTGTCTTTTAGAAACAGGCTACTGATTTGGCCGTACAAACATACCAATTATATGCAAACAAAGCAATTATACCATCAATTATACTGTGGGCCGAAATTGCTATGGGCCGATTTTGTATGGGCCGAAAAGGTTATGGGCCGATTTTGTCATGGGCCGATTTTGTTATGGGCCGAATTGTCCAGTGACCAACCGTTCAGGTCAACTGTCTGGAGTGATTTTTCGACTAATGACTGAGAGTTTATGAAACGCTTTATCTTATTCTAAATATAACAGTCAAAGGTATATTTTAATGTATCGTATTTTCTAATTTTATAATGACACTTTAAAAGCCTAATATTATCTTTATAGCTGTCCACAGAAACGTGGAACCTATTAGATTCGCAAACGGGCTTGTGAACAAGTTTCAGCTTAAAAAAAAAAACAGCTCACTATCTTAGTTCTGCAGTCTCTGTAACCTCTAGAGTTTGATCATTAATTTTTTTTACCCACGAGTCCCGCTTCATGTACTTATTCTTGCCAAAGGCAGCAGTGGTGCATGTAGCAGTTCACCATGATTTTGTGTTTGCATGTGCCTTTGTCACCTTCCTTTGTAACCTGTCTACCCTAGAACAGAGATGGGCAGAGGCAACTCTCTATCTCTTTTTCAGAGTTGTTTGGTAAAGGCTGTTAACATGGCGGCTGACTGAATAGCTATTTGTTACCGGCTGTATAAGGTGTGTTTAACAACTAGCAGCCAGGTGAGATTAGTAAGTAGTTATTCATCCGGGAGTCGCTTAGAACACTGATCACCTGACTGTCAGTTGAATAAGAAGCTACTCGGGTGATAGTTGTGTATCGTTACAAGTACAATTGACGTGGGTGTCAGTGGTGCCACCATAGTTTACTGTAATGGAACTAGGGGACAACCCTGAGATACCTTACTGCCAGCTGGGGTACAGTCTGAGGGTACAGTGGGACCATCATAATTTACTGTAGTGACACTAGGGTGCAAGTGGTACCATTATGAGGCTCTGTAGTCCAGACACTAGAATACTAGGAGGGTGGGGTACCATGAGATAATGTAGCAACACTATGCTGCCAATGGCATCACCATAAGGTACTGTAGTACCTAACTAGGACACCAGAAGAACCACCATAAGGTACTGTAACTAGTAGTACTGGTGTTCCAGAGGTGCCACCCTGATGTACTATAGTGTCACTAAAGTACCAGTGGTGCCACCATGAGCCTCTGTTGTACAACTACTCACTAGTATACCAGTGTTATCACCATGAGTCACAGAAATTACATCAGGTACCCATTAGTTAGGATTGTTGGACCACCCTGAGTAAGGGTATTGATACTAGGATATCACCACTGCCACATAAGGCATTGTAAAGCCATTAGGTACTAGTGGAACCATCATGCGTTCCTGTAGTACCATCATGCACAAGGGTACGAGTGGTGCCATCATAAAGAACTGTATTGATATTAGCATACTAGTTGGACCACCTTGAGTAACTACTGTAGTGACACCAGCCTACCAATTGTGCCACAAGGGTACCAGTGTAATCACAATGAGCTACTGTAGATACTAGGGTATTATTGGTGCCACTGAGAGTACTATAGTCCACTAGTGCAAGTCGAACAATCATAGGTCACACTGTACCACAGTGAGGTACTATAGTGACTAAAATACCACCATGTGGTACTGTAAAGAAACAAGAGTACCAGTGGAACCACCATGAGGTACTGTAGTGCTACTAGGGTACTAATGGGACCACAATATAAGTTACTGTAGTAATACTCTAGGGTAACATAGGGTTCTCCATGAGGTACTGTAGTGATTGACTTTAAGATATTAGTGGAACTACAATGAGGTAGTATAATGCCACTATAGTACCAGTGGGACCACCATGAGATACTGTAGTGCCACAATAAAATAATGCAATGACACTAGGATACCAGGGGGGGCCATCATGAGGTATTGTAGTGCCACTAGGGTATACCAGTGGGACCCTCATAATGTACTGCACATATAGTTAATCTAGTGTTATTGGAATCACCATGAAGTACTATAGTGCCACTAGGGTACCAGTGGAACACTTTGAGGTACTATAGTGCTACTAGGCTACCAGTAGGACAACTTGATGTAGTGCCACTAGGGGACCAGTGGGACCACCATGAAGTACTGCAGTGACATAAAAGTATCAGTGGGACCACCATATGTTACAGTAGTGACACTATGGGTACCTGAGGAATATCGTGAGGTACTGTAGTATCACTAGGATACTAGTGGGAGCACCAACAGATACTGCAACTGTAGTGATATTATGATACTGGTGGGAGCACCATGTGGTACAGTATTGAAACTAGGGTACCTGTAGTTCTAGCATGAGATACTGTAGTGCCATTAGTGTGCCTATCAAACCTCCATTATGTACTCTAGTGGCACTATGGTATCAGTGCTGCCACCATAAAGTACTGTACTTGTGCTAGGTTAGTTATACTAAGATGCCATTTCTGCCACTATATATTACTGTAGAAATGGCACAGTGGCTCAGTGGTAGAGCATCTTCTTTGTGACCGGGAGGTTGTGGGTACGATCCCTGGCCGGATCATACCAAAGACTTTAAAAATGGTACTAGCTGCTTTTTTGCTTGGCGCTCAGCATTAAGAAAGTAGAGCTAGAACTGGTCAGCTCAGTGTCAGTATAATGTGACTGGGTGGAATATCATGTCAAAGTGTCTCCGCGTAATATTTCAGTGAGGCAGCTCTCGAAAAGTGAGCATTGAGCTCCCTGCCACATCCAGAAACCGTCACAATATGACTGAAAGATTGTTGAAAGCAACGTTAAGCCCAAATCAAACAAACAAATATTACTATAGTACCACTATAGCACACTAGGGTACAGCAGGATCCAATCGTGAGGTATTGTAGAAATACTAGGGTAAGTAACGTTCTGCCATGATCAGGTACTGTAGTGTCAATAGGGTAGCAGTTTGACCACCATGATGTTCTGTAATGATACTGGGGTACCAGTCCTGCTACCCTATGTTACTGTAGTACCACTAGGGTACCAGTGGGACCAGCATGAGGTACTGTAGAGACACTAGAATACCAATGGTGCACCCATAAGGTACTGTAGTGACACTTAGTGTAATGTCACTAAGGTACCAGTGATGCCACAAGGCAATACAGTAGTGCTAATGGGGTACCATTGGGACTGCTCTGAGGTACTGTCATGACACTAGAGTACTAGTGATGCCATCATAAGATACTATAGTGACTCTAGGTTACTAGTTACGTGGGATCCATATGAGGTTACTATTGAGGTACTTAAGTGTCACTAGCTAGATAGATAGTTCAACAAATCTTTAAGGATAATCTGCCAGCTGCTCATAATTGGCGAAATTTGCCACTTCTACATGTCATCATTAAATATCAACAAAAAACACAAATAAAATGCGTGTCATAAATTTAACTTACAACTTAAATGGTAAGGGATATTAAATGGTTGTAGATAAAAATATACTTTATAAATATTAAAAAAAAAACAAAAAACAACTTAACTTCTAACTTGAGCAAAAGTGGGACAAAAATGTTCACTTTTCTTTTTAATGACTATATAACATACTAACTTTAGTTTGTTTCACAATTTTCTGTTTAGGGCTGTCAGAAATTAAGATATCCAAAAGCTTTTAAGAAAAAATGTGGTGTATTTCCATGGGTACCCAAACTGATACACAAAATCAAAGTATTGTCTGTTTAATAACAGACTGGATATCATGGATATTGATTTGTGTTCTATCTGCACATGCAAGGGGCATAGCTACAGATAAGAAGGGGTTATCCACATAATATTTTTCTTATTTCTTGACAAATACACATGTTGTGGGTACTCATTAGAAGCGCCTCGCCGAGGCACGTCTAATGAGTACCCACAACATATGTTTTTGTTGAGAAGTAAGAAAGATATCAGCATTTTTTCGGATGAAAAAATCACTTTATCTGTTGCAATGAAGGGGGCTAGCTTACATTATATAAGTGCGGTGAAGCGGGCCCCCGTAGCCTAGTGGATAAGAGAGTTGACTCTTAATCCATTAGGTTTCTCACCGCTGTGGTTCGAGCCTAGCTCGGGTCATATGTGGGAAAGCCAAGTTCTGCTTACGGATGATCAGGTGGTTTTCCTCCGGGTACTCCGGTTTTCGCCCACCTTCGATGAACGATCGGCTCGATATAAGTGAAATATTCTTGAAGGGGTCGTAAAACCAAAATCAAAAAAAAAAAAAAAAAAAAATAAGTGCGGTCAATGTATATTATGTAGAGCTGTTTGCTAAGCCTACTTTATAGTCTTTATTTGAATGAATTGGATATTTTAGTATCCGGCTGGCCTGGATAGAACTTAATCAGTGTAAAAAGAAATGACATTTAAATTCTTGGATAATAAATGTTTATTTTTTTAGGAATACATGCAGAGCCTTTAACATTTCTTGAAAAGTCAATAAAATGCTGTTTTCTTTTTGTTTTTTTGCTGTTTTTTTTTTTTGTTTTTTTTTAGAAGAACCTTTATATAAAAAAAGAACTTTAAGTCTGAAAATAGGCTACTACATAATAGGTGGTATGTGGGGGATGGAGAAGGGGATGGGGTGGGGCTGCATAAAAAATTGAAGACAGTTGTACACAAGACATGAATCTCGTCAGAAATAATTATAATTAACCATTACATCCCTCTGGTATTATCAATAAAGCTATTTCAGTGTAGGGATTATCTCTCTCTCTCTCTTCTGTCCATATACATGTATATCTGATTCATATTACAGACACTAATTATTCATAAATTTCACTCAAAGTGAACATTGACAAACATTGTGAACTCTTGTCACACGAAATGGTTTGTTTGTTTCTTTTTGAGGCCAGTTATTACAAAATACATTGAAATGAAAGAAGGTACAAACTGTGAATTAATTTTATATATTAGATATTTTGAGCAGGAAAATGAAAGGTTTTAGACTTTAGCAGTGCAAAATAAGGTAAGATTTTTCTTTCTTCATATTTTATTTATTTTTTATAAAGTGCTTTAAAAAGGCTTTATAAAGTGCTTTATAAAGGCTTTAAAAATTTTTGGTCTGTCTTTTTATTCCTAATTTAATTTTTTTTTTTTTAATTGTTCAGCAGACTTGTAAATTCTCAAAATAAAAGATAGTGGTATTCTGGAAAAAAAACAACACAAACAAACAAAACACTGAGTTTAAATATTTACATATTTTTATAGAAAGAAAATTTTGAAAAAAAAAAAAAAAAAAATAGTGAGACAGCACATAAAACTGTTTTTCTTTTGTTTTTTTTTTGAGCCAAAAATTACTGAAAAAAAGTGAGACATACACACACACGCACGCATGCATGTGCATGTATCCAGTCAAACTTCAATGGCAATGCAGTAGATAATTTTTGAGGCCATGGAAATTTGTTCTAGTTTGAGCTACTGCAGTGTAATCATTTCTCAAGATCAGGAGGCAAATGCTTATAAACTTATGGGTGTCTTTTCAGTCTTCTATAAGATAATGATATGTTGAGAATACTCATATCACAATTGCCTTGACGAGGTGATTCTAATGAGTAGACACAATTTTCATGATAAAATACGGTGAGAATATTTCCCTAAAATATCCCATTTTGTTTTGACCTATCTATCTATCTATCTGTCTGTCTATCTATCTATCTATCTATCTATCTATCTATCTATCTATCTATCTATCTATCACCCTTCAGCATCACAAGGCTTGCCGAGTGGCGCTGCATGGTTATCCAGAGGAACAGATCTCACTCTGAACCGAACACGCATGATTGTCTGTCTATCCATCTATCTGTCTATCTATCTATCTATCTATCTATCTATCTATCTATCTATCTATCTATCTATCTATCTATCTATCTGTCTGTCTATCTGTCTGTCTGTCTATCCGTCCATCTGTCCGTCCATCCATCCTTCCATCCATCCATCCATCCATCCATCTATCCATCTATCTATCTATCTATCTATCTATCTATCTATCTATCTATCTATCTATTCAAACGGTAACTTCAGCATCTCAATGCTTGCTGAGTGATGCTGCGCCGTTATCCAGAGGAACAGATCTCACTCTGGACCGAATACCTGTGATTATCTATCTATCTATCTATCTGTCTGTCTGTCTCTCTGTCTATATCTATCTATCTATCTATCTATCTATCTATCTATCTATCTATCTATCTATTCCAATGGTAACTGTTCAGCATCACAAGGCTTGCCAAGTGATGCTGCACGGTTATCTAGAGAAATGGACCACACTGCACCAAACACCCATGATTATCTGTCTGTCTGTCTGTCTGTCTGTCTGTCTGTCTCTATCTATCTATCTATCTATCTATCTATCTATCTATCTATCTATCTATCTATCTATCTATCTATCTATCTATCTATCTCTCTATCTATCTATCTATGTATCTGTCTGTCTCTCTGTCTGTCTCATGCATTGTATCTTTTCAGCTCATCATTTTGGTATTCTGCTGGACTACTTTAAGCAGAATGGCAGGAGTAGCTAATGATGACACAGATTTGAGGGAGGCATGTGGTGTGTTTGGATGTGTTGCAGCTGGTGACTGGCCAACTCAGCTAGATGTTCCACATATCATTTGTCTTGGTCTAGTTGGTCTCCAGCACAGGTAACAAACAGGCTAACCCATTTATATCTACTCTCTACCCGTCAAGAAAAAATACCTACCCCCTTAAACCCCACTTTTATATAGTAAAACTGGGGTTTACAGGGGTATATATTATTTTTCTTATTTCTGCTCAAAAACATAGATTGTAGGTACTCATTAGAACTGTCTCAGCAACTACCTTGGTGAGGCGGTTCTAACAAGTACCCACAATCTATGTTTTTACAGAAATATGAAAAATATCAGATTTTTTTTATCTGAAAACTTTCAGTTTTTGGTGGTGAAATTTTCTATATATTTGAATAGGTGTGTTTTTGTAATGTTTTTGTCCTAAAATAATTAATAATAAAAGTCTGTGAGGCAATTCTAACAAGTACCCACAATCTATGTTTTTACAGAAATATGAAAAATATCAGATTTTTTTTATCTGAAAACTTTCAGTTTTTGGTGGTGAAATTTTCTATATATTTGAATAGGCGTGTTTTTGTAATGTTTTTGTCCTAAAATAATTAATAATAAAAGTCCATCTGAATGCTTGGTAACGTGGCTGAATGGCTAATACACCACAACCTCTTTATAACACTATTGTTAGGGTCCATAACATAAACCGTGTTAGTTAAACAAAAGTGTTATATATATATCCAAACAAACGTGTAGATTATATTGAAAAATGACCGTTTTATGGTCATTTTTCAATATGATCTATACATTTCTGAGATCCATCTCTGAACCGTGTTATATCCCAAACCGTGTTATAATGAACCATGTTATAAAGAGGTTTTAGTGTAGTACAGATTGTAATTAAACCGCTTCTTTATGAGTAATAACTACTTTGATCTTAGTCTACACTGTTTGCCCAGACCTGTTCCTCTGAATATATAGAGTAAACATGGAATGCAACTAGCAAAGATGAAGACCTACCTGCATACAGTTTTTAGCGTGCCTGGGTGAAGATTGGTGTCGGATTTGGTTGAAGTTTTTGGTTGAAGTTTTTAAAAGGCTGAATCTCTGGATGGAAGTAGTTCATACTTGTCCTGATGTTAGATACTGGTCTGAAGTTCTATGCTTTACCATCCTGACCCACACGAGTGACCTTTAGGTACAAAAAAAAAATATGTTGACATTTTTGGTTAAAGTTTTTAGAGGCAAAGCACCATTAAGGCGAGCTACCCTGTCCTGCGACAGCTCTTTTTACTTTTTGAGATTGTTATATGGCTTGACAGCACTAGAGAAGTCCATATGGCTTGAGAGCTCTAAGAGAAATCCCGTTTTCAAACAAGGTCACAGACCGAGAATTTTCGTGTTAACGCTGGAATCATCCAAAACAGAACAAGACTCTAGTCAGATTCCTATTTTGAAAAATAAATTTGTAATTTTAGCCTCAAGCAACTCATTCTTGCACTTAAATAACACCTGCTAGTCTGATTTTATACCCATATAGGAAGCACCCACCACTTCTAAAGGTTTGCTATAATTTATTAACCCTTGCTTTGCTGAATAAATTAAGATGGTGGCTTAGTTGGATGCACCGTCTGACTGGAGACCAGGAGGTCGCGGGTTCAACCCCCGACGAGGTCGGCAACATTCTTTCGTGGAGATCATGAAATATTTTCTACGGTCATTCTCTCCCTTCCGCTGATTCAATAAGGGCAGTTGTCAGTTTCTGGCGGAAGAATGTGCACAATACTGGTTAACTGCTTAGAGGACTAAGCCTGCCCAGTAAACGTGTGATTAAGTAAACTGACCGCACTTGACATGACCCCATTGGGTTGAATGGGCCATAAAACCTCAACACAAACAAGATGCCACACCCACTTCTATTTTTCAGCTAATCAGATTACTTGATCCAAGTTGGTGATACAAATTCACTTACTTAGTGTCAAACAGTACAGTTCCAGATCAGTTGGCTTCTTCAATATACCGATAGGTTTGTTTGTCTTGTAGAGGCCAAGAGAGTGCTGGCATTACCACAAGCTCTGGGAAAGAGGGCAGTAAATATGTACAGAAGAAAGGGATGGGGCTTGTCAACTCTGTCTTCAGTGAAGAGGATCTCACCAAACTGAAAGGAAATCTTGGAATCGGTAATATATGTAGAGGACTTATTATTCCTTTCATCTCTGTAGACCAATACAGATTATGATACCTTTGCAAACAGTGTAGATCATAACGAGCTGTCTCATCAGGATCTACACTGTTTGCATTCTGTTACTGAATTTTGACTGAAACCCCTTTTTGCAATAATGGATGTGTCCATATTCAGAGATGGAAGAGTCTATTCCAGAAACTCGTGGATGAAAGGGTTAAGGAGAAGTACAGTATTTAATATGTTTCATGGATATTTTTTCTCTAGTTCTCCATAAAAATCAAATATATTATGGGTTTTCATTAGAAGTGCCTACAAGTACTACTACTAGAGTACTGCAAGAGATGCTTTTATGGAGAAATAAAAACAGATCATATTTAACCTAATTTACCACGCTGTGTGCGTAGGTTTTATCAAAATTAGTGAAAGAACTGCTAATGAAATATTCATTCAAATGAGTACATTTAACATACCATTATTTCATAGAAGATTTAAAAGGCATCTTTAAATTATCCCACTTTGCTACCTAATATGCCATATAGACGATTCCCATGAAATGCCAAGTCTTAACCCTTAAGATGCCAAAAAAAAAACTATATGTGAAAATGTCATCTGTTTATGTCGTCTGCTGCATCTTCTTGCAAACTTTCCAAATATACCTTTTGCATATCGGCAAACAGTATGGACCCAGATCAGACTGCACCTCTTGGAGCAGTCTGATCTGGGTTCACACTGTTTGCAACAAATACTTTTAAAGCAGCCTGCAGAAGACAAAGCAGACGACAATTGTTGTGCTTGGCATCTTAAGGGTTAATTTTCTCTGAAATATAATGAAATAAATTCAGAATGTTGTCTGCTACAATTGTGCCTAGTGATTTAAGGGTTAAGAATCCTGTCTACTGTAGCGGCACAGTGGCTCAGTTGGTAGAGCGCCACTTTGTGACCGGGAGATTGTGGCTTTGATCCCCAACCCAGTCATACCTAAAAATAATTCTAGCTTCTCTTTTGCTTGGCGCTCAGCATCAAGAAAGAAGGCAGGCTTCGGTGGCTCAGTTGGATGCGTGTCCGACTGGTGATCAGGTGGTTGCGGGTTCGAACCCCACCAGGTCGTCAACATTCTTTCGTAGAAATTTGATCATGAAATATTTTCTATAGTCATTCTCTCCCTTCAACTGATTCAAGAAGGGCAGTTGTTAGTTTCTGGCACAAGAATGTGCTCAATATACTGGTTATCCACTTAGAGGACTTCGCCTACACAGTAAAAATGTGGTTAGGTAAACTGACTGCACTTGATATGACCCCATTGGGTTGACTGGGCCGTAAAACCTCAACACAAACAAACAAAGAAAATCAAAAAAGTAGGGCTAGGAATCAAAACTGGTTATGGGTGTCAGTTTAATGTGACTGGGTGGAATGTCATGTGTCTGGGGCTTGATATTTCAGTAGGCAGCATTATAGAAGTGAGTATTGAGCTCCCTGCCACCTCCAGACACCATTGCGATATGACTGAAAGATTGTTGAAAGTGATGTGAAACCCAAATAAAACAAACAAATCCTGTCTGCTTTGTTTTAGGACACACAAGATACTCTACTCTAGGATGTTCAGACATGTCCAATGTCCAGCCGATAGTCGTAGAAACATTGCATGGTCTCATAGCTGTAGCACATAATGGCGAACTTTACAACGCTAAGGCTTTGAAACAAAAGGTAAGACCTTTTCATTTAAGAAATAGATCAGCTCTAGCAGTGATTTGTTGAGCAATAAATCACTGATTGGAGGTCAGTTGTAAAGTAGATCGAATCACAAGAGCGGAGCATCAAGCGTGAGTGAATCTTCTACAAGTTTACAACTGACTGACAAACTGTGATTTATTACTCAACAAATCATGCTCAAGCTGATCTATTTTGAGTCTAACACATAGAAAAGGATGAAAAAGTAATTGTATCTTTCAGATTCTTCTAAATTTCCACCATCCCGTAAAGAAATCCCACCAACAGTTTTGACTAAAGCTAGTTTACATGCATTTCTTACATCGTTGCCTCCAGAAAAATGACCTTACTCTGTCTAACGTTGTGGCAACAAAGACTGACACCAGCAAAGTGCCAAAATGACATCAGAATGGTGCCAGAGATAGCGTTGGGTGCTTCCGCCCAGTGATTTGTTCCAGAATAAATCACTGGTTTTCTCCATTGCCTATATAGGCGCGCCTTGTTAGAATTTTTATTTACCATTAATAACCAGCTGAACTGAAATAGCATAAGATATTTTGATTTGAGCTGCTGCATATGAAAAGGGGTCCTTGGGGCCTATGGGGATAGTGAAGACCCAGATCAGCCTGCACAGGTGTGCAGGCTGATCTGGACGTTCACTGTCCAGAATCATTTGCTTCTGTAGAATATACTGATAGAAAATGAGTGCCTTTATCAGGGTTTGTGGCTTCACAGGCTGATCTAGAAGTGTCTAGGTGGCCAAACAATTAGTGCTCCTAACTTTGGTACACAAGGTCCTGGGTTTAAATCCCACTAGAGACAGAGTTCAACTCTTTACAGTATGACATTTCATTGCACAAAGCTTAAAGAATAAATAGCTTTATATATACAATAGGATTCTTGACACGTTTTGTGTTTTTGCCTTTAGCAGTTGTAGTTATGCCCCTGATTAGTGTCAAATCCTGTCTTCCATCATAAATAAAAAATATTTTTAAAATTTTCTATATTTCAATTCAGTATGTTAAAAAAAAGATATCCTGTTAAGCCTAATGTTTATTGTTTACATGTTTTAAAGTACATACACTAATGTGGTAAGTGACAATATTGGCAATGATTTACCATATTTACTGGCTATATGCAGACCCCATAAGTCATAACTATATTAATCCTAAAATTTTAACATGTCCACTTTGTAGGCGGTAGGGTAGTGCACCCTTCTGCTGCAACTTCCGGTGGGTTGGCCCTGCCATCATTGGATTTTGGCAGGAAGATTCTTATCTCATTTGGAGCAAAATCGAGCAAAATCAAGGATGGGGGCTTTTTTCATTTTTCCCATTTTTTTCTGTCTCCCTTTCTCCGGAAGATGGCTTTAATTGACTGAAATACAGTTGACAGGGTGGTTAGCCCATTGTAGACTGAATAGACTCCCCCACACTATATATTGGGAAGAGTCCAATTTCAATTTTTGGTACGTCTGGCGATGAGATTTAGATATTCCTAGAGAAAAATGGCTAAACCATTTGTAAACAGTGGAGAAGTGGATCAGATACTGCATTCTGAGGCATCTGATCTGGGTTTGCACTGTTTGCAAATTAACCTTTAAGTGGTCTCCAGACTACAATGGGTTAAACCTCAACTCAAACAAACATGTCCATTTAACTTCTTGGTGAAGCAACTAAAATGTTGTAATAGATCCTGATCAATTTTCTTTATTAGGAGCAGTTTGTTATTGGTCTACCCCCTTTGTTCCAACCTGTCGACCTGAATATTCTAGGTTTATATGGTAATAATTCTTATTAATTTTGCTCTAAAATACTATGTTGAAAATAGAGCTCTACTTGAATCACATTATTGAGGAAGTTCTAATGAGTATGCATAATATGGTTTAGTAGAAAAATGACAGAATGATAGAAGTTACCTGCCACATCCCATTTTTCTGAACCTTTCTGTTTACCACTATCTGGGCTAAACAAACTGGTGATATTTTTCTTATTATTCCCAGAAAACAGGATTTGACATTTCAAGCAAATTGTCTTCATTGGAGACAATTTGCATGAAATGTCTAAACCTGTTTTCTGGGAAAAGTAAGAAAAATATGTTAAAACATTGTCTGCTGACAATTATACCCAGCATGCTAAACATTAAATGTCCATTTTTTGTCTATTTTTCAGTTACTACGGCATGGTGTTGGTTTGTCTACGGGTACAGACAGTGAATTAATTACACAGTTACTGACACATACGCCAGACTGCGGGGAACCGAATGGAGCCAACTGGGTTGGAAGGTAATAATGTAATGTATTTTGTAAAAACAAAAAAAAAAATACAAATAAAAAAACATACTGCACTCATGAAATACCAGCAGATGATATTCTGATTTTTTTTTAATTGTTTTTTGTCATAACAGTTCTCATTTTTTCTTGTCAAGACACAGTCTATATTTTTTATTGAACCAGAGATAGTACATGTATTTTACTTTTTTTTCATCTGTTTATGACAGTTAAATGTTTGCTTAAATTTGACACACCAAACAAATCCTTTTATTTGTGTTTAAATCAGCAGTACAGTTTTGCCATTCACTAATTTGGCCTGGAATATGCTAATGGTTAAGTTACACTATTTCTCCCATTGTTGCAGGATTCAGAAGATGATGTCAGAAACCACAATAGCCTATTCTCTTATTATTATGTTCAAGGACAGAATATATGCAGTTCGAGACCCCTTTGGGAACAGACCTCTCTGCATTGGAAAACTCCTTGCTGCAGCCAGTCTAGGAAGTAAGAAAACATTCCTACTTAGTTATCTTTAACCCATTTACATTGTGTGGACTCTTCTACTACAACTCTTTGAACTGGTCCATTTCCAATAGCAGAATGTCTCAGGGTGAGCTATTGTGATCACCCTCTATCTGTTGTCAACAATTAGTTTGTTAATGCACTAGAGGTCACAGTTTTGACACAGTCTTAATGAAACTTGCTCAGAATGTTTGCCTCTATAAAATCTAGGTCCATTTCAAAACTGGGTCACTTGGGGTCAAAAAACTAGGTCACCAGGCCAAATCAAAGGAAAACCTTGTTAACACTCTAGAGGTCACATATTTTAAGTAATCATCATGAGTCTTTCTAAAATGTTTGTCTTGATGATTTCTAGGTCAAGTTCGAAACTGGGTCACCAGGGTTCAAAAATAGGTCACCAGGCCAAATCAAAAGAAAACCTTGTTAACACTCTTGAGGTTACATTTTTTAAGAAATCATCATCAGTCTTACTCAAAATGAATGTCTTGATGATTTCTAGGTCAAGTTCAAAACTGGGTCTCTTATGAAATATATTTCAGGGTCCAGTTACTTTGTTAAGGTTTTTTTTTTTCTGTTTAGGTCTTTTTCTCAGTAACTATTGGTCCTAAAGCATTGATACTTGGCTTTTGCATACATCTTATCATGGCCTCTGGAATGCGGTCATCCATATTTGACCATGACCAATGTTGCACAGTCCATTGACATTGAAGTTTTTCTGTTTAGGTTAGTTTCTCATTAACTATAGGTCCTGCTACAGCAGAGGTACTTGGCACATGCATACAGCTTAGCATGACCTCTTGTATGTTGTCATCCATATCTGACCGTGACCTATATTTCAGGGTCCAGTGACTTTATTATGCTTTTGCCTTCAGGTCAGTTTCTCAGCAAGTATTTTCTTACAGCAGTGATACTTGGCACTTGCATACATCTTAGCATGGTCTCTTGAATGCAGTCATCCATATTTAACCTTGACTTATATTTCACTGTCCAGTGACTGTTAGTTTTAGCATTTAGTTCAGTTTCTCAGTAACTATTGGTCCTACAGCAATGCTACTTGGCACATGCATACATCTTAGCATGGCATCTTGAATGCAGTCAACCATATTTGAACATGCTGTATATTTCATGGTCCATTAGATATGCTCGGTCTCGGTGGCTCAGTTGGATGCGCCGTCCGACTGGAGACCAGGAGGTCGCGGGTTCAACCCCCGCCGAGGTCGGCAACATTCTTTCGTGGAGATTGATCATGAAATATTTTCTAAGGTCATTCTCTCTCTTCCGCTGATTCAAGAAGGGCAGTTGTCAGTTTCTGGCGAAAGACTGCACAATACTGGTTAACTGCTTAGAGGACTAAGCCTGCCCAGTAAATGTGTGGTTAGGTAAACTGACCGTGCTCGACATGACCCCATTGGGTTGATTGGGCCGTAAAACCTCAACACAAACAAACCATTTGATATGCTACATTGTCTTTAATAAGTGCATCCAACAGGAACTGCTGAACTGCAGAATGGTTCGGCGTGCAGACGCACTACTATAGACTACCAATGTGACCAGTGATGTGTGTGACCAAAAATGTGATGGTCCAGCAAACGCTTGGGTGGTTCGGTGCTTATCCTGAAAAACAATAAACGTTTGTGATTTGGCAGAGACTATTGACACAGTGGCCATGCCGATGATAGCAACAAAACATAACGCCAAGTATTCCAATTGCAAGGGGTTGAATCATGAGACTTATGATGTCAGCCTACAAAATTTGCGATTGCCGCCATTTTGAAATTTGTCTTCATTTCGAATTTTATGTCTATCCGTTCTCTGTCTATTTACAAGCTAAGTATGATTCGTTTTGTGCATAAGGTACACTTTGTTGTAGATTTATAGATAACACATAGACTTTATGCTCTTTTCACATGATAATCTTAAAGACTTCGACACAGGTAAGCGAACGATAGTATATTGTCATTGTAGCTGTCATTGGCTTACACCAGTTTTCGGTATTCGGAAAGCATGGCCGCCGCCAATCGGGGCCCACGAAATAAATGGGCTGCCTAAAGCCTCCATGGAAGAGGTGCTGGTAACTAAGCAGGACCCAAATTCATGTGATCGGGTCGGGTAAAAGTCCCACAAAATTGGAGGCAATGTCTCTGAACTACTGAAATATTGTTTTGGACGTTATATCGCAATTCATGCAGTGGATTAGAAGTCAAACGTGGTCTGAAATCAAATTCAGTTAGATCTGGCCAACCCACCTGTGATGATAAGTTGGACGCACGGATATAGGTAGCACCTATTAAATTCATATTAGTTGTTTATGTACTCATCATGAATCTTGGTCAGAATGTTTGTCTTGATGATTTCTAGGTCAGCTTCTCTTAAGTGCCATGATACTCTGGTTAGTGATACTGGGCTATCATGGCCCTCTTGTTATTACTATGTTTTTTTTAGAAATTCCTGTATTTAATGCAAACAGTATAGGTCCTGATCAGAGGCCTCATTCTGCAGCATCTAATCTTGATCTGCACTGTTTGCCATTTACCATTTTGAGGATTTCCCGACTAAAATGGATTGATAGAATTGTACTAAAAATTTCTGATCTATTGAATTGGAATTTGCATTTAGTTTCTTAAAATGTTTTTTTTAACCTTTACCACTCTCTGGTCTAATTCAGCAGACAACAAATTGGGTGACATTCTTATTTTTCCTGAAAACAGGATTTGACATTTCATGCAAAATGGAGACACTTTGCATGAAATGTCAAATCCTATTTTCTGGGAAAAATAAGAAAAAATATTTTTATTTATTTATTTATTTAAACCATATTTAAAGAGGATGACACAATGAGCTATAAATAACATTTCAAAATATTGTCCGCTGAAAATTTTACCTAGAGTGCTAAGCTTTAGTTCACTTCCTCCAACAGTGCAGTACACAGATTTCTAATCTGATATGGTGATCCTAATGTGTATGCTGAAGAAATAAGACAAAAGATCAGAACTTTTATATGCAAACTTTTAGGTTAACTGGAATTATGAAGCAGACCTGACACAAAGCCCTGATCATACTGCACATATGTATTGGCTGCTCTGGGTCTTCATTGATTTTTGTAAGTGCTACAGACCATTTGTTCAAGACATGGCTAATTTCTGACATTCTTCTGTTGCAGATTTAACAGACACAGGAGATTCAGAGGTAGATGGCTGGGTGGTTTCATCAGAATCTTGTTCCTTTGGTGGAATTGGAGCAAAATACTACAGAGAAGTTCTTCCAGGTAAACATGTTTGACTGTCACAGCTTGTGTTGTGTTTGCTGCATTTATGTTCCCACACAAGCGGTGAAGGGGCATTTATTACTTCCAGTCTGGATCCCATTAGTGTCACCATTTATATCATCATAAAATTATCTTGTGTGTGTTACCTCTTGAATTTGACAATGGATTTTCATCAAGCTTGCATCATTTGGACAGGCTTTAGAGCTGATCAGATTTTGGTGACCTTAACCTCATTTTCAAGGTTAGTATATACAAATAGTGTCAAATTCAAATGTTTGGGGAAAGATGACATCATTTTTTGTTTTCCTACAAGACATTTCTACTTACCCTAAGTACTTGGATGGACAGGCAGGAGCAAACAGTGTAGACCTAGATACTGCAAACTGTCTGGTCATGGTCTGTTATGTTTGCTACTCATCTGGCAGTTATTAAACACATCAGCAGTGAGTAAAAGAGACTTGGTCAAAGTTAAGGCTACACATGGTAAGGAAGTAAAGTGTTAAATATTTAAGATATTTTCATGGAGAAACAATGAAAAATATCAATGTTTCTGGTAGGAAAAACAGCATCTTTATCTTGAGCTATAATAAAACCATTAAAAAAAAAAACACGCCTATTCAAATATACTGAAAATTTTACCACCAAAAAATGAAAATTTTCAGATAAAAAATTCAGATTTTTTTCATATTTCTGCTCAAAATATAGATTGTGGGTACTCATTAGAACTGCCTCAATGAGGCAGTTCTAATGAGTTCCCATAATCTGTGTTTTTGAGCTGAAATAAGAAAAATAATGTATACCCCTGTAAACCCGAGTTTTACTATATAAAAGTGGGGTTTAAGGTAGTCAAAATTATATAGGCATGTTTTCATGATGGAAACAAAAGTTGGCTTCTGATTTCTCCCTGTATGGGGTCTTCTGCTCATAATGTAGACAAGTATGTCAGTTTTACTATATAAAAGTGGGGTTTAAGGTAGTCAAAATTATATAGGCATGTTTTCATGATGGAAACAAAAGTTGGCTTCTGATTTCTCCCTGTATGGGGTCTTCTGCTCATAATGTAGACAAGTATGTCTACATTAATATATTTATGTTATATTCAGGTGAGATAGTAGAATTAAACAGACATGGTGTGAAGTCACGCTGTATAGTGCCACCTCCAGACAATAGACCACCAGCCTTCTGTATATTTGAATATGTCTACTTTGCCAGACCTGACACTATATTAGAAGGTAAGAAAAAATTTACTGTTACATAGTATGAGTCACATAGATCCACACTTGTCTTGAACCATATACAAATGGCAAATGCTTAGAACAGCATGTGCATCTGTGCAGTCTGATAAAGATGTCTACTGATCACTGACAGAATCAACAAATATTAGAGTATAATCATATGCCATATTTACCCTAAATATTGGGACATCTTAACTTCTTACCGTACTTTTCCTAAAACTGGAACAAGTTTTGTTTACTATTTGTTGATATGCCTAAAAACTGCTGAATGAGTGGCAAACAGTGTAAACCCAGATCAGATGCCACATTATGTGGCATCTGATCTGGGTCTGCACTGTTTGCTCAGGCTTGAATGTCCCAATCATAGGGTTGTTATGGTATGAAATATTTCAATAAAGAGTAATAGATATATCTTTATGGCAAATAACTGACATGAAAATATCTCCTTCTCACCGGGGCTGTTTCTTTTAAGAGTAGCCCCAATTCTTGAAAGGATTCAAGTACATGGGAACACACCTGTCTGCCAAAGTTGTCTCCCTTTGAAAACTTGCAGTAGATGTATCCATTTTCCATAATAAATATTAATGGAACAAGAACTTTAGTACTTTAATAGAGTATTAAAAGATTAGACTGTTGTTTTAATTGGCATTGCATTTATGGCTAAGTGCATTTGTTTAGCACATAGATGCTGGTTAAAAATTTCAGCAGACATGATCTTGAAATGTATTCCTTATTTTTCCCCAGAAAATAGGCTTTGACATTACATGCGAATTGTCTCCTTAGCAGATAGTTTGCATGAAAAGTCGAATCCTATTTTCTTGGAAAATAAGAAAAATATCAACAATTTGTCTGCTGAATTTGCCTGTAGCATGGTAAATGTTCAACAAGAATTTACTAGGTGTGTGGCTACTTGATTTAATATTTCAAATACAGAAAAAAAAAAACATTCTAAAGCTTTGGTTTAACCTTTACTACTCTCTGGGCTTAATCGGCAGACAACAGTGATGATATTTTTTCTCAAACCTGTGGCGGGGAATGATTGTATTACGTTGGTCATCTGCATGTCAGTCCCTCTGTCTGTCGTACTTCCGTCCGTCAGTCCGTTCATTTCAGGACGATAACTTGAGTAAATATCAATGTACTTTCACTAAACTTGATGTATGCATTGGTTTTGTTGAGAGCTGGTTTGGGATTGCTAATGGGCAAATTTCGTCAATATTTGACGGAGTTGTCTGCTCGCAACACGATAATAGTGGGGCATTATTGTTTGATGATTTTTATTTTTCCGAGAAAACAGGTTTTGACATTTCATGCAAATTGCCTGGAGACAATTTGCATAATTTGCATGAAATGTCAAAACCTGTTTTCTCAGAAAATAAGAAAAATATTTCAATATGTCTTCTGCTGAAAATTTTAACCAGAGTGCTATTAAAGCATTAAAATATATCTGTCATCTGCCCAAACTTACTGAACCTTTTTGCTCACAAGGTCAGATGGTGTATCAGGTAAGACAGCGTTGTGGTCAACAGTTAGCCAAGGAGGCCCCAGTAGATGTAGACCTAGTCAGCACAGTTCCTGAGTCAGCCACACCAGCTGCCCTAGAGTATGCTAGAACAGTGAGTTTATATCTCTTATAACACTTTGAATATTGAGTAAAAATATTTGAGGATGATATCTTATAAAATACACATCTTTACTTCGAAGGATCCGGGTAGCAAGTATTCTGTCCTCCCCACTTAGGGTCACGACATCACAGATTCAAATCTTGCTGTAGGCAGACTGCAACTAATGACTGTGCCGGCCTTGCCGGCTCAGTTGGATGTGCGGCCGACTGGTGACCAGGAGGTTGCTGGTTTGACCCCGCCGGGTTGCCAACATTCTTTCGTGGAGATTGATCATAAAATTTTTTCTATGGTCATTCTCTCCCTTTTGCTGATTCAGGAAGGGCAGTTGTCAGTTTCTGGTAAGAGAAACACATTGCACATTACTAGTTAATCGCTTAGAGGACTAAACCTGCCCAGTTAAATATGGTTAGGTAAACTGACTGCACTCAACATGACCCCATTGGGTTGACTGGGCTGTAAAACCTCAACACAAACAAACAAACAAACTAATGACTGTGCAGCGCTTCATTGTACAGAGCCTTTCATTATCACCCATCGATTGTCCCGATATGACTTAAATAATGTTTAAAGGGAAGTAAAGCATCAAACTATCATCGTCATTTTCTTAAAATTTTTTACAGGCAAACAGGTCTTGATATTTCAAATAAATTACTTCCAGAAGTGTCTCTATAGGAAGCAATCCATTTGACATATCCAGCCCCATTTTCTGGTAAAAATGAGGAAAATATCACAATTTTTTTTTCTGCTAATTTGATATTAAAGCATTTTGACCTTTAAAGTGCCATTCAGAATTGTAGCAGATGACATTTTAAAGTTTTCTTTACGAGAAAATAAGGCTTGATATTTCTCTTGAATCATCTGTCTAGCAGGTGTTTCACATGAAATGTCTGGCCTTATTTTCTGGACAAGTCGAGAAAAAAAAGTTTAGAATGGGGAGCACACTCCGACAGCAGATACAGTGCTTGCCTGTAGAATTCTTCTTGTGATTGTATGATTTTCCATTGCACAGAGCCTTGATCAATTTATCATCTAATGGTAATCCTGAAACAAGTGAAATACTGTTGAAAGGACATTAAAATGTAGACGCACACATGTAGACACACACACATGCACACAGTCACACACACACACACACACACACACACACACACACACACACACACACACACACACACACACACACTGTATTTGAGTTGTTGATGCTAAAAACCATGGCCCAGTTGTTCAAAACTAACAATGTCATTAGTTCACATCATTAAAACTTTGATCATTAAATATGGCATATATGCTAATATTTTTGCTGAAAAAATGTGAGTAGCTTTTGCATTTGCAAAATTTTCTCACATTTTTTCAGCAAAAATACCTATGAATTAGATATTGTACTTACTAAAACAGTTAACATTTTGACCACTAACAAGCTAATTAAGCTAATAGTGCTTTGAACAATGAGCCCAAACTATAAAGGCTGCCTGGGTCTCAAATAGCATCAGGTAATTATTGCTGTGTGCCAGATCAGTGAAGGTAAATAGATACAGCTAAAACATTTTCCCACCATTTTGCAAAGGGGAATAATTCTGCAGACAGGAAGTTGCCCCTCTTAGTAGTTGAAGCCTTTCAAAAATAGTGGGGCTGCTAAGTAAAGAAAAAAATTACCTGAAAAACAAAAAAAATACAAAACATTTTCACTCTCCTTCTTTTGAACCAACATCCTGGCCCCATTAAGACAAGCACAGCCAAAATGGAAAGGCATGAAAAAATCAGCAGAAAACGCAAAAGATAGTGGAAAAAAAGGAAGTATGAAAATAAAAGGAAAGAAAGTCTGAAACTTCAGGTTTTTCTTCAGTAATCCCTATTGGATGATATCTGCTGTTATGAAAATTTCTGATTACAAACATGTGCATTGAAAAGCTGTAATTGGGTTTGTCTTCTATCTGCAATAGGTTGCCGGCCTCGATGGCTCAGTTGGATGCACCTTCCAACTGGAGACCAGGAGGTCGTGGGTTCAACCCCTGCCGAGGTTGACAACATTCTTTCATGGAGATTGATCATGAAATATTTTCTACGGTCATTCTCTCCCTTCCGCTGATTCAAGAAGGGCAGTTGTCAGTTTCTGGCGAAAGAATGTGCACAATACTGGTTAACCGCTAGGACTAAGCCTGCCCAGTAAACGTGTGGTTAGGTAAACTGACCGCGCTCGACATGACCCCATTGGGTTGACTGGGCCGTAAAACCTCAACACAAACAAAATCTGCAATAGGTTTAAAATAGCGGATCAGAATAAAACGTCATATTTTAGAGTCAGATGTTTGATCCTCTCCTTGTTTTCAGTTAAAGTGATTGACCCCATCCCTTCTTAAAACCTCTAGCCAACAAAAGGATATCTAATGTCTCATTTGTTTTTCAGCTTGGCATTCCATATGGAGAAGTATTGTGTAAGAACCGATATGTGGGTAGAACATTTATACAACCTAGCACAAGGCTCAGAAAACTGGGTGTGGCCAAGAAATTTGGACTGATAACAGAAAATTTCCGTGATAAGAAAATAGTGTTGATTGATGATTCTATTGTTCGTGGAAATACAATGAAGCCAGTCATACAGTTGCTGAAGTCAGCTGGAGCAAAAGAGGTATTTAACCTTAACTCTTGTCCTGCTGAACAGGGATATGTCCTGCCTTTTCAAACAATGTAGATCCAGATCAGTTGGCTTCTGAAGAAGCCAACTGATCTGGATCTGCACTGTTTGCTATTAAGTATGTGAATTTGTATCAACAATCTGGATCAATCTGGATCAAGTAATCTGATTGGCTGAAAATTAGAAATGGGCATGGTATCTTAATTTATTCAGCATGGCAAGGATTAAGAGGAATGGATACACTTTCAGGGAAAATTACTTTTACTTTGCAAGCATATTCTTTCTTCTGAAAATGGACCCTTTTTTCAGAAAGGGGTCAGCGTGTAAAAAAGCTCAAAGGGAACAGAAGTCACAAAAATTGAAGTCCTGTATAAATGGCGACAAATCTGCTACAGTAAAACTTAATGACTCGAATGCCGATGGTTTGTTTACCATGGCTAATTCCAACTTGTTTTTGAAAATATATATATTTAGGGAAATTTCCTTAGTTTATCATGAAAACATGTTGTGTGTACAAACTTCCATGATCCCAAAGATATTTGAGTCATTGAAATTTAAGTGCATATATATCCAGTCCCCTTAGTGTTCTGGATTTAAATATTAGAGTATACAGTCTTAAAATATTTTACTTTCCCATAAACAGGGCAGTGGTATTTCATTCATGTTACACTGAAACCTCTTTATAAGACGGTTGCAGATATAAGACAGTTTAAAAATGAACCCCAAAAGCACTATGTATCAAATCAAAAATGTTTAAATTATGTAGAAAAATGACCATTTTTCTATATAATCTATACATTTTTGTTTGATACAACAAATGGTCATTTTCTATATAATCTATACATTTTTGTTGGATACAACATGATCCAAACAGAAATATTTAGATTATAGATGATACAACAATTTATGGTCATTTTCTATATAATCTATACATTTTTGAAACATGATTGTTTAGCTAACATGGTTTTTGCTTTTTATCCCAGTGATAGTGTAATAAAGAGGTTGTGAGGTATCTCTTTAGGAGAAGGTTTGCATAAAATATCAAGCACTGTTTTAGATTATCACTCATTTGTCAGCTACTAATTTTCTATTTCTGTTTGTACTAAGTGGGGTTTTTTATGGTTTTGTTTGTCATTAGAGTACTAACTGTTGATGCTAAGCATGCTGGTAAAAATCCCAGAAGACATTTCTGTGTATATGTGTGTTTTTTCTCAGAAAATAGGGTTTGTCATTTCATACAGATTTTCTCCTAAGGCAATACTTTGCATGAAATGTCATTTTCTTTTTCTTTGAAAATTAATAAATGACATCAATATATCATCTGCAGAACTTGCTGCAAGCCCAGAAAAGTTTGTAATGCTTGCACTCGTGTCACCTTGTGCTTCAGAATTTTTTTATAGATTTTAAAATTCTATATCATATTTCATGAACATATTCAGTGGGCTAGGCAATTAAACCCTCAATAAGTGGAACAACCCATGACTAAAACTATTGAAGAGCTATTGTTGTATCACTTGCGTCAGTGGTGGCGGCATCGGCAAATGTTAGTTTTTCATTAAAGTTTTTAGGACCTCATTATTTTCTAGCCCTTTGATGGATTTGTTCATGTATGGTACAGTGATAGATATTGGTCCAAAATGTTTTCAGTGTCATCCACACCTCCCTATGTGATCTCAAGGTCAAGGTCATGGACTAAGAATCTTTATCAAAATTTTGCATTAACGTTTTTAAGACCACATTACATTGTATTTCCAAACCATTGGATGGATTTTGTTCATATGTACATACATGCCATAAGCTGTGGAATAAAATCTGTGAGATAAGACAAAATTTTAAGGGAGATTTGATGAAATTCTGTGAGATTTTCTTGAACATCACTATGAAGTTCCCCCAATATAGTCTAAAGTCTTTTTTTACATGTATGAAGCATGTGGAAACCACAACAGTGAATGATTTATCTTTATTTCTTCATAAAACCTGTTGTAAAATGGTCTGAAAATTTTTTATGGGAATTGCCTTCCAGATGGGCCAATTCTTTGAGATATGGCATGTATGTATGTAGTATGTTGATAGACACTGAACCAAAATTTACCTAATACCATCCCAGCGTCCTATATGACCTTTAGGTCAAGATCACAGACTAAGAATTTTTATATTAAAGTTTTGTGTTAAAGCTTTTAGAACCTCATTATTTCCAAAACCTTTGATAGATTTTGTTCAATTACGGTATGAAGATAGATATTGGGCCAAAGTTTTACACAATACCATCCCAATCCAACTATGTGAATTCTTATGTTAAAGTTTCATGTTAAAGTTTTCACAACCTCTTTATTTCCAAACCCTTTGATGGGTTTGGTTTATGTATGATATATGTATGAAGATATACATTGGTTGAACATTTTACACAGTACCATCCCTACCCACTACATGGTCTCAGGGCCATTGTCATGGACTTAATGTTAAAGTTTTACATTAAAATTTTTAGGTCCTTATTATTTACAAACCCTTTGATGGATTTGGTTTATATTTGGTATAAAGATATATATTGGTCCAAAATTTTATGTAGTACCATCCCCACCTGTTACATGGCCTAAGGACATGAATTTTTATGTTAAAGTTTTATGTTAAAGTTTTAGGACCACATTATTTACAAATGTATTTTATATATGGTGTTGTATATAGTATCTTTAGGACACAGACTTACACGTTTTAGAGTTTTTTATAATGCTTTTGAGGTTTTGTTTCATTTGATAAGGGTAGCGAGGAAACGTTTTTATTTCTTCTGTTTCTTCACTTTCATTAATTTTCCTTCTAACTTCCTGTCCCTCTCTTTTATCTCTTCTACTATCTCTCCTATCTCTTTTCTCCCTTTCTCTGGGAGACAACACAAAATGACCCACAAGGGTTGACATGTTGTTAAACCCCAACACAGTAAATTCATTTTTGGCATAGGATGAAGCAATGCTTCAGAATAAGAAAGTGTGATTTCAAGCGAGCAACTGTGTATGGTGACAGGTCTTATTTATTGTCCCCTGACTGTTCTGGTTCTCAAAATTTCCTGTATATGACATTGCCATCTTGAAAAGCAAGTCCCATAAGATGCATTCCCATGTCACCTGACAGTTTTATTTTCTTTTACAGGTACACATTAGAGTGGCTTCCCCTCCTATCAAATATCCATGCTATATGGGCATCAATATTCCTACTAAAGAAGAGCTAATTGTGAATAAAATTCCATTTGAGAGTCTAGCTAGTCACTTTGGTAAGTAAGGAAATGAGTCAACTCAAAACCAACTCTAGCAAAGGTCCAAACTAGCCTGTGTATAACTGCAGGGAATCAAAGGCCGTCTAGCATAGGCTTTTTAACCCTTTCACCCCTGTTTCTTAAGTTGACTCTTCCATCTTAGAATTTGGACATTTACATTGTCACAAACAGGAATGTTAGCCATGAATTGAAACCAGAATGGCAAACAGTGTCAATCTAGATGAGACAACTCATTACAAGTCATCTCATCTGGATCTACACAATCTGTCTTGGTCTACATGGTTGAAAGAGTTAAAACGTTAAACTCCTGTGTCGGTTCGATGGAATTATAATTATATACTGATGTTTCCTACCAACTCATAATTTCAGCATCTGATTCTTCCAATAGGCTTTATTATAAACCTATGAAAATGGAAAAAAAAAAAAAAAAAAAAAATGCATGCATTAAATTATTAAAGGAAATAAATGAAAATGTTGTTCTGTTGACATCTTTGTCATGGTAACATGTTAAAACGGTTAATCTTGGACCATTCCAGCAGCAATCAGAAAATGAAACAATCGCCATTTTATAAATAAACTGGATTATTTTAAAATATTTTTTGTGTTTTCTTTTCTTTTTTTTGTGTGTTGTTTTTATTTATTTATTCTTTTTTTTTAATTTTTAATTTTGTTTGTTTATTTTTTTTATTTATTTATTTTTTTAAATACTTTGTTTGAGCCTGCTGGAAGTAAAAACAGACAGATTTTAGTATTTCCTATGTAAAGAGGTCTGATTGTTTTGCAAACTGAGAACTCACATTTGTTATCTGTAAATTTATAGGATTTGTGTCCGACAAGGGATAATTCTTAATAATAAATAATGCATGTGAATAATAAACGCAGAAAATCATGGTGAAAATATAGGCATTTAAACAATTTGAAATTACCTCTTTTAATTGCCATATCATTTTATAAGTGTTACACATGCATAATAAGTGATTGTAAAATTATTTGGTATGTAGAGGACTTGTTAAGGAGTATTTGGTAGTAATTCTGGGATACCGGTAATTGTTCTTATTTCTCCATAAAACATATGTTGTGGGCAGGGCTCGGGAAAATCGGAAAAATAGCCGGTCTGGACCGAAATTAAGAATTCTGGACCGATTTCAAACACCCCAAAACGCTAATAAATCGGTCCAACAGGTTTGTCTTGAACCCCATTTATCTCCAACCAACCAATTTTCACGAATCAATGATGTCTACAAACGGTCAAGTCTTCCCAAACTGACAACGTCCGCGCACCTTTTAAATGCGATATTATGGTAGTTAAAAGGCTCTAAACGGTCATTTGACATGTACATTGGAGAGACAGCTGAATAACGGCAACCTACCGCAGCACAAATTAATTACGTCATTATCCAAACATTGTCAAAAAATCAACACTTCACTGACCTTTGTGCGGTAAACAAGCGATTAACACGAATCATCAGTAACGGTAGTCTGATAATTAATCCGTTTGTGTGACACGTGTGAATACACTGAGACTGCAAAACATCCAGGTGCAGTCGGCGTGTCCAAAAAGATTAAAGGTCGCTTTACTGAGAGTGATAAAAGAATGCACCGTTTGAACGCACCCGTTTTCTTCCTCTTCTTTTTTGTTTTGATCAACACGGTTTGTCGGTCCCAGATTCGATAAATGAATTCCCAAACCGTGTACATCCTGATCAGATGTCGCATACAACGGCGTCTGATCTGGGTATTATTGATTGCTTCTTTTTTTTTTTTTTTTTGTTGATTGCCGTCGTAACACGCGAGTATAATTCAAGGTAGATTTCACGATAAAAATAAGTAATGCACCACTTGCGCTAGACAAGATTGATCAGTGCTTAAAATTTAAGCAGCCTGATCAAATCTTGAAACATTGAAAACTGCAAAACCGCCCGTGGCGCAGGCCTTTTTATTTGACCTAATTAGGTCCATGAAAGTCGTTTCGTTCCGTCTCTCCTGTTTCCCGCCGTCTTCACGCTTATACAAGACGGGAATCAGTTGTTTATAAATAGTTTAGGAAAACCCTGCGGAGGTGGAAATAAAATAAAACCGTTTTTTTTTTCTTTCTTTTTACATACCTGACTGTATTTATTGATGACGCCAGCTTTAATCATGCTCGTTATACCCGGACTTCCGTCATATAACGGAGCTGAGGTGTATTATTTAAAAGGAGTTATAAGACTGCCAATTGTCATTAGTTTTCGTGACAGGTGATATATACATATTTTCTTTTTTGGAAATGGGCTCATTGATGACGTCATCGTCATCGGCTGGACCGATTAAGATTTCAAAATTTCCAAGGCCCTGGTTGTGGGTACTCATTAGAAGCATCTCACAAAGATTCTTCTTATGAGTAGTCACAAGGTATATTTTTATGGAGAACTGGATAAAATCATCCCAGAATTATACTCAAATACTACTCATTAATAATATTATTCACTAGGACTTGTTAAGGAGGTGTATTTGGCGATAATTCTGGGATAATTTTTTTTATCTCTCCATAAAAACATATGGTGTGGGTACTCATTAGAAATGCCTAAATGAGGCACTTCTAATGAGTACCCACATCATATGTTTTTAAAGAGAACTGGAGAAAATTATCCCAGAATTATCATCAAATACTGCTTATTAATTACTCCTCTGGTATGTTAAAACGTTTTTTTTATAATTCCAGGAGCTGATAGTTTGAAGTATCTGTCTGTTGAAGGTTTGGTCAAAGCAACTAAAGAAGGTATACAGAAAGATAGTGACAGAAAAACAGGACATTGCGTGGCATGTTTAACTGGAGACTACCCAATCAATCTTGACTGGTAGCAGCATTCCGAACCTTACAGTATGGACATTTGTGAAATAAGAAATCTGTGTTCTTGAGCCAAGAATTTCAAGATGATCTCTACCTGTGAATAAAGGTTTTATTGCAAATTTGAGCAAAGGAGCCTGCATATTGACATAGTCTGACTTGGACAGTTGCTGTTTATATTATCATAAGGCCAGTCATTGCTTGACGAGTCCCTGATTAAAAATATGGACATGATATTTGACAAAGAGATGTTCATGTTTGAGAAAAACTTAAGGACTTTTCACATTTTTCAGATCATGTGATGACAGTTTTTTTGTCTTTTTTTTTAGATTTTTATTTTGTTTGGCCAGTAATACAGACATCATCATCATCATCACCGGATTTTTTATTAATGTGCAGGTACAGGGCCAACATCCACATCAGTGGTTCCCCTTCAAGGTAGCTGGCTTGCTGCATGCTCCAGGTGTGTATATCATGAGGGTCGATAGCCGAGAGCTTCCACTCTCTGCAATCCCTCCCTGTCAGCTGCTTCCATGTCATCTTGGGCCTTCCAGGCCCATGCTTTCCATCAACCTGTATGTAACAGGCTGATTTCACTGCACCGTTAGAGCAATCCACGTGTCCATACCATCAGCCTTCTGTCCTTCAGGATGAGGTCTAGGTCTTCAATGCTTAGCTGCGCAAGTAGCTCATTGGACCTGATGATGACAATGTCTTGCAGCTTGACATTGCAGATCTGTCTGATCATTGCCCCATCATTCAGCTGCAGATGTTGTCAATGCCAAGTCTCCCTGGCATAGAGCATTGCGTTCCACACACAAGAGCTGTACACGAGGCCATGTATCTTAAAAGAGAGGTGGCAGGAAGAGTGAACTGATAGCATCTCCTTCTACTGGTTAACTGTTTAGAGGACTAAGCCTGCCCAGTAAATGTGTGGTTAGGTAAACTGACCATGCTCGACATGACCCCATTAGGTTGACTGGGCCGTAAAACCTCAACACAAACAAAATAGCATCTCCTTCAACTTCTTTCAGGCAGTTTTCATATGTGTTGTGGTTGAAAGTTCACAGCTACCGACTGCTGAGAGCACATCTCTAAGGGAGCAATAGGAAGCTACCATTTCCAGCTTGTCAGATCCAACTTTCCCTCTGTGGTCTGTCGTCCAAGGAGCATTCAGCTCTCTGGCACCTTGTACATGAGAAAAAAGTCCTTATCACATATGCTGACAACGAAGGCCAGGAACAGACTGCACATTGACACAGTCTGTTCAGGACCTTCATTGTCCGCTCATGAAATCATTGGATGCTGCAGAACACATTTAATGAACAGAGAAGATCCTTACTGCACGGAAGCTGTAAGCTGATTTGAAAGTTTTCAGGGTGAATTATGTCTTAACCTTTGTCATGCTGAATATATTAAGATGTTATACCTACTTCTAATTGTCAGCCAGTCAGATTACTTGATCCAGGCTGTTGGTACAAGTTTATATACTAGATGACAAACATTGCAGGTCCAGATTAGTTGGTTTGTTTCTTAAAATACTTAGTGGAATAGCTGTTGATCCTGATCGGACTGCTCCTGCAGGAGCAGTCTGATCAGGATCTACATCTAATCCAGAAGCAGTCTGATCTGGGTCTGCACTGTTCGCATATGCCATTTTGTCAGAAACTTTTGTGTACTAAATTTTAGGACATCTATGGTAACCCTTGAAGTGCCAAGCAAAATTTTGGTAATGATGTTCCCAAAGTATTTTTGTCACATCTGTTATTTCAGGTGAAATATAGGCATCCAGTTTTCTGTCCATCCATTTATTTTGTGACCATCATCTGCATATTAGTTCAATTAACTTTATTATTTTTTACATGAATTTAAGTGTTTGACTCTTTCATTTAATACTGACAGGTGCCAGCAGGTGCAACGCCATTTCCTGCAGAATTCTTACTTTTCAGGGAAAATACAACCGGACATTTCATATGGATTGTCAGAGAAATCACATGAAGTAGGAAACCTTACTTTGTCTGAATGAAATACAAAAAAAGTATTTCAGAAAGTACAGTCAAACCTGTACTTAAGGCCACCTGTATTAAGCAATCACCTCCATTAAGAGACCATATTTTTGGATCAGTTAAAAAATAAGTTAACATTTACCTGTATTAAGCAAGCACTTGCCTTAAGCATCCACTTTTTGCTTTTCCCTTTGCTGTTTGCTTAACACAGGTTGGACTGTATTCTGTTGCAGTAGTCATTGGCACTTACAAGGTTAAGGGGAAGGGATATGTTTGAAGATTTTGCCACCATTCTTTAAAGGAAACAAATTTAGCAGATTTAGTTCCCCACGTCTTGAAGCCTTTCAAATATTGTGCAACAAGGAGGGACTATTAAAGAAAAGAATTTGCTTCAATTTTGGCAAATGAATATTGAATAGAATCTCTTTGAAGAATCTCGGTATGCGATTCATCATTATTATTTACTTACTTACTGGAGCAAATTCTTCATTTTAAAAGTAGCGCCTATGTTTGAAAAGATTTGGGATTTCAGGTACTATGGAACTTCATTGTCTTTGAGAATATGCAAAATGCCCATGCTTAGACCAGCTTGAGCATTTGTGCTCTGTTCAGAGCATGCACACTTTGCCTAAATATTATTTGAAATTGTAGAAATTGTCCCGATCAGATTGTGCATATGGGTCTTGTCAGGCTATGTGCAGTTCGGTTGTGCCTTAGATCCAGTTTTGTCATGATGCATTTCTGGCGAAAGACTGTGCACAATACTTGTTAATCACATAGAGGACTGAGCCTGCTCAGTAAAAGTGTTGTTAGGTAAACTGACCTTGCCCAACATGACTGCATTGGGTTGACTGGGCTGTAAAACCTCAACACAAACACAAACTAACAATTGTCATGACACAGTCCAGATATTGTTTGCTCATTTGTCAGTTGATCAGCTAAGATTCTTTTTTTATCAGCCATAAGAGTAGATTTTTATCTGGTTTCTCCACAAAAACACAAGTTGAGGGTACTCCTTAGAAGCACCTCAGTGAGTACACACAACATATTAATTCAGAGATACAATAAAAAATCATTTCATTTTTGATCCAGTTCAAAAATGTGAGACTAAACTGAAATTTTACAGACTGTAAGATGCCACATTTTATGATTGTGTGAATACCATATATCAATTTATTAAACCTTTCTTGGATAAAAATGTCTATATTTTTTAGGAATATGGAGCCATTAAGAATACTTTTATCTGTAGCTATGTTTCCTTATAAAAACATTGTTTCTTGTTTTGTTCACTCTTGCTTGAAGTATTGGTTCTGTTTATTGCTTAAGAATTCCATATTAAATGCATTACGTGCTTTCAGAAATCAACATGATAAAGAAAGAGGTTTCCTAGCTCCAGATAAGGCATTTTTTTTTTTTTTTCAACTACAATAAAAATACCTAACAGCATTATGGATGGCTTTTTCAAAGAGGTTAACCAAACCTCGGATGACACTCTATGCCTGACGCCCACCCCCACAGAAATGGCTATTTTAAAGGGCGGGTTTTTCTAAACCTGTCCAAAAATGGTTGATATTTTTCTTATTTCTCCTCCACAAAAACATAAGTTGTGGGTAGTATTAGAAGCGCCAAGTTGCTTCTAATGAATACCCACAACATATGTTTTGTAGAAAAATAATAAAATATGTTTATTTGAATACTTTTAGAAATATGTTACTTTGAATACTTTTATCTGGAGCTAAGTTTCCTTATGAAAACTTTTCTTGTTTTGTTTACTTTTGCATGATACATTGGTTTTGCTTACTGCTTTAAAAGAATTCCATATTACATGCATTGGGTGCTTTCAGAGATCTCCAAACTATATTTATTTCGGTGATGTTGTAAATATGTATAAAGTTAATGTTTGTCCTTAAATTGTATATACCGGTAGTTTGTACATGTTTATGCTTCACTTCTAGACAGGGAGAGGTTTCAGTTTCAGTCTCAAAATGATACCAGCTGCAACATCAGAAAATGTACCTTTGAAAATGTTCTCCCAGTGAAGATTCAGATCAGCCTGCACATTTGCACAGTCTGATCAGAAAATCTTCACTGGTTGCATTTTAGATAGCCAAGAATGCAAAGTTCCTTTCTGTGGACAAGTAAGACTCATCAGACTACACAAATATCTAACGGTACATTTTCTCACATTGCACCTCACATCTATTCCAACTGGAATTTTTTGTCAGAGGTATTTTTAAATATTAGTTTGTATCAAACTGTGCAGGTTAAAATTAACATACAAAGAAAGGAGCCAGCTCTTCCTAGAAGTATCATACAGGCCACACCATGCAAAAATGTGTCTCCAGGACAGTGAAGGTCCTGATCAGACTGTACAGACAGCGAATGGCCAGATCTGTCTGTGCATCTGTAAGTCTGATCAGCACGTACATTGTCTGCTTACAGAATCATCAGATACTGTAGACTATATTGATGTATAACAAAGGTTCTTATCAGGTTGTACAGCTTTGCTGGCTTACCTGGATCTTTACTGTTCCCAAATGCTCACACTTTTTTTCTTCGTGCAGCCCATTTGTAAGCTCAGCTGTACAAAAGTACAAGAAATTGAAAAGCTATTTACACTGTCCCTGGCATTGGCATTGCAGCTGATGTTGGCATTAGCATCCACAAATATTGTTTCATATAGTTTTTAAAGTCATATTATCCAAACCTTTTTATTTAGAAATTCCTGTAGTTAATGCAAAGAGTGTAGACCGTCATCAGACACTGCATTATGCGGCATCTGATCTGGGTCTGCACTGTTTGCCAGTTACCTGTTTTGGGAGTTTCCTCAACTAAAATGTGTTTAAGTCATATTATCTAAACCTTTTATTGGATAAAATTCATAATAGATCTGTTGGTAGATATTGGTCCATAGTTTTATACAGTATCACCCTAAACTCTGTCTGTGACCTTGAGGTAGACTTAGAACTTTCATGTTACACTTACATTAATGCTTCTGAAGATATATATCTTCTGAATACCAGTACACAAATGGATACAGTTAAGACTTGGGTTGGTGTTAGAGACTGGTCCAAAATTTTGTTCAGTCAAGCGCCACCCAAATCAGTGACCTTGAGGTCTAGGTCATAGATGAACCCCAAAATATCGTTGAGACAAACCCCAATATGAACGTCATCATGTGACATAAATAGTAGTATTTTTAGAACAGGTAGATTGCTTCCTGCATTCGCGAAATTGATTATGCGCAAATAACAATAAAGCGGGGAAGAGTATGGGATTATTTTTTTCAACACGTGATAGGCAAACAAGGGTATTATAAATCAAAAGAAAACAATCAGTGGTAATCTGTTTATTCAGTATTGACAATAGATTAGATCTGTGAGATATATACAAAATGGTAAACACATATATGACAAATTTTCTCAGTTTGGCTTTTTCCGTTTGACTTGCATTCACTGTATATTGCCGGAAAAATGGCTGCAGCCGATGACCTAGGTTGTAAGATGGGGTCGTGATTTGGGGGTCATTTTGGAGGAAAAAATTCCCCGACTTATAGCCGAATCTTTACGGTAACTCCATGACTGACAATGACCTGCGCTGTTCCAATAATTTGTAATGTGATTAACTAATCTTCGATGTCAAGTATTTATATGTAAATAATCCAAGAACTTAAGAAAATCTTTACCTGATTACAACCAGCACTACAAAATATTCAAACTTGAACCCTCTTGTGATGTCAGGCATATCTCCTATTACACAATAACCATGATATAATAGTTAGTTAACTATAGAAGAGGTTGGATTATAAGGTTTAAAGATGGATGCCAATAATGTAAATGTATAAATTATGTAGAAAAATGACCACTATTGATCATTTTTCTGTATAATCTATACCTTTTTGTGTGGATACAACACAAGTGAAAAGAGGTTGATTTGATACTAAATATAGCTATATTACCCAGTCTGAATCACCTAAAATCTGCCACCCGTGATATCTAAATTTGATGCCTTCAGGGTACAATGGAAGCATGTCCTAAAAACACCACTAATTTGATAGGCGTTTACAAAATTTACAATGTATCTCGGTTTCTAGGTATTAACTTTATGGATGCTTAGGATGTTTATCAATAACACGAGCTACGACACAATTTGACAAGAAAATCTTTGTGCAGCATGTGTGTACAGATGAAAGTCGCTAAAGTAAGAACGATCAGCTGATCACCAGTCAGCTGAAATCACCGCATATCCTACCTTTATCATGTTGTCAGCGATAAAGGGGGAGTTCCAAATCTGCCCACGCATGGATTTCCTTCAAACTTTGCACGTTATTTGCACAAATCCCAGCAACTATGAAAATAGACGCGTTTTCTAGAACAAAGAAGTGTTGGTCTCAGGAGAGGTTCCTGATGTACACCAGTCATAAATGTATACCTGTGTCAAAACCTACCAGTATAAAATCAACAATTCAACATGATGTCTAATAATGTGCATTGTTATAGTGAAGGAACTCAATAAGGAATATTTTACTACCATAAAAAGATTTGTATATATTTCTGTAATAATTAAATTTTGAAAATCCAAAACTGGATAAATTTTTAAAAAAAAAAATAAGAAAAACAAGAAATTAATCTTTTAATTTATGTATGTTTTGGTTCTTGTCAAGCTATGATTTTTGCGTAAAAATATTCCACATGTGTATTCTCCTGATATATGGAGTTTCATGAAATTTAAAAACCGGTAACATGTCTATAAAGTAGATGATATGCACTTAGGTTGGTTGAGTGTAAAAATCAAATTTTTTGTTGACTAATCAAAGACGTCCCAAATATTCTGAAGTTCATCTGACATATAATTAAAAGAAACCAGATTCAAATTATTTTTAATACACCAGTTCTTGACAAAACGGATTAAATACGAATTGATTATGAAAAGTAGCTGGTGCATTACACAAACCAAAATTACTCAGAATTGCATTTAACATCTGTATGGGTCATGCAATAAATCCCTCATCATTCTTTTATCAAGAATAATCAGCATTAGTCACTTTTGGTGTAAGCAGAGTGGCCCATTATGTGTCCTCATCAATTGTCACAAATATGTATAATTCAAGGTGAGCCATAAAAACAGTATTTCCACTACTAAATTTGTGATTTGCTTTTGTAAAGCATCAACAGGTCTTTTCTTTATTTTTAGCTCAACCTTTCATTACTTGTGTATCAATTGTTACATCACAGTGGAGTACAGGCATTTCTTATTTTTGTTTAACAACAAACTGAATTAGAGCTTAACAGAAACGTTTATTTCCTTGAGCACATGGCTCATCAGACCGCAGTGGATCTGCTGCCAAGACAAAGAAATTCAAGTCATTTATACTATCTTAAAATTGTCTTGTAAAACAGTTTTTTTTTTTTTTTATTGCACTCTTTCAAAGGTGTTCCACAGGGTGCAATTTAATAATCTCTTTGATTTTCAGCAGTTTCAAATAACCTGTTTGTTGATTCTAAGCAAACTATTAATAATAGACCACCAAAACCTGAACCAGAATGAAAAGTCAAATATCACCTGAATAAAAATCAATTATTTTGTATATTTTCTCATTTTGCTGTAATTTGGGTAATAATATTTAATGTTCAAAATCAATTTGTTACCGGTTTTTTTATTTTTAAGAAATTTTGTGAAAATAATCCAGATAGGTAGCGCCAATTTTTGTATTAAAATGATAGGTTGACAAGAACTGGAACCCAGTTTAATTAATGACCAAATTTGTCAGAAAGTAATTATGCAGTTGAATTATGGGGACTACTTAAAACTTATTTAAACATAAAAGCTCCAATGTCATACAAATAAGTAAATATGTGCTGTAAGCATTTTTAGCAGTGACTTACTGTTTTTATCAGAAAATCCAAATTATGAGTTACTGGGAGTTGTGGAGTGCACTTTTCAGGGGGACCCATATATTCAGATGTGATTTTATACAAAACCATCTATTTAAGCAAGGGAAATAGATAAAGTGGGATAGGCACTTTACGCATAACAGTCATATCCTAGATAATACTTGTGTTTAATATTATAAGATTCTATCTGTCGGCAGAGTCCTATGTAAATACTCTATAGGCTGAAACTCCCCCTTCTTTCCTATGCATAATTCCTGTTATGTGCTGTAGGAATGTAATCCATTTTTTACAGCAATACTTCAGTATTTGCCCTTAAATACACAAAACTGTTGTTTAATGCGAGAGAAATCTCCGATTAAAAATGGCGACTAAAACGCAGATCAATCTTGCAGTCATCTGTGTCAATGACTTAAAAATGTATCCTTCTGGTTCATTGGCTATACGATTCTTTATAGCCAATGAGATTGCTTGCGGCGGCTGACTGGCTTTCCATGTTTGCAGCGGAGCATATCTGATCATCATATTTTTCAGAAACCAGGCCAATGGCTCCAGCCTTATTAGCTTTGGTTTTCGGGTTCAACATTAAGCCAATATACTCCGCTGTAGATATGGGAAACCAGTCAACCGCCACATGCCAACTCTTTTGCATAGTATGTGAGAGACTCACAATACCTATAGTATGAGCTTTAGCTTCGCCACCTGCTTTGTGGCGACCTGCAAAGCTCGTTATTAGTGTTATAAAGAGGTTGCATTGTATATATGCATTTTTTGTCCCCCGCCTTTTCGAAGAAAAGTGGAGGGACACTGTTTTTGGTTTTCAGTGGTGCGTGGTTCCGAATGTTTAGTAGGTACTTTGTCCCCTTAACTCCTCCCACAGTTTTTGTCCAATCCTTTTGAAACTTTACAGGTGTGTTAAGGATGGTCTGAAGATGTGCATGTGGTTTTTTCAGAATCCTGAAATTAATTTTTATTACTTTTGACACATTTTGAACATAGACATTTTTTGAGTTCTAATATTACAGAAGCGTATAGGGAGTAGGTACCTTGTCCCCATAACTCCTCCAACAGTTTTTGGCCGATCCTTTTGAAACTTCACATGGGCTTTCAGGATGGTCTGAAGATATGCATGTGGTTTTTTCAGAATCCTGAAATAATTTTTTATAACTTTTTCCGCATTTTTAACTTAGACATTTTTTGAGTTCTAATACTACAGAAGTATATCGGGAGCAGGTACCTTGTCCCCTTAACTCCTCCCACAGTTTTTGGCCGATCCTTTTGAAACTTTACAGGTGCTTTAAGGATGGTCTGAAGATATGCATGTGGTTTTTTCAGAATCCTGAAATTAATTTTTATTACTTTTTACACGTTTTGAACTTAGACATTTTTTGAGTTCTAATATTACAGAAGTCTATAGGGAGTAGGTACCTTGCCCCTTAACTCCTCCCACAGTTTTTGACCGATCCTTTTGAAACTTTACGTGGGATTTTAGGATGGCCTGAAAATATGCAGGTGGCTTTTTCAGAATCCTGAAATAATTTTTTATTACTTTTTCCACATTTTTAACTTAGACATTTTTTTGAGTTCTAATATTACAGAAGTGTATAGGGTGCAGGCACCTTGTCCCCTTAACTCCTCCCACAGTTTTTGTCCAATCTTTTTGAAACTTTACAAGGGCTTTTAGGATGGCCTGAAGATATGCATGTAGTTTTTCAGAATCCTGAAAAATTTTTTACCACTTTTTCCACATTTTTAACTTAGACATTTTTTAGTTCTAATACTACAGAAGCGTATAGGGAGTAGGTACCTTGACCTGGTAAGTCCTACCACAGTTTTAAGCCGATCCTTTGAAACTTTACAGGTGTTTTAAGGATGGTCTGAAGATATGCATGTGTTTTTTTCAGAATCTTGAAATTATTTTTTATCACTGGTTTCCTGCTTCAATACTTACGTAATTGATACAGGACCAATGGTCCTCTGGTAAACTTTACCATTTTTAACACCTCAAATAAAAATAAGGCGGGGGACATAAATTCCCCATGGAATTTGCTTGTTTTCTTCTAGGACTTACTTCCAAAATCATTGATGTGTATTTGAAAAGTTACAAAAAAAAAAAAAAAAAAATCAAGGTAGCCTGAATCAATGAGGGTTTGAATGGTTACCATATATACCTGAAGTATTCGGACAGACAAGCCTGAGCAAACAGTGTCGACCCAGATCAGATGCAGCAGAAGCAGTGTCTGATCTGGCCATGAGGTTATAAAACTTTTTTCATGCTCAACTCAGCTGAGCATGAAATTTGTTTTTCTAATTTTGTTTGTGTTGAGGTTTTACGACCCAGTCAACCCAATGGGGTCATGTCCGTGCGCGGTCAGTTTACCTAACCAACACGCTTACTGGGCAGGCTTAGTCCTCTGTTAACCAGTAGTGTGCACATTCTTTCGCCAGAAACTGACAACTGCCCTTCTTGAATCAGCGGAAGGGAGAGAATGACTGTAGAAAATATTTGATCAATCTCCATAAAAGAATGTTGCCGACCTCTGCGGGGGGGGGGGGGGGGGGGGGGGGGGGGGGGGGGGGTGTTGAACCCGCGACCTCCTGGTCTCCAGTTGGATGGCGCATCCAACTGAGCCACCGAGGCCGGCATATTTTTCTAATAAATCTCAAAATTACTAAATTGCAAATTCCTTTTTGCTAAACATAGCTGAGCCTAAAATTTTCTCTGCTAATAAATATGAAAATGCCAACTATTGTCAACTGAGTTGAGCATGAAAAAAGTTTTATAACCTTGGGGCTATTAGCAGAGAAAATTTCAGGCTCAGCTGAATTGAGCATGAAAAAAGTTTTATAGCCTTGGAGCCAAGTTCTACACTGTATGCCACTCATCCAGCCGATTTTTAGACATATCTAGTCAAATGGACATGTTCAGATTTTAGGAGAAGTACGGTATGGTACCGAGTTATGGCGTCCAGATACTTTAGTGAATATACAGCATGCAAAGATTCAATTGAAACATCTAACGTGTGCCATATCAAAAATAGGCCATATCAAGTCCACTGGGGTCTGTAAAAGTCTCAGAACAGTGATGGCTGGTGTCAGCCAGCACATCTTTTTAATCAGCTCAGTGTTCGCTGTTTGCTGATAGTCTTTTGTATCTAATAATGTCATAGTGCAGTATGCGAGATATATTCAGATAAATATTTTCCTATTTCTTCACAAAAACATCTTTTTAGAGCACCTCACTGAGGCACCTGAGGCACCTCCAACGAGTAGCATAACTAATGTCTTTAAGGAGAGAAAGGAAAATACAGTACAGATACTTTTAGGTTGAAATAAATGCACCTAATACAGATCTAATAACATTTTAGGTACTAACTTCAGCTGCAGCAGATGACATTCTTTTTTTTTTTTTTTTTTTTTCAGAGAAAATAAAGCTTGAAATTTCATGGAATTCACATGAAGTGTCAAGTTCATTTTTTTTTCTAGAAAGTATAATAATAAAATAGAATGATGTCTGCTGTGAATTTGTCTAGCACTTTAAGGATTGAATGCCCAGGTTAGACGGACTTCTAGTGTGCAGGATACTGATGATTTGGACCTTCACTATTCATATGACATAGACCCTTTTTCACATGAATATTTTTGTGTATTGCTCTAAGAAAATGTTATTTAGAAGTCTTTAACCCTTAAAGCAGCAGCAGATAAGAGCTGCAACGTGAGAAAACCTACCTTCTGACATGTTTGCTCAATGAAGATTCAGATCAACCTATGCATCCATGCAGTCTGATTAGATTCTTCATTGTCAGCATCAAGAAACTTTGCATCCTTGGCTATCTACAATGCACCCAATGAAGATTCTGATTAGACTGTGGGAGTGCACAGGTTGATCTGAACCTTCCATAGATGTCCTTGTCTGAGGGTATGTTTTCTGACATTGCTGCTCATAACCCAGCAGGCACATGACGTTAATACAACGTTGCATCAACGTTGAGCCGACGTTGTATAATCGTGCCCACTGGGAACATTCTAACCATTTTTTTTTTCTGAGAAAGTAAGGCTTCACATTTCATGATGATACACATGAAATTAAGTCCTATTTTCTTATAAAAAAATAATTAAAAAACAGAGGACTTGTAAAGGAGGAGTATTTGGTGATAATTTTGGGATAATGTTTATGTCCCCGCCAGTCGAAGAAAGGTGGAAAGGGCATATAGCATTACCCTTGTCCATCCGTCCATCCATCTCCATCTGTGTCCGTTGTTAGCAATTTGCATTTAAGTTTTTCAGGCTGGGGCATCTGTGTCCTTTGGACACATTTCTACTTGCTTATTTTTCTACAAAAACATTTGTTATGAGTAATCATTAGAAGTGCCTCAGTGAGGCGCTTCCAATGAGTACCCACGTTTTTATGGAGAACTGGAGAAAATATCCCGGAATTATCATCATATACTCCACTTTAACAAGTCCTCTGAAAAAACGTTTTAGAATGTCCTCGGCTACAATTTTGAATGAAATTTTTAGGGCTTATGTGTTGCATATGTGAACAATGAAGCTGCTTCATCCGTACATTCTAGCTATTTTTGCCCTTACATGTATGTCCGAGGAATGTTTACTTTTGTATGGGGGACTAGTCCATCTAGAATATATAATGTGTATCATGCTAATCAGTGAATTGTTGTTGATACTGAGCTCAGATCCAGTTTTTCATTTGTGTTTCTTGCTTAGTTACGTTATGTGACAGACATTTGTTCCTGAGATTCATTATTTTTTTTAGACATGATACTTATTTTGTGATACTATTTTATAATCTGATGTGTTCATATTTTCTTATTTTTACATTAAAATTGATACAAAAAGCTTTTGGAGGTTTGTTTGGAATTTTTTCTTTTCATGTTGGATACCTTATTTTACAAGCATATTTAGATCACTTAGCTGAAGGCTAAGAATAAGCCCTTATGATCACTTCCTGTCTGTCCGTCTATCTCATTCCTCCTGTTAACACCTTTGAATGACTTCTACTATGAAACCTCTGAGCCACTTTCCACAATGGACAGACACTGAAGGGTTTAATGTAACAAAATACTCTGTCACAACGATATGGCAGGTTATAAAAACGTGAACAAGTCCACTTGACTGCCTGATGATCTATCAAAAAAAATGTTATCTGAATGGCAACGGTGCAGACCCTGTTCAGATACCATATTCTGATCTGAGTATTTATGGTTTATATACTATTAACTGTCTACTTATTCAAGCTATCATATCTAACCTAAGTATTTGGAGAGATAGGCCTGAGCTTACAGCGTAGACCTAGATCAGATACCACAGAATGCATAGCTATGGTTCGAGCCTAGCTCGGGTCACGTGGGAAAGCCAAGTTCTGCTTACGGATTGTCAGGTGGTTTTCCCCGGGTTCTCCGGTTTTCACCCATCTTTGATGAACAATTGGCTCAATATAAGTAAAATATTCTTGAAAGGGCCGTAACACCCAAACAGAATGCAGGCTCTGATTGGGTTTACAATGTTAGCCACTCATCCAGCATTTGTACATACATGAAGGGTAGCCAAATGGACTTGTTCAAATGTTAGAATGAGTTAGTATGGTATGAAATAAAGGTTTCCTAATATTTTAGGTAAATACAGAATTCCCTGACAAAGGGCTTGATAGTATACTGCATAACTCCAGATAAGGCACTTTTTTAAACCGCAAAATTCTGATATTTTTCTTACTTCTCCACAAAACCACGTTGTAGGTACTCATTAGAAGTGCCTCAGCGAGGCACTTCTAATAAGTACCCACAACATGTTTTTGTGGGGAAATAAGATAAATATTATAGGGATACCCACACTTCTCTGGAACTATGATACTGACTCCCAGAGGAGATATTTCACTGCTAATTACCATCACCATCAGCAAAGGATACTGGTAATGCAAAGCTGGATAAAGCCTTGTTTACGAAGAAACAGTCTTCATTAAAGAAAACTATCCCTGCATAAATAAAAATAAAAAATGCCACATTTGTCATATTTATGTAGTGAACTTTACTTGACAAATAATTTCATTTTTGTGGATTATATAAATAAATGAATGCTTTTATTTGATTGGTTTGGGGTTTGACGACATGTCAACCCTTGTGGGCCATTTTGTGTCTTCTCCCAGAAAAAGGGAGAAAAGAGATAGAAGAGATCGTAGAAGAGATGAAAGAGAGGGACAGGGAAAAAAGAGAAACAGGAATGAAAGTGAAGAAACAGAAGATATAAAAACATTCACCCTCTGCCCTTACCTGCTACGAGGATAGCAGGCCTTGCCCAACTGTAAGCCAATATCAGTTGGATGCCCCAGTGACGTAAGATACACAACACCTTTGCACCACCCGACCACCCCCAAATAAATTAATGCAGTGAATTGCTTACAAACTGAATAAAGCTCAAAGGGCTCAAAAGGCTTTATGTCCAGTTTGTGAGTGAAATGTCCAGTTTGTGAGTGAAATGGTCTTTTTCAAAGTTTAGGTATTGTATGGCAACACATAAAGGTGCTCCTATATTTAGGGTAAATATTGTATCATCTTTGTGACATGATGTTTTCTATGTCATCTGGATGCTTGGGGCAAGAAGCTGAAAGAACCACCGGCTGTGACTCTGTGATAAGAATATTATCTTCAATGCGGATTCCTATCCCCCGGAATTTCTCGGGTACATCAGCTCTGTTCTGTCCAATATACAGACCTGAAAAAGAAAAACATATTAAAAGATATTTGTCACTTTTTTGCATAGTCAGGTGAATGAAAAAAAAAAAGGACCATGATGGTCCTATATCGCTCACCTGGGCAAACAGATCTGCATACTTACTGTTGAAGTTTCAGCCAAGTTCACTGCTCTAAGATTTTTGCATAAAATTTATAGCCCTGCCCCCTAGTGGCCATGTTTTTTCTTATTTCATCATGACCGCTTGAACTGAATCTTAATAGAGGGTCACCAAGGGAACATTTCTGCCAAGTTATATTAAAATTGGTCCAGTGGTTTCTGACAAGAAGATTTTTAAACCGTTTTATATAGATATATAGGGAAAATAGGCCCCGCACCGTAGCGGCCATGTTTTTTGACAAATCATGACGGCTTGAACAATCTTGGTAGAGCATCACCAAGGGAACATTTCTGCCATGTTATATTGAAATCGTTCCAGTGGTTTCTGACAAGAAAATTTTTAAAGTTTTCTATATAGATATAAAGGGAAAATAAGCCGCGCCCATGGTGGCCATGTTTTTTGACGAATCAAGATGGCTTGAACAATCTTGGTAGAGGATCACCAAAGGAACATTTCTGCAAAATGATTTTGAATTCGGTCCAGGGGTTTCTGAGAAGATTTTTTAAAGTTTTTTTCTTTTGGTTGCCATGGCAACCAGAATTCTGAATGGATTCCAAATCTTTGAACAATTTTCAGTCAGTATCACCCAAGGATCAATCCTGTGAAATTTGGTTCAGTGGTTTAGGAGGAGATGTTATTTAAAGATGTGGATGGACATAAGGACCACCACCATGACAACGATGGACGGTGAGTGATCACAATAGCTCATTTAGCCTCTGGCTCAGGTGAGCTAAAAAACAGTCCTTGTATGCTTGATTATCCAACAAGCAGCTGGAAAAGACTGGAAAGGCAAATGATAATGATTCAGGTCAACCCTTATCCCTTTACCTGATGCACCCGGAAATGCCCGACCTTTGCAAACAGTTTAGATCCAGATCAGTTGGCTTCTTCAGAAGCCAACTAATCTGATCCATGCTGTTTGGCATTAAGTATGTGATCAAGTAACTTCGATCAAGTAATCTGATTGGCTGAAAATTAGAAGTGGGCATGGCATCTTAATTTATTCAGCATGCCAAGGGTTGAGTATCATTTGCCTAAAAATGATTTGTTCTTACTTCAGGATTGAAAAGGACACAAAGTGGTTAATATTGTTTCATCTTATAAACAAATTTCATTTTCAAAAACTCACATAAACATAGCTTTAATGCTGTTTGAGTAAAAAAATTCCAGCAGATGACACTTAGAAATATTTTTTTTTCAATTTTTCCCAAAAAATAGGCTTTGACATTTCATGCAAATTGACCTATGGAGATAATTTGCATGAAATAATCAAAATTGTCTCAGGAGACAATTTGAATGAAATGTCAATGTCTGCATGTATTCTCTGGGAAATATGAAAATGTCATCAATTTGTTAATACATGTACCATTTCTGCTTATAAACAAATTTCATACCCAATAGCTTTGATAAACATAGCTTTAATGCTGTTTTAATGGCATACTGGGTAAAATTTCAGCAGATGACATTTTGAAATATTTTTTCTTATTTTTTCCCAGAAAATAGGCTTTGACATTTCATACAAACAATAAGCATGAAATGCCACAGCCTACTTTCTGGGAAAAATAAGAAAATGTCATCAATGTGTTGTCTGCTGAATTTGCCAGAGAGAGGTGAAGGTTGATGCTGTCAAAGTAAAAATACCAACCGCTTGTATTGAAATTCCCTGTACGACCTTTTGGTCACAGAAAACACTCCTTTTTTATGCCCCCAAACTTTGTATGTCATGCTTTTCTTTAGTCTTTAAGTGAAATATCGCAGGAACCACTTGAGTTAGCCTCGTGAAATTTTCTAAGCAGTTTAGAACCAATGTGTAGATGACCTGATTCAAGTTTGGTAAGCTTTGAATTCCTTTTTTTCAGAGTTATGCCCCTTTTCAACTTTGGCATTTTGTATCAGAAAGCATATATACTGAAAGGAAAAAGAAACGCAGGGTAAATTTTATTCCTAAATTTCATTCAAGTTTGAAAAAGTTTGTTAAATATTTTACTATGATTACAAAACGGTACATGTATGAAACAAAAGTTCCAAATTTCATTGGTTTGTGATCAACAAGTCTCGAGTTATTGAAGTTCATTGGTAGCTACCCCCCAAATCTTGAAATCAAAATCAAACTGAAAATCAATATCGGACAATACGGAAAGCCAAAATTTCGTGCAAAACGAGCATGTTTAAACCTTCAGTACAAGATTTCCTTACACCATTTGGTACACTTCAACGATACACAACGCTCTTCGATTCTTTTACCGATTTTTCTTTTCATTTTTACGCTACTTTGAACTTTTTTTCAATCATGGTACGATTGACTGATGTTCAGAGGGGTAGTGCAATTGCGTTGCTGATGCAGGGTCAGAGGCAACAGCAAGTTGCCAATCATTTTGGGGTTAACGTCTCAACAATTGAGCGTCTTGTTAGACGTTTAAGGGAGACAGGGCATTTAGCAGACCGACCGCGGTCTGGGCGTCCATGCGTGACGTCGCAACGTCAAGACAGGACAATCCGCCTGGCACATTTGCGGAATCGTCATCTCACTGCTACCGAAACTGTCCTTAATACAGTAGGTACGCATAATCGACAGATTTCTCCGAAGACTGTTGGAAGTCGATTGCGTGAGATTGGTCTTCGAGCTCGTCGTCCATACGTTGGTCTGCCTCTGATCCAGGCACGTAGGTTGCGTCGTATGGCGTGGTTGACGGCGCATGCGCCCAGGCTATTTCCGATGAGGCAGTGGAGACGAGTTCTTTTTATGGACGAGTCTAGGTTCACTCTCTATCGCGCAGATGGTCGACGTCGTGTGTACCGACGTCGCGGAGAACGCTTTGCCGACGCCTGTGTTATCGAACGGGATCGGTTTGGGGGTGGCTCCGTTATGGTCTGGGGAGGCATTGCTCACGGGATAAAATCACAGTTGATTATTGTTGCGGGCAATATGACCGCAGTAAGGTATAGGGATGAGATCTTGCGTCCTGTTGCAGTCCCGCTTGTGCAACAACGTAATCTGATTCTGCAGCAGGACAATGCCCGACCACATGTTGCCCGAGTTTGTCAGGATTTCCTGGCAAACAATAACATTGCACCACTAGCATGGCCACCGTACAGTCCAGATTTGACCCCAATAGAACACATGTGGGATGAGCTGGACAGAAGGGTTAGGAAGCGCCGAAATCCCCCCCGCAACTCTCTCACAACTAAGGAATGCGTTGATCGATGAATGGAATAACATCCCGATGCGAACTGTCAATGCTTTGGTTAACTCTATCCAAAGGAGAATTAGGGCAGCAACGGCAGCAAGAGGGGGGCACACCCGATATTGATTTTCAGTTTGATTTTGATTTCAAGATTTGGGGGGTAGCTACCAATGAACTTCAATAACTCGAGACTTGTTGATCACAAACCAATGAAATTTGGAACTTTTGTTCCATACATGTACCGTTTTGTAATCATAGTAAAATATTTAATAAACTTTTTCAAACTTGAATGAAATTTAGGAATAAAATTTACCCTGCGTTTCTTTTTCCTTTCAGTATAGTTGGGGGCATAGTGATTTACAAACACATTTCTAGTTTAACAAAAAAATTAATCATTCACATCTTTTCTTTTCCACCAATGAGAAAGGATTTCACACCAATGATTAACTAAAAACATGCTTACAATGATAAAAATAGCCAACATTTCTTGTCTATGTGACAAAATACAAATGAGCTGTGCCACAATAAAAGGTACCTTTAGGGCATATATGGACAGCAAATGCCCAGATCAGCCTGCACATCAGCACAGTCTGATCACGGCCTTTGCTGTCTGCTTAGAAAATCATCAGATACTTCAGAATATACTAATATACTGCATTATGAGAAGTTAGATCTGGGTCTACTTTGCTTTCTCAGGCACTCCTTTCTGAACACTTACCTGGCTCACTGGTGACAATCATTCCTGGCTTTAGTTTGTCATGTCTAGAAATACTACTGGTATCGTGAACATCCATACCAAGGTAATGACTCACATGGTGTGGACAAAAATCTCGAACTTTCTGAATAAAAAACATTTTCTTCATTAACCTTTAACCTACTGACCTTAAAATACAGGTTTTTTTTTTTTTTCTGTATGCATGTAATCGGTGAAATTCATTGGATGAAAATGTATAGATTATATAGTCAAGAAATCTGGTCCATATCGGCATGTAACCTACAGTGACTTAGCCCATTTGCAAAGCAATCCTAGCCAAATATGATCCAGTTTTGCACCTCTGGACTTGGACAATAAGGTACCAAGACAACTCAGCCCCAGTCAATCTGTCTCCTATTGTAAGTTTGGTCCATATCAGCTTATAACTTTTCGAAAATTCACCCATTTTTAACTCAATCCTAGTCAAATTTGATGCAGTTCTGCAATTTGGAACTGTTCAGTAAAGTATCAAGACAACTTGGCTCCTGCCAACTTGTCTCCTATTATAAATTAATTCCATTTCGGCTTATATTCTGCTGAGAGTTTGGCCATTTTCAATGTGCTCCTAGTGAAATATGATGCATTTTGCATTTGGTCTATAATGTACCAAAAAACACTGTGTTATAAACAGGAGCATTTTTTTTAAATAAAAATTTGTGCACAAATTTGGTGAATGGTATATGTATGTGCATGTAATATGCAGGGAAATTTGGTAACCAATTTGTGAGTATTTGACTGAATTTATGCACAAATAAACAAATTACAAAATTCTTCACAATTTTATTGGTACATGTACGTTAAATCTACATAGCAATAACAACTGATAACCAATAAACTATATTATTACACAGTGTAACTGTTAGAGGAAGGGAGCAGCCCCAAGGTTTGATTACAGTCTAATTCCCTATTTTTGTGGCCATGCATTTCATTCAGATTCTTGAGCAAAATTATATACCCATAACATGCTTTCAAGAAGAAATAATTACCAGTAAATATTTAATCTATGGTAAATGTCCTAAAATTTCAAACACTTTATTCCATACTTTTTATATCCCGCCACACGATATGGTGGGGTATTATGGTTTTACGTTGGACGCCCATGTGTCTGTCCATCCGTCAGTCCGTCAGACGTACGTCCTTTGTCCGTCCATTTTTGTTTCCGGATGATAACTTGAGTAAACATCAATGGACTCACTAAACTTGTTGAGCCTAATTTTTGCTTTTTTTTGTAGTTGTTTCTTAAAATACATAGTGGAATGGCAAACAGTATAGACCCTGATAAGACTGCTCCTTCAGGAGCAGTCTGATCTGGGTACTGCACTGTTTACATATCTCATTTTGTCAGTATTGTTGTATGAAATTTTAGGACATTTACCATACTCAGAAGCAATTCTATTGAGAACCAAAAGCATATGTTTTTATTGAGACATAAATAAAACATTTTATCATCTCACAAAAGACTTGTTAAGGAGGAATATTTGGTGATAATTCTGGGATATTTTTTTTCTTATTTCTCCATAAAAACATATGTTGTGAGTACCCATAATTAGAGGCACTTTTAATGAGTACCAACAAAATGCAGTTTTATGGAGAAAATTATCCCAAAATTATCATCAAATACTCCTTAACAAAGTCCTCTGACCTCAGAGAAACAATAAGTTTTCGTGTATTTGGTTGGTTGGTTTGGAGTTAGCTGCCCAGTCAACACTATTAAGTTCATGTTGAGCCGGTCAGTTTACCTACACACTTTTCCTGGGCAGACTTAGTCCTCTAAGCAGTAAACCAGTACTTGAGCGTATCCTTTCACCAGGAACTGACAGCTGCCCTTCTTGAATCAGCGGTAGATAGAGAACTAGAATTTGTTTTTCTACAAAAACATAGATGTCTCCCTGCTTTTTGGTGTCATATTGTATTGTACATTCAGCGAACATTTATATTAACTAATGAGATTCTAAGGAAAATAACTCAAAAAGTATAAATGCAAGAGTTATGGTTCTTGCACTATGCATGTCGTATAATGTTGATTGATATTCATATAAAAATCCGTGAACATATCTTGAATGGTTTTCAAGTTATAGAGTGGACACATTTTTTTATGACGCACAAAGTTCCAAGGGAAATAATTCAAAAAGTATAAATGCAAGAGTTATGGTTCTTACACTCCGCATGTCACCTAATGTTGATTGAAATGCAAGAGTTATGCTTCCTGCCCTCTGCAGGTCGACTAATGTTGATTGATAGTTATATGAAATTTCGTGAAGATAGCTTGAACGGTTTTCAAGTTATAGAGCAAACACGATTTTGTGACATTGTCCAAGGGAAATAACTCAAAAAGTATAAATGCAAGAGTTATGGTTCTTGCACTGTGCAAGTTGACTAATGCTGACTGATATTTATATGAAGTTGGTGAAGATAGCTTGAACGGTTTTCAAGTTACAGAGCGAACAGGATTTTGTGACAGAGTCCACGGGAAATAACTAAAAAAGTATAAATGCAAGAGTTATGGTTCTTGCGCTCTGCACATCGTCTAATGTTGATTTATATCTATATGAAGTTGGTGAGGATAGCATGAACGGTTTTCAAGTTATAAAGCGGACATGATTTTGTGACAGAGTCCAAGGAAAATAACTCAATAAGTATAAATGCAAGAGTTATGGTTCTTGTGCTCTGCACATCGTCTGATGTTGATTGATATTTATATGAAGTATTGTGAAGATAGCTTGAACGGTTTTCAAACTGTGGAGCAGACACGATTTTGTGACAGAGTCCAAGGGAAAAAACTCAAAGTATAAAAGCAAGAGTTATGGTTCTTGCGCTTAGCATGTCGTCTAAGGTTGATTAATATTTATATTAAGTTTCGTGAAGATAGCTTGAACGGTTTTCAAGTTATAGAGCGGAAACGAGTGTGACAGACAGACAGAGAGACACCTGGGGTAAAAACAATATGTCTCCTAACCCTAAAGAGGGGAGACATAATTACTGTAGAAAATATTTCATGAGCAATCTCCATGAAAGAATGTTGCCAGACCCAACAGTGATCAAACCAGCATACTCCTAATCACCATGCATCTGACTTGGCTAACAAGGCCAGCAAGTTTTCATGGAGAAATAAGTAAAATATAATGGGTCACAATGGTATAAAAAGCCACTTACTTGTGTAAAATGATGCTTATTATCCATTTTGGCTAATATTCCCAGCTGAATAAGATGTTGCCCGAGAAGCTCCAGCATTTCCTTGTAGATATCTGCCAGGCTGTATTTTGACGTACACATATCAATACATTTCTCCTGAACCTCTAGGACAGCCATGTACAGAGCTCGCTGAACTTCTGTGAAACGACCTGGAAAATTCATGTAAATACATTGTAAGTCGTAGAAATTATTGCATAAATTCACAACATAATATACATGTAGTTGAATAAGTTCATTGCTGCAGATAAGGAAATTTTTTTTCAGCCAGAGGTACTTATAACAAAAACACGTCCATTCAAATATATTGAAAATTTCTCCACAAAAAACTGAAAGTTTTCAGATAAAAATTCTGGTATTTTTCTTATTTCTGCTCAAACCATAGATTGTGGGTACTCATTACAATTGCCTCGCCGAGCAGTGGGGTTTAAGGGGGTCAAAATTATACAAGAATTCCGCGGAAGGCGTCATCGCACCTGCTGGCGCAAAAGTCACAGGAGCCTCAATCAGAATGTGGTTATTAAATAAGTTTATTTCATTCTTAGCAGTGCTTACTTGGAAAACTGGGTTGAAAAAAATGTAGACAAAGTGCCTAGTGGGGCACATATATTCCAGGCCAGTCCCATTCCCTCTAATGGCTATATCTTCAGCACTGACTTTTCATATCATACAGCCCAATGATAATGGAACGTTGACGTAAAATATGTAAAAGTCACTGGAGCATGAAATATAGGTCAAGGTCACGGGTCAAGGTACCTGCTAATTCAGTACATCAAGGAGAATCACAATGCAAGGTATGGTGGTTGTAGGCCTTATAGTTGAGGAGTTATCAAACATCAACATAAAATGTGTCAAATATAGGTCAAGGTCACTGGATCAAGGTACCTGCCAAGCCAGGGCAATGAGGTGAAGCACTATGCAAGGTTTAGTGGTTGTAGGTCTTATATTTGAGGAGATACCGAACATCAATATAAAATGTGTCAAAGTCACTGGAGTGCACAATATAGGTCAAGGTCACCAGGTCAAGGTACCTGTCGAGTCAGTACATCGAGAAGAAGTGCTATATAAGGTTTGGTGGTTGAAGGCCTTACAGTTGAGGACATATGGAAGGGTGACCTAAAAGGTGTAAAAGTCAATGGAGCGTGAAATATAGGTCAAGGTCACCCAGTCAAGGTACCTGCAGAGTCCGTACATTTAGGAGAAGCACTATGCAAGGTTTGATGGTTGTAGGCCTTATAGTTGAGGAGATATTGAAAGTTGACGTAAAATGTGTAAAAGGCACTGGAGCTCAAAATATAGGTCAAGGTCACTGGGTCAAGATACCTGCCCAGTCAGTAATTATAGGAGAAGCACTATGCAAGGTTTGGTGGCTAGAGGTCTTACACTTGAGGAGATCTGGAACGTTGATGTAAATTATGTCAAAGTCACTGCAGCCAAAATATAGGTCAAGGTCATCAGGTCAAGGTATCTGCTAAGTCAGTACATTGAGGAGAAGCATTCTGCAAGGTTTGATGGTTGTAGGCCTTATAGTTGAGGAGATATCTAACGTCGACGCAAAATATATCAAAGTCACTGGAACACAAAATATAGGTCAAGGTCACCGGGTCAAGGTACTTGCCAAGTCTGTACATCTAGAAGAAGCACTATGCAAGGTTTGGTAGTTGTATACCTTATAGTTGAGAAGATCTGGAATGTCAACGTAAATTGTGTCAAAGTCAATGGAGCGCAAAATATAGGTCAAGGTCACTGGGTCAACATATCTGCCAAGTCAGGAGGTCAGGGAGATGTGTCATGCAAGGAATGATGGTTGTTGTAGAATTGTACTTGATTAGAATACTAACTTTGACGTAAATGTCGAACTTCGACATAACAGAACTGTTAAGAGACAGACGGACGGATGAACGGACAGACGAATGGAAAAGCGGGCACCTATGTCGCAAAGTCAGGAGGTCAGGGAGATATTTCATACAAGGTTTGATGGTTGTTTAGTCTTGTAGTTGATTAGAATACTAACTTTGACATAAATGTCGAACTTCGACATAACAGAACTGTTAAGAGACGGACAGACGAACAGACAGACGAATGGAAAAGTGGGCACCTGTGTCGCAAAGTCGGGAGGTCAGGGAGATGTTTCATGCAAGGTTTGATGGTTGTTTAGTCTTGTAGTTGATTAAAATACTAACTTTGAAATAAATGTCGAACTTCGACATAAATGTTGACAGACGGACAGACGAATGGACAGACATATGGAAAAGCGGACGCCTATGTTGCAAAGTCAGGAGGTCAGGGAGATGTTTCATGCAAGGTTTGATGGTTGTTTACTCTTGTAGTTGATTAGAATACTAACTTTGACATAAATGTCAAACGTCGACATAAATGTTGACAGACGGACGGACTGACGGACGGACGGACAGAAAATCGGACGCCTATATCGCAACCTGCTACAAGCAGGTGCAATAAAAAGATGAGTGTCTAATGAGTTTATATTAATACACATACTATATTTTTGACAGAAATCCTGTATTTAATACAAATGGTGTATCTGATCTGGGTCTACACTGTTTGCCAATGTCCCTTTTAAGGGACACTAGGCATAAATGGGTTAAGCTGTACCCTGAGTTGTACATTTTCCTATAAAATTTTCATCCCCTGAATTTGATTTCAATGCTGCAATCCAAAACTTCACTGAGTATTTTCACCCCCTCAGCTTCAAATTCAATGCTGATTTTCAAAACAATCCATGCTGAAATCCCTTTATTCCCTCTAATCTTGAACATGACTTTCGTCATGCCAGACCCCATTTTCTGGGAAAATTAAGAAAAACTATCAGTCATCTGTCATTTGCTAAATTAATCACCAGGGCCCTGTACTTCAAAACTAACTACGTCGTTAGTAAACTTATCGTTAAAACTTTGATCATTAAATATGGCATATACACTAATATTTTTGCAGAAAAAATGTGAGTATTTTTTTCAGCAACCTGTGAATTAGATATTGTACTTACTAGAACAGTTAACATTTTGACCACTAAAGAGCTCGTTAAGCTAACGATGCTTTGAATAACTGCACCCAGCGTGCAAAGAATTAGCAGAGTAAAGGCAGTCAGTACGAAAAAGTACAACACCAGCACTGTAAATGTGTGTCTTTCCAGTACAAGATTAAGACAGGTAAAACAGACAGCATCTGTCACCTCCAAACATAAATATAAAAAAAAAGTTCAGATAATAAACTTCACAAACTGTGAAAATTGAAATATCAGACAAATAATAATCTTCTCCTAGTGCAGGCAAAATCAGGTCCCAGTTGTTCAAAGCTTCGTTAGCTTAACGAGCTCGTTAAGGGTCATTTCGTTAACTGTTTTAGCGGATTCAATATACAATATTCTGATATTTTTTGCTGAAAAAATGTGAGTAGCTTTTGCAAAAAATTTCAGCATATTTGTGTATCACTCGATGTAAATTTTAACGAATCGTTAACTAATGACATCGTTAGCTTTGAACAACTGGGCCCAGGAGAATACATTTTAATCCATTGCAAGCGAAAAAAATATCAGCAGACAACATTTTGATTTTCTTTAAAAAACAAATCCATAAAATAGAGCTTTTTATTTCATGTGCATTGTCTCCTTAGGAGACAATGCACATGATGTGTCAAGCCCCACTTTCTGAGAAGTTGAAGTTAAACTTAAGCCCCACTTTCTGAGAAGTTGAAGTTAAACTTAAGCCCCACTTTCTGAGAAGTTGAAGATAAACTTAAGCCCCACTTTCTGAGAAGTTGAAGTTAAACTTAAGCCCCACTTTCTGAGAAGTTGAAGTTAAACTTAAGCCCCACTTTCTGAGAAGTTGAAGTTAAACTTAAGCCCCACTTTCTGAGAAGTTGAAGTTAAACTTAACAGATGGTTCCAAGGCCAGGAAAGTACTTTTTTTTAACAATGTAAAGCTTAGCATGCTGGGTAAAAAAATTCAGCAGACTACATTTTGAAATAACTTTTTTTTTTTGTTATTTTCCCAGAAAACATACTTTGACACTTCATGCAAATTGTCTCCTGAGGAGACAATTTGCATGAAATGTCAAAGTCTATTTTCTGGAAAAAAAAAAATGCTATCAATTTGTCATTTGCCAAATTTGCCCATAGGGTGGTAAGGGTAAAGACAAAACCTCATTATTATCCTTACTTCAGATGTGAAATACTAAAAGTGCATCATGCACGGGTGAACAGCAAAGGCCCAGATCAGTCTGCAAAGCCCTGCATTCAAATACCTAATGATTAGAACACATTTGTACCATGTATACCTAAAGTATTTGAACAGACAGACTTGAGCAAACAATGTAGACCCAGATCAGATGCTGACTAATGCAGTATATGATCTGGGTCCATACTGTTTGCCATTCGACCACCAAAGATTATGATACATTACCGGGTAGTCAAATAGATTTGCTCTAATTTCTGGACAAGTCTGATTAGGAGTCAACATTAGGATAAATATGGTGTTTTTTAAATAGCTTATTGCTTAGCACTATGGGTAAAATTTTTAGCAGACAGCATATTGAAATATTTTTCTTATTTTTCCCAGAAAACAGGTTCTGACATTTTATGCAAATTGTCTCCACTGGAGACAATTTGCATGAAATGACAAAACCTGTTTTCTGAGAAAAATATTTATTAGTGTCGTCTGCTGAAAATTTTATCAGCTGAACCTTTCTCCTTAATATCTAATGTTGAGTCTCTTTGATTCTAGTTGTGAAAAACTAGTTTTTTAAGATATATTCATTTACTACTATAATGGAAATTCTTAGAATTATCACAAGAATTCCGCGGAAGGCGTCATCGCACCTGCTGGCGCAAAAGTCACAGGAGCCTCAATCAGAATGTGGTTATTAAATAAGTTTATTTCATTCTTAGCAGTGCTTACTTGGAAAACTGGGTTGAAAAAAATATAGACAAGGTGCCTAGTGGGGAACATATATTCCAGGCCAGTCCCATTCCCTCTAATGGCTATATCTTCAGCACTGACTTTTCGTATCATACAGCCCAATGATAATGGAACGTTGACGTAAAATGAGTAAAAGTCACTGGAGCATGAAATATAGGTCAAGGTCACAGGTCAAGGTACCTGCTAATTCAGTACATCAAGGAGAAGCACAATGCAAGGTATGGTGGTTGTAGGCCTTATATTTGAGGAGTTATCAAACATCAACGTAAAATGTGTCAAATATAGGTCAAGGTCACTGGATCAAGGTACCTGCCAAGCCAGGGCAATGAGGTGAAGCACTATGCAAGGTTTAGTGGTTGTAGGTCTTATATTTGAGGAGATACCAAACATCAATATAAAATGTGTCAAAGTCACTGGAGTGCACAATATAGGTCAAGGTCACCAGGTCAAGGTACCTGTCGAGTCAGTACATCGAGAAGAAGTGCTATATAAGGTTTGGTGGCTGAAGGCCTTACAGTTGAGGACATATGGAAGGGTGACCTAAAAGGTTCAAAAGTCAATGGAGCGTGAAATATAGGTCAAGGTCACCCAGTCAAGGTACCTGCAGAGTCCGTACATTGAGGAGAAGCACTATGCAAGGTTTGATGGTTGTAGGCCTTATAGTTGAGGAGATATTGAATGTTGACGTAAAATGTGTAAAAGGCACTGGAGCTCAAAATATAGGTCAAGGTCACCGGGTCAAGATACCTCCCAAGTCAGTACATATAGGAGAAGCACTATGCAAGGTTTGATGGCTAGAGGTCTTACACTTGAGGAGATCTGGAACGTTGATGTAAATTATGTCAAAGTCACTGCAGCCAAAATATAGGTCAAGGTCACCAGGTCAAGGTATCTGCTAAGTCAGTACATTGAGGAGAAGCACTTTGCAAGGTTTGATGGTTGTAGGCCTTATAGTTGAGGAGATATCGAACGTCAACGCAAAATATGTCAAAGTCACTGGAGTGCAAAATATAGGTCAAGGTCACCGGGTCAAGGTACCTGCCAAGTCTGTACATCTAGAAGAAGCACTATGCAAGGTTTGGTAGTTGTATGCCTTATAGTTGAGAAGATCTGGAATGTCAACGTAAATTGTGTCAAAGTCAATGGAGCGCAAAATATAGGTCAAGGTCACTGGGTCAACATATCTGCCAAGTCAGGAGGTCAGGGAGATGTGTCATGCAAGGAATGATGGTTGTTGTAGAATTGTAGTTGATTAGAATACTAACTTTGACGTAAATGTCGAACTTCGACATAACAGAACTGTTAAGAGACAGATGGACGGATGAACGGACAGACGAATGGAAAAGCGGGCACCTATGTCACAAAGTCAGGAGGTCAGGGAGATATTTCATACAAGGTTTGATGGTTGTTTAGTCTTGTAGTTGATTAGAATACTAACTTTGACATAAATGTCAAACTTCGACATAACAGAACTGTTAAGAGACGGACAGATGGACGGACGGACCCACGAATGGGTACATACGTGGCTATGCACTTTGTGGCAAAAATCATTAAGTGGCTACTGATTTTAAGTGCCTATTACTGTCCATCATTATGTGTCTACAAATTACATTTAGCCACATTAGGTATGGATTACCTGTCCATAGCTATTATTCTCTTGTGTGGGTAGCCATTTAACCACATTAGGTATGGATTACTTGTCAGTAGCTACCATTCTCTTATGTGGCTAGCCATTTAGCCACGTTAGGTATAGATTAACTGTCCATAAGGGGCTACTGATTTTAAGTGGCTTTGGATTACCTGTCCATAGCTATTATTCTCTTGTGTGGGTAGCCATTTAACCACATTAGGTATGGATTACCTGTCAGTAGCTACCATTCTCTTATGTGGTTAGCCATTTAGCCACGTTAGGTATAGATTAACTGTTCATAAGGGGCTACTGATTTTAAGTGGCTTTCAAAAGATGTATTACTGCGCAGGCGCATAAAAAAAGATGGTACCCGAGGGTACTTGGACGTCCTTAGGAATGGATGGATTTCTGACCATTATTATGTGCCTACAAATTAAAATAACTTTATTTAGCCAGATTAAGTATGGATTACCTGTCCATATCTCTCTCTTATGTGGCTAGCCTGGTATGACCATTTTGCCACTTAAGTATCTAAAATGCTGATGGTAAGCCACGCAAGTACCCGCTCGTGGGAACAGACGAACAGACAGACGAATGGAAAAGTGGGCACCTGTGTCGCAAAGTTGGGAGGTCAGGGAGATGTTTCATGCAAGGTTTGATGGTTGTTTAGTCTTGTAGTTGATTAAAATACTAACTTTGACATAAATGTCGAACTTCGACATAAATGTTGACAGACGGACTGACGAATGGACAGACACGGAAAAGCGGATGCCTATGTTGCAAAGTCAGGAGGTCAGGGAGATGTTTCATGCAAGGTTTGATGGTTGTTTAGTCTTGTAGTTGATTAGAATACTAACTTTGACATAAATGTCGAACGTCGACATAAATGTTTACAGACGGACGGACGGACAGAAAATCGGACGCCTATATCGCACCCTGCTACAAGCAGGTGCGATAAAAAGCAAGTTTTAGTGATGCTGATATTTTTCTTATTTCTCCACAAAAATGTATATTGTGGTACATATTACAAGTGCCTCTTCAGGAAAACATTCATTGTAGTACTCGATAGAAGTGCCTCATCAAGGCAGTATAGACAATATACCTTTTCAAGAAGAAATATTTAGAATACTATTATCCGGATAACCCCTCTTATCCGGAGCTAAGCAGTTGGATGATATCTTTTATTTAACCCACTTACATCAGGAGACCCCCAGAAGGGTAACTTGCAAACAGTGCAGACCAAGATCAGCTGCCACAGAATCAGGGGTGAGAATAGTCGCTAATAATCAATCCTGAGATCTAAAAATTCAGTCAAAAAACTACTTTCTCAATAAAAACATATGTCGTGGGTACTCATTAGAAACGCCTCAGCATACTTTTCAAGCATGCACTATGACCCAATGCCCTTGACCTGGCTTTCACACTCTAGTGGCTTTGTCATTGTTTTATGTTAAGTCTAGCATTAAAGTCTGTATCTCTGAAGCAATCATAGATGCGAGTGTTATTCCTTGCATAGTAATTATCCTCGAATTACTCTTCAAGCACGCACTATGACCCAGTGTCCTTGAACTTGATTTCGCACGTGAGTAGCTTTGTCATGATTTTACGTCGAGTCTAGCATTAAAGTGTGTTTCTCTGTAGTGGTGATAGCTGCGATGGTCAAACTTTGCATAGTAATTGTACTTGACATCATCTACAAGCAAGCACTATGACCAAGTGCCCTTGACTTAGATTTCGCTCTCCAGTGGCTTTGTCATGATTTTACATTGAGTCTAGCATTTATGTGTGTTCCTCTGAAGCAGTGTCAGACCTTGCACAGTAATTGTCCTTGACATACTCTTCAAGCATGCACTATGACCCAGTGCCCTTGACCTAGATATTGCGCTAGAGTGACTCTGTCATGCTTTTACATCGAGTCTAGCATTAGAGTGCCATTCTCTGCAGCAGTGATAGCTGTGAGTGTCAAACCTTGCATAGTAATTGTCCTCGACATACTTCTCAAGCACCCACTACGACCCAGTGCCCTTGACCTAGATTTCGCACTCCAGTGGTTTTGTCATCATTGTTTTATGTCGAGTCTAGCATTAAAATGTGTTTCTTTGAAGCGGTGATAGCTGTAAGTGTCATACCTTGCATAGTAATTTTCCTTGACATACCATGCAAGCACACACTATGACCCAGTGCCCTTGACCTAGATTTCCTGCTCATTTGACTTTGTCATGATTTTACATCAAGTCTAGCATTAAAGTGTGTTGCAAGCGGTGATAGCTACAAGTATCAAACCTTGCATACACGTCCTCAACATACTCTTCAAGCACACACTATGACCTGGTGCGCTTGACCTAGATATCACTCTCGAGTGACTGTCATGGTTTTACATTGATTCTAGCATTAAAATGTGTTTCTGTGAAGAGGTGATAGCTGCAAGTGTTAAGTCTTGCATAGTAAGTGTCCTCGCCATACTCTTCAAGCACATATTATGACCAGGTACCCTTGACCTAGATATTGAGTTTGAATGACTTTGTCATGAATTTAAAGTGCATTTCTCTGTACCATCTGTGAGTGTCAAACCTTCCACAGTCCAAGCACCGACACAACCCTGTGCCATTTACCTATATTTTGCGCTTCAGTGACTTTGCCCAATGCAGGTGAGATGTCGACTTCAGCAGAATTCTTGTTGACAAAAAAGGATGGTCTTGTGAACAAGTGTAAAAGTGACATTTCATGTTTAAAATGAGTTCTCAATCCTGAAATCAGGATTAATCCTGAAGTTTCCCATCCCTGTTACCAGTTTTGTATTCAGCTTTCCCCTACGGAAATAGGTTCTCCTGAACCACTGCACAGCTCTAGGTAAGAACACAATACCCTGGAACCTCTTTTTAAGATGATTCATTATAAGACAGTTTGGGATATACATGTAAGACCAGTTAAAGGTGGACTCCAAAAGTGTTTTGTCCACATAAAAGGTATATTATATAGAAATAAAAATGTGAAACGATAATACCCCGCCATTAATGTGTCATGGGGAGATAAACTGATGAAATGTACCCAATAGCAATTGCAAACCAGATCTCCACAATATCAATGCCCATATCAAGTTTGGTGAAAATCCATTGAGATTTACTCAAGTTATTGTCCGAAAACAATAATTCCAGATGTCTCGCGGGCAGATAACTCTGTCAAAACTTAATGAAATTTGCCCATTAGCAATCCCAAACAAGATCTCCACAATATCAATGCACACACCAAGTTTGGTGACTTCCATGGACATTCACTCAAGTTATCATCCGGAAACAAAAATATGGAAAGAAGTAAAAAGCAGACGGCCACACGGACAACCAACATGAAACCATAATATCCCCAACTATTGTGTAGTGGGGTATAGAAATAACCATCAATGGTCACTTTTCTATATAAAAGAATTGTACAGATTATATAGAAAAATGACCATCTACATGTATTGTCATTTTTCTAAATAATCTATACATTTTTGTTTAAAATACAACAGGATTGTATAGCTAACACGGTTTTTGCTTTGGATCCCAGCAATAGTGCTATAAAGAAGTTGTGGTGCATATGTATTGATATTTTTCTTATTTCTCCACAAAACATATGTTGTGGGTATTCATTAGAAGTACCCACAATATAGGCTTTTATCGAGAAATAAAATATTTATTATGAACTTCTTATTTAAAGCTATGATCCTGTATGAAGTTTAACCTTAAAACGCCACGAAAACCTACATCTGAAAATGTCATCTGTTTATGTCGCCTGCTGAATATTTTTGCAAACTTTTCAAACCTATTTTTTGCATACAGGCACACAGTGTGGAGGCTGATCAGACTGCTCCTAGAGGAGCAGTCTGATCAGGGTCCTCAATGTTTGCAAAAATGACTTTTAAAATCACAAGCAGATGACAAAACAGATGCCAATTTTGTGATTGGCAGTTTAAGGGTTAAGGTGAACAGGGCCTCCAGTATTTAGTTGTGCTGTAAAGCACCTTTTATCTGTTACAGCCCATCAACACATACCTGAAACAGGCCACGTTCTGGTGATATCACTGGTGTAACCATTGTACTCACAGCCAGCATCCATCAAAACGAGCTCACCTCCATGTATCAGCTGATTATTGTTTACATAATGTATGATGTTCGCTCTGTTACCACCTATAATATATGCCACAATGAGTAAAGATGTTTGATAAATCTCAGCATGCTGGATTAAATTTTCAACAGATAACATTTTGAAGTATTTTTCTTATTTTTCACAGAAAACAGTCATGTAAATTGTCATCTATAGATACAATTTTCACAAGTAGAACCCCATTTGCCCTGTGGTTTCATGGCCTCATTTTTTTTAAATTAATTATTATGCATTGAGAAAAAAGAACATTATTTTTCATATTAGTAATCATTTCTACTGTATTCTCTGCTAATTTTTAGTTATCTGGCATATTGGTGCCTATTCAAGTGATTTTGAGCTAGTACTCTTGACTTGCCATACTCCACCTACCCAACCTTGAGTTTTTGGCCTTGGCATCGGTGCCATTTTCCATATTTTGCTGCTAAAATTCTGTCTAAACTGACATGTAACAGTTATTATTTCATCTATATTAACTATCATGTCCAAAAAAATAAATATCTCACTGATATTAATATCAAAATTGGCACCAAATTGCAATTTCACCAGCCGATGCCACACTGAATTGGCAGATATCTACCATCATCTTTTCCACTAGAAATATCTTTTTAGCTTTATCACATGATAAATATTATAAGAGCAAGAAACCACCCTATCAGCCAATCAAATCTGCGTCATTACGCACATAGGTAAACAGGGCTCGACTTTTGCTACTCCAAGGGAGTGTGATGCTTGTAACAGTGAGAACAAGAGCTGTCGTAGGACAGCGTAGCTCGCCTGCTGGGTACATTTTATATTGTAACATTTTTATCATTAAGCCATATAATATAGGTCACACTGACCTAGATGTATTTGTATGTAAATCATTTTGTCACATAGATATAATAATCCAGGTATGACAATTCTCCATGAAATAGTAATAAAAATAAAAGGCAAAATCACTGAAGCATGAAATATAGGTCACAATGACCTAGATATAGTAAGTGGTCATTCATTGGGTCACATGGAACTAATATCCCAGGTGTGACATTTATCCAACAAATAGTATTCAAGATATAAGGCAAAATCACTGAACCATGAAATATAGGTCACACCAACAGAGATATATTTTGATGTCAATAATCGGGTCACAAGGAACTAATATCCCAGGTGTGACATTTATCCAACAAATAGTATTCAAGATATAAGGCAAAATCACTGAACCATGAAATATAGGTCACAATGACCTAGATATAGTAAGTGGTCATTCATTGGGACACATGGAAGTAATATCTCAGGTGTGACATTTATCCAACAAATAGTATTCAAGATATAAGGCAAAATCACTGGACCGTGAAATCTAGGTGACCTGGACCGTAAAATGTAGGTCACCATGACCTTCACTCTCTTACACTTAAACCGATGTCACATAGTTAGCTGATGTATAACCAGTTGTGTCTATAACCTGTAGGCATATAAGATTTTACAATTGTGTCCTAATTTTGACCCCTAGCCCCACTCCAAGGCCCACCCTGAGGTATGAACCCAGGGGTATGTTCTTTTGGAATCTCAGAAGACTCCTCCAGGTACCCAAATTCTAAATATGAATGCTCTATGAGGAGTGAAAGTCAAGATATAAGAATTTGAAAAACTTTAACACAGTATTACAAAGGTGTCCTAGATTCTGACCCCTAGCCCCACTCAGGGGCATGAACCCAGGGGTTTATTCTCTTGGAATCTCAGAAGACCCTCCAAGGTACCTAAGTTCCAAATTTGATGCCTCTGTGAGGAGTGACTGTTGAGATATAAGCATTTGAAAAACTTTAACGCAGTGTGACGGGAACGCAAACGCAAACGCGGACGACCGGGGTGACTACAATAGCTCTCCTTGTACTTTGTACAGGCGAGTTAAAAAGTATGTACCCACACATAATAAGATGTGATCTGCAGGAAAATGGTTTCTGAGGCATTCAGATTTTTTTCAGCAGCTGATTTACTGGGGATAAATTCAAAAGCCACACATTAAACGTAACTTTTGAATAACTTTTTTTATTTTTGTCTCAGCCAGTTCAGTTATTTCACGTTTTAAATGTTTACATAATGGTCTTATGATTATTTAGAATAAATTTCCTGTAAAGTAAATACTCATGTAAAATTCTCTTTCTTTCTTGCAAAAAATAAATTAAATATACATGACACATTGCTCACAGCTAGCAGCTTGTGTGGAAATAAATAAATTAAAGTTAAAGAAACAAATTAACAAACAAGCAAACACACCAACAATAACAACTCAATTTCTTTTCTGCATGACCAGGGCCCAGTTGTTCAAAGCTAACAATGTCGTTAGTTAACGATTTGTTAAAATTTTAATCGAGTGATATGCAAATATGCTGAAATTTTTTGCTGAAAAAATGTGAGTAGCTTTTGCAGTGCAAAAGCTACTCACATTTTTTCAGCAAAAAATATCATAATATTGTATATTGAATCTGCTAAAACAGTTAACAAAATGACCCTTAACGAGCTCGTTAAGCTAACGACGCTTTGAACAACTGGGCCCAGAAGTTTTGTACCACCATCGTCTGTAAGGTTTACAAGTACATGGCAAATGTGCTGTATTTTTACCTGCAACTACTGGAGGGTAGGCTAGGAATTGAGCATCTCGTATTCTGCACTCAAAATCCATCTTTGCATACAGGTAGGATTCATTTACCTGAAAGAATAAATTTCAAAATACATGTAATTACTTTCTGGAACACATTTAAATTGATTATTTAGTTGTTCTTTGCAAATTACTAACTTTTTTAACCTTTAGTATTCTCCCAGCAAATCAGCAAATACGACAATTTGCATGCAATGCCAAACATTACTTTCTGGAAAAAATAAGACAGAAATTCTGCCTGTCAGTGTTACAACACAGCTAAGCACTAGGACTAAAGTAAAAAAAGATGCAAAGTCAATGGACTGTCAGTGTGAAGTATAGGTCATGGTCTTAAAAATACACCACAATCATCAATGTTTATTAGACCCTATTATGCGGAACTTGTAAGCTAGATCTGAAGATATAATTCAAATAGTTAATCAGCAATGGGGCTGTAAAAAGGACAAAGTCATTAGACTGTGAAAAACAGCACAAGATCATATACTAATGTGACAATGTTTGAGTCCATATCAATAAAAAACTGTACACAAGGTAGGTCTTATAGTTATTCAGAAATGATAGGCCTAAATACTAGGTTAGACACAAATGTTGAAGGACAAAAGGGAGACGAAAGGCAACCAGACCTCTATATTGCACATGCTTGCTTAAGTATGGGTGACAAAGAATATCAAAATGTCATCTGCTGAAATTATTATCCTGGGTCCAGTTGTTCAAAGCTAACGAAGTCGTTAACTTTAACGACTCATTAAAATTTTAATCGAGTGATACGCAAATATGCTGAAATTTTTTGCTGAAAAAATGTGAGTAGCTTTTGCAGTGCAAAAGCTACTCACATTTTTTCAGCAAAAAATATCAGAATATTGTATATTGAATCCACTAAAACAGTTAACGAAATGACCCTTAACAAGCTCGTTAAGCTAACGACGCTTTGAACAACTGGGCCCAGCATGATTAAATTTGTGTTTTATCACTAACAGTCCTTCTATAACTGTTTGTTAAGGCTCATCAGGAAGAACTGTTTATTTATTTATTTATTTATTTATTTATTTATTTATTTATTTATTCATAACTGTGGTAATATCCTTGTACATGTATTGTGTATATTGTTAAACCAATAAACAAACATTACATGTCATCATTACTGGTATTTCAAATGCCACTGTATGGAAAGAAAATATGCTTTTAGAGAAAAAAAAAAGAAGTCCTTTCTGTGAGATCAGAAAAGAGAGAGATGGGGTTTATATTTTGTAGGTGAACAATGCAAACCTGAGAAAAAATAAATGATGTTTTCCGCTAGAAAATAAGGATCAAGATTTCATGTCAACGGTGTTTTAGGCAAACAATTACGAAAACACGCCTATTCAAATATATAGAGAAATTAATCCTCCAAAAATTTAAAATTTTCAGATAAAAAACTGCGATATTTTTCATATTTCTGCTCAAAACATAGATTGTGGGTACTCGTTAGAACTGCCTCGGCGAGGCGTTTCTAATGAGTACCCACAATCTATGTTTTGAGCAGAAATATGAAAAATAACTTGTACCCCTGCAAACCCCAGTTTTACTATATAAAAGTGGGGTTTAAGGGTGTCAAAATTATATAGGTATGTTTTCGCGATGAATCCACATGAAATATCAAGCCTTAGTTTGTCGAGAAAAAAAGTCTCAAGTTTGTTAGAGTTCTTGTTCAAAGACGTGTCAACCCTTGTGGGTCATTTTGTGTCATCTCCCAGAGAAAGGGAGAAACGGGACAGAAGAACAAGTAGATGAGAGGAAAGAAAGAAAGAAATAAGTAGGATCAGGAAAAATGTAAAAGACAGAGTGAAACAGAAAAACTAACAGGCCCCTTAACCCACCTGCTTGAAAGTATAGCAGGCCCTTATTTTCACCCTCCTGCTGAAACTCTCTAGAAAAAAAAGAAAATAAAATAAAATGTCTGCTATGATACTGCATAGCACTTTAATGTTTACCACTCTCTGGGCTAGTTCAGCAGACGACAAATTGGAGATAGTTTCCCAGAAAACAGGCTTTGACATTTCATGCAAATTGTCTCCTTGTGAGACAATTTGCATGAAATGTCAAATCCTGTTTTCTGGGAAAGATAAGAAAACTATTTCAAAATGTCGTCTGCTAAAAATTGTACCAAGAGTGCTAAGCGTTAAGAGAATAATACATACCCCAGGATAAGAATATTTCATCACCTCCGTGAATGCCTCAGAGGCAATATCAACACTTGTCTTCATCAGTTCAATCTCGGCAGACGACTTAATCAGCCTCTGGCCATGCATAAGTTGTCTTGAGCCTTGTAATGCTCTTTTGGACTCCTGTTTTAAGAACTCGCTGAAGACTTTATTATGAAATTCAGTGTGCACTGGCTTGTTATAATCATACCAGATGATGTATTGTGAATAGTCTTTACAGTAGTCATACAGATATTTTTCTAAATTCTCTATATTTTTAGCTTCACATATTCCAGTTAACTCTAAAGCTCCTGCATCACCAGACCGTGGACCATCCCACAGTTCTCTACTTGGGTCTCTTTTTGGAACAAACAACACAGATTTTTGTCCATCTGCTGTCGTGTGGAGAAGAAGTACACTGTCTGGTTCTTGAAACCCACAGAGATATAAAAAGTCTGTATTTTGTCGGAAAGGGTAAGGTATGTTGGCAGACATGTAAGATTTTGTTGCAGACGGAATGATTATTATATGATCTTTAACTGATGTTACACTGCTGAAAGCATCTATGGCAGAATTAAGCAGCTTTGTCCTTCTAGACTGGTATTCTTCTTTTGTAATGCCTGGAGTTACTTCCCCTTTTTTGATAAGATGTGGATGGGTCTGTGCAGCTGGCTGTCCAAAGCGCCGAATCCATCTTCGGCACCAAGTCACACCTCCAATAAAAGAAAAATAGAAATTTGGAGAAGACCAAGATCATACAGTGAAAATCAGATCATTAACCCTTATCCATCTGCATTTTCTTAACCCTTGTCATGCTGAATGAATTATAATGAATAAGATGCCATGCCCACTTCTAATTTTCAGCCAATCAGATTACTTGTTCTAGGCTGTTGATACAAATTCACATAAATAATGACAAACATAGCAGATCCAGATCAGTTGGCTTCTTCAGAAACCAATAGATCTGGATCTACACTGTTTGTAAAGGCAGGGCAAATCATGGTTCAGCAAGACTAGGGTTAAATATTTGTGCCTGTGGAGGGGCTTCACTTACTTCAGCATCGACTATTTCCCCATTTTGCATTAATGTTATTCAGACTTACACAGGAGAGGTATCAAATAACATGTTGCCAGGCTTCATAGCTTAGTATGCAGTGTGTTTGACAGCAGATTAAGAGGTCAAGTTTGAATCCCAGTTAAGCCACATAATTTACGTGGACACTGATCATGAAATCATTTCTACTGTCATTCTTTCCCTTCTGTTGATTCCAGAAGGGCAGTTGTCAGTTACTGGCAACAGTACGCATATTGGTATGCACATGCTTGGAAGACTAAGCCTGTCCAGAAAAAGAGCGAGTGGGTTAAATGACCGGCTCAATATGACCTTAATAGTGTTGACTGGACAAAAAACTCTAATTCAAACAAACAAATAAAAAGGAAAATGAATAAATAATACCAAAATCACAAGTTCTTTTTTGTTTGAGCTACGCCTGAAAACAGTTCAGCTAGTGAGCTGATAAGACCTGTCAATCATTTTACAGGTAATCTCAATCAGCCAATCAGGGCCACACAAGGAAAGCTACCTCCTTTGGCATCTAAAAACATACTGAATTCAACCTACATTTGTATTTTTGTTATGGTGCAGAATTCTAATCCTAGTCCTGCTGAACCCAGATATACTCTGTCTTTGCAAACAGTGTAGATCCAGATCAGTTGGCTTCTCTGAATCTGCACTGTTTTCCATTTAGTATGTGAATTTATATCAATGATTGGGATAAATGAATCTGATTGGCTGACAATTAGAAGTGGGTGTGGCATCTTAATTTATTCAGCAGGACAAGGGTTAATGCTATCAGGCACCTGAGCCACGTGCAGGCAGTGGTGAATGTGTTATGTACTTATATTTGTACAGCCTTGCTTTCATCATCCATGTACGCTTGGTGCCGTTGTCTGTCACTGACTACCTCCCTGTCCACTTTACACTCAACCCAGGTCAATAACTCGGTGTACTAATGGTCTGAAATCTTTTTAAACTCAAGCTGGATTTGAATCTATGACATCCCACTTGCAAGTCGAGAGCACTAACCACTCAGCCAACATGTCCACTTCTGAATTCAGCTTGCTCACTTGTTCCAGTTATAAAGTATGCGCTGCTGCATGTTGGACTTGCAGGTGTTAGCAAAATACCAGCCATATTGGAGAGATGCTGGCTTAACTACAATGGCCAACACTGGAAACCTTTTGGAAGCAGGCTTCTCTTCTGCAATGAAATCCATACAGGCACTGCTGACAGATAGATCAAAATATTTGACCCCTGCACCTGGATTGTGATAAACTTGAAACTAGAGCATCACAAGATTCACAATATACAAGATACTTTGCCATACACTGATGCTCTAGCTCTAATTTACTAAAGTAATCTTTTTTTGGAATAATCCGCCCCTACTGTGGTTGCTGCAGTAACTGTCCCTCATTTAATTTCTCCCATCAGAGGTATGCATTAGTTGCATAGTTCTGTTTGTAAATAGTTTTAATGGCCCATCCAGATTTTTTTGTTGTTTTTTCTGAGTTAAATTCTATATTTGCCCTAATTCCAAATGACATAATTATCAAATGTGATTGTCATTTAAAGAAGATAGATAGGTCTGTCTTAGCCACTGCCATACTGAATTTTGGGTACTTAATCTACCTTTTTATAGTCCAGGTCCAGTCTACATGTGTATAATATTGGTAAATGAGTGACATCTGGACTAGAAAAAGAGCAAATTTATTATCTAACCCTTAAAGCACCAAGCAAAATTTGTAGCAGACGACATTTATTTATTTTTTTTTTTTTTAATCTTTCAAAGAAAAAGTCTTGATATTTCATGTGAATCGTCTACCAAGCAGACGATTCACATGAAATATCATGACTTGTTTTCTCTGAAAAATAAAAAAAAATAATAAAAAAATATTGTCGTCTGCTGCAGTTGTGATTGGCGCTTTAAGAGTTAAAGCAGTGCACAAAAAAGACACATGACTGTTGATAACTTAATAGGGCAGCAGGATGCATACAAAAAGGTAACACAGAGCTCTCAGCCATTCAGCAGTAGAGTAAAGATGCCCGAATGAGCATCAATAACCTTTGGTAACCTTTGTATTTTGCATGGTAGATGTTACTATAATTAGTAACTTCATACCCGATTGAGCATCATTTGATCATTTTTTCAGTACCCTCAGAAAACAAAAAAACAAGAGCTCTGCCAAGCGGGGCAATATACGCCCGTGGCAAGTAATAAGATGTAGCACAAAAACTGGCTCCTGTATAATTCAGTGCTCCGGATATAAACTGTAAGTGGAATTGGAAAAAAAAAAAAAAAAAAAAAATTTCATTGGGGCATATATCTGCTGATATTTGGTGATCTGTGCCGGCCTCGGTGGCTCAGTTGGATGCGCGTCCGACTGGAGACCAGGAGGTCGCGGGTTCGACCCCTGCCGAGGTCGGCAACATTCTTTCGTGGAGATTGATCATGAAATATTTTCTACGATCATTCTCTCCCTTCCGCTGATTCAAGAAGGGCAGTTGTCAGTTTCTGGCGAAAGAATGTGCACAATACTGGTTAACCGCTTAGAGGACAAAGCCTGCCCAGTAAACGTGTGGTTAGGTAAACTGACCGCGCTCGACATGACCCCATTGGGTTGACTGGGCCGTAAAACCTCAACACAAATTTGGTGAACTGTAACCTAAGGGTCCAAGCTGGCCCAGAAATTAAGGAAGAAGTGACTTCTCCCTCCTGGGAAAATAGGGAGAAGTTTGCTGCTTCTAGGGACAAGTGCTTTCTGACGGAGGACACACCACAGAAGCATGGCTATATTATAAGCACATGAGCCATTGGCTGATTTGTTTTTCCTATACTTCAATATCGGACCAAACAATAACAAAACAAAAATAAACAACCAAAAAAAAAAAAAAAAATGCTGCAAGAAATTTTTTTGTAAACCTTTAACTTGTTTAATACTGATTTTATTTTTGTTCTTCAAGGGAGCCAAATCAGAAGAGTATTAAAAAAAAAAAAAAAATCCAAAAAGAATTATGTATTTATAAAGATTTAATAATGGCAACCTTTCCTTGCAAATCTAATAAAAGAAGATGTTAAAAAAAAATCAATATCTTGCCCATATGACCAAAACTTTAGTTATTTGCAAAAAATATACCTATTATAAAATAAAATTTGCACACTATTACCTCTAAACAATATGCTGCGAAAAGTTTCCAAAAACTTTCAAAGGGACATAAATCTGCAAATATTTGGTGCACTGTAACCTTGAAATAATATGTGCTGCTCCACATCATCATGTAACTATTTATGAAGTTCCAGCTTGATTGGATGTAAACTATAGGAGGATTTAGCCGGAAACAAAAAATTAATAGAAATTTTCAACGGGGTTTAACTCTGCTAATATTTGGTGGACTGTAACCTTGAAACAATATGCGCTGCTCCACATCATGGTCTAACTACAAATCAAATTTCAGCTTGATAGGCTGAAAACTGTAGGAGGATTTAGCCGGAAATGAAAAGTTTACTGAAATTTTCAAAGGGGCATAACTCTGCTAATATTTGGTTGACTGTAACCGCGAAACAATATGCACTGCTCCACATCATGGTCTAACTGTACATGAAGTTTCAGCTTAATTGGATGTGAACTGTAGAAGGATTTAGCCAGAAACAAAAAAGTAATAGAAATTTTCAAAGGGGTATAACTCTGCTAACATTTGGTGGACTGTAACCTTGAAACAATATGCGCTGCTCCACATCATGGTCTAACTACAAATCAAGTTTCAGCTTGATCGGATGTAAACTGTAGGAGGAGTTAGCCGGAAACGAAAAGTCTACTGGAATTTTCAAAGGGGCATAACTCTGCTAATATTTGGTGGACTGTAACCTCGAAACAATATGCACTGCTCCACATCATGGTCTAACTATACATGAAGTTTCAGCTTGATCGGATGTAAAATGTAGGAGTTAACCAGACATGAAAAGTTTACAGAAATTTTCTAACTCTGCAAACATTTGGTGGACTGTAACCCCGAAACAATATGCGCTGCGCCACATCATGGTCTAACTATATACCAAGTTTCAGCTTGATCGGATGTAAACTGTAGGAGGAGTTAGCCGGAAACGAAAAAGTTTACGGATGGACGCCATACCCCGTAACATAATACGTCCCGTTTTTCAAACGGGTGTATAAAAATGTATCACAGTTTTTGACCAATCTCCACCAAATTTTGGGAGCTAAAAGATGAATTAATTATCTATCTTTTAACTTTTCAAAAAAATTTTAAAATACCTAGAAAAAAAGTTACTTAAGTTTAAAAGAAATAATTTTTCCTGCACCTCAATTTAAGATTTAAAGTGCACATGCACTGAGAATTAGCCAACTTACTATGCCATTTGACAGTATAGAGTTCCCACTTGTATTTTTACTTTATAACGCACGATAATCCTAATACTGCTCAACACACCACAATTTCAAATCAAGCTACACCTAGGATTTGACTCAGATTTTTTTTTTCTCAAAGTAAGTAAGTGATCATCAAAAACTGATGCAATTATATCTGCATCAAGGCCACAACATCAAAGGGAAAGTTGGAGGCTTGCAATTGCTCCATTTTGAAAAATAACCTCTACAGGATAACCCAAAACAAATTAATTATGTAAAGGTATTTTGTTCAACTAAAAGACTTCCATAAATTGTAAAATATGTTTTAGCAAAATTAAGCACATGTTTTTTAACAGCAGTTCTCCATCTTAGCTGCTACATGTATTATGGTATTTTTTTGTCATTTGCTGTTGCAAGGCAACATAAAAAACCATGTAATGATCCACCTCGAATTTTCCCCACTGTTAGCAAGCAATAATTTTTATGAACACAAACATCATATTTTATTCATACATTAATTATAGATTTGGCTTTCTTCCTTTACCCTGAAAACTTCTGACAATTTTTTAATAAAATGTGAGTCCATGCCAAGTTTGGTTAGACAATGCAAATGCTAATGAAAACTTTAAGTCTTATTGTAATTTAATTTTATTGCATGTGATGTGCACACAAGATAAAGGTACAAACTGGTAGCATTTCAAAGACAGATATGCATTCATTAAAGAATTAGAGGTATCTTCGCATTACTTATTGAGTGACCCTCTTAGCACTGAGTTTCCTAACAGTTTGCTGCCATTGTATTTAATTTTAAGTAACCACATATTTGGACAGTCCAAACTGAACAAAACCACACATGGTTAAGTCAGTTCCATAAATGGCTTTTAGTTTTAATGTAAAACAAATGATTGAACTGCTTTTGGTTTCATATTACCAAAATTTGTTTCTCAAAGCACCAGAAGCATCAGAAGACAGTGTTACCATTTTATACACTTTATATACTGAAGGTCTTTAAAATTGCAACACATTCTTTTTGACAGTTTTTTTAGAAGGCTTATGTCTACTCAATGATAATAAAAAGGACGACTCCTTCAATTTAGATAATATCTGATACAAATTCAAAAAAAATATGGTTTAAGGATACAATAATTTCACAAAATGTCTAGAGTGATCCAAAAATTCAAGTCACAAAGATTTTCAATGAATCAGGATGGCCACACATTTTTAGCAATCAAATTCCCTGATTTTTCCCTGATTTTTCCCTGATTTGATTTGATTTTCCATTATTAAAAACCTTTATATTATCACAATGGCCCCTACTTTTAGAAGTCATATACTGATTCAAATGCTGTCAAGTGACATGTTTATACACAATGCTGTCACAATATTCTTAATTAAATGAAAATTTATCTAAAATATGATGTAAAGGTGCTAATTTACTTTCATGGTAGTCAAAATCAAAACTGGTAAAATATATAGCCACATCTGAACAGCTATAAAATTTGAATATTTTGACCTTACAAAGATGATTTTTTGAAATTCCCTGATTTTTCCCTGATTTTCAGCAAAATTTCAAATTCCATGATTTTTCCCTGCAGGGAATTTTTTTTCACCATTTTCCCTGTTTTCCCTGTTTTCCAGAGTGCGTGGCCACCCTGATGAATCCAATTAGGGGAAAAGTTTTGAAACCAATAATCACTATCAACAGCATACAGCGTACGTACAGACAACAATATCAAATCTGACAATTTTGGGATTTAACAATGCTCAAACTGTCTTGTTGGCATCATTACATTTTTACGTAACTTGTTGTTTCAGCAAAAAAAAAAAAAAAAAATGTAGTAACCAAAATCTTTTTGTGCAAGATGACATATTAAAATTTAAAAGATCACAAAATAAATGAAAGTCAGTAACCAGTAATGTGAGATTGAAGAAATTTTGGCCTTACATCAAGAAAGAAACACTTCTGCTTGAAGAGTTTGAAAGCTGGCAAAACATTTCTAATAAAACATGAAATGATAATACCCTGCCATTATCATGCCACAGGCAGATAACTCCATCAAAAATTGACAAAATTTGCTCATGAGCAATACCTAAGCAGATCTTAACAATATTGATGCATATATCTAATTTGGTGAAAATCCATTGAGATTTACGCAAGTTATTGTCCTTAAAATAAAATACGGATGTATTGCGGGAAGATAACTCTGTCAAAAATGAATGATTTACCCATTAGCAATCTTAAAGCAGATCTCCACAATATCAATGCAATGCACATACCAAGTTTGGTGAAAATCCATTGATATTTACTGCGGGTATCATCCGGAAATGAAAATTCGGACATATCACGGGCAGATAACTCTGTCAAAAATTGACGAAATTTGCCCATTAACAATTCCAAACCAGATCTCTACAATACCAATGCACACACCAAGTTTGGTGAAACCATTGACATTTACTCAAGTTATCATCCGGAAACAAAAATAAGGACGGACTGACGGATGTATGACAGACGGATGGACAGACACACAGACAGCCAACGTGATATCATTATACCCTGCCACTATCGTGTGGCGGGGTATAAAAATTGCAATTTACACATCAGTGACATCAAGATATAACTAAGGAATTTTAGGGATGCTGGACAGCCTGCCATTTGCAACAGCCTGTTGTGTTCTATAACAAAAATGGAATCTATCCACCTGAATGTCTTTACACCAATGCCACAACCAAATATTAATTTGCTTTAAAGAATTCCATGAAGGTGGGGTGGGGGTGTCAAAAGCCTTCTCAAAGTCCAGAATGGGCAGGGGTTATGGTCAAAAGCCTTCTAATCCAGAATAAATGTGTCAACCTCTCCTCCTTTGTCCAAGATTTTTACCCAATCATTTAAAACAGTGGTCATCTGAGTTTCACAAAGTTCTGTCAGTGCTCCAGATAATTATTTTTCCAACCAGTATCATACTGATCAAATTTAAGGCCAGTAAGTAACGAAGAAAACCGGGGTTCTGGAATCAGTATCCATGCTGCGGACATTCTTAGTTACTTTCCCCCCTGGGGTTGGTGGGGAGGGGTGTGCTGTGGTTTAAAGAATTTACTCTAAAGTTTTTATTTGTGTCTCTGCTTGTACCTCTCCATTAATTTTTGCGATGTACAATATGGTTGTACATTTTTCTGTATTTATATCTCTTTCACAACTGAACCAAACAAAAAAAAGTTCTGAAATGAGTGCTATGTGCCATATCCACTTCTTCAGCGAGCCCCTTTTTAATGACAGAACAATTCACTTTATATAGTATTTGGGTGAGCTTCTTTGGATTTTTTTCTTTGTTCACCTCTAGCAATGATCAATTAAAGGTACAGTACAGCTCAGGTGGTTTTTTAAATCCCACCCCCGCCCCCCCTCCCCGAGCCGGTGGGGAGTGGATTCGGGTGGAAAGGATTAAATTTTAGTATCCCACGGTGGTTTCACCCGGGCCGGTGGATCTGCTGCGTTCCCGTGGTAAAAATCGCCTGATAAAATTACTTTCGAACAGGTAAAATTCGATGCGATTATGACAGGCAACTGAAACAGCCGCGGGGGCCACACGGTGTTTCCGCGATGAAGTGAGAAAGCTGTTTCCAAAGGGGCGTGGCTAAAGCCAGTCGTACTTTTTCGGCATGCACGGTTGAATAGGACCAAACTGCCGACCTGATCAAATCAGCCTTTTCAACTCACTGTGTGACAGCAATTAACGAATTTTGATTGTAAGCATTCCCATTCACCATGAGCGTACAGAATTGTTGGTATTTGCGTACACAAAATGTACCGCAAATTCGGTGCATAAATTGCAATATTCGTACGTCCTGCTTGAGTCAGATTTCGCTCATCAGCATCCTTTTTAATATTAATAAAGTATCAAAACACTGTGATTGCCGACGGACAATAACGAATGCGTATGGCCAATGCATAGAAAAGGATGAGTTTTCCAAATTGCCACTTTCCGATCCACCAAAATTAGGTTTGTTCCCTTGTTCTCTTGAAATATTAACCAATGCTGCCCCGTTCCTTGAAATATATTTGGGTATTCCCTTGGTCCATAGAAAACCCTGGTAGCCCCATTCACTGTTCGAGCAGGTAACATGGGCCGCAACAAAGCTCCATATGAAAAAGTACCGGATTCTGTGGCTTAGTTTGGCCCAACTAACAAGTGGGCAGGGAATGGTCATTTTTACTTAATGTGCCGTAAAAAAACAAAACAAACTCAAAAATCTCAAAGAGAATCAAACATCTGCCTCGAATCCACGAATTACGTATTTATGTTTGGTATTCCTGTAACTACCTTTTCCCATGCAACAACCGCACACGCTCACTATAAATGACGTAATGACCGGGAAATTCTCACTCGCGTGCAGCAACCGCACGTGTCAATATAAATTTACTTAAAGGGGCGTTTCTGCTATCAAAGAGACATTGAATCAATGAGACAGCCTAACCAAAAATGGAGTCTGTCATACAAAAAAACACACGTAGCGAACAAGGGGCCACAGAAGTTAATGACAATTCAAATGAGTGAGTGAGTTTTTTAACGTCCCACTAATAGCTAGTTCATACGGAGGTGTGGGCCTTGGTTTAAAGTCCCATATGAAAGAAGCCTGGGATCGAACTCATGACCCCTGGGTGACAAGGCGCGCAGCTTTACCACTACACCATCGAGGCACCCTTTCCCAATATTTCAACCTATTAAATATCTAATAAAAGGGCTGCAGACATTTCACCATGCCCCACCACTGCACTTTCATCAAACAAGTACCATAACATTGTTAATAAATTAATTAAGTTTCAAGAAAATATCGCAAACAATTTTTAAGTTACAGAGCCGACACAAATATATTACAGAAATCACTAAAATAGTTTCTGTGTTCAAAGGGCCATAACTCCAAAATAGTCTAAGTATATGAAAGAAGGGCAGTTGTCAGTTTCTGCTGTAATAGCTTATGAATAAGCCCGCCCGGAAAAGTGTGCGGGCTCGATGAATAGTATTGACTGGGCAGTTTAACTCCAGTTCAAACAAAAATTACGTCGGTACAAAGTTCTCATGTCTGAAGTATGATTTACAATGTACGAACTTTGAACCGGATAAAACCTACAATACTACAATGTACGTGCGACCAGCAAAGACTCAGGTTAGTCTGTGCATCGACCCACTAGATAAAGCAAGCTTCTTGCATACTGTACAGTCAGCGAAGGGTCTGAACAGAATGTGCTGTTGCAGTCGCACTGTTTATTCCGCTTTGGACAGCCCAGCTATCGATGGTAAATACGATCAGCGAATGCTCTTATCAGAATGTGCAGGCGCGTACTGACCCAAGTCTTTGCTCGTTGCACAAGACGTTTTGTTACACCCAGTAATCATAGGGGGTACTTACGATTAGCAAAGGCTCTGATCAGACTTCTGAGATCTGCTGATGTGCAGTCTCAGAGTGTGCAGGCTGATCTGTCTCTTCGTACAAGTTTTATTGTAGGTTTTGCCATGCACAGACTCATGCGTGAGTTGTTTGTGCGAACCTTAACGCTAAGCACCCTGGGTACAATTTTCAGCAGACGACATTTTGAAATATTTTTCTCATTCTTCCAAGAGAACATTATTTGCACTTCATGCAAATTGTCTCCACTGCATGAAACGTCAAATCCTGTTTTCTTGGTAATGAAAAAAAAAAAAGAAAATGAATTCAATCTGTTGTCTGCTGAATTAGCCCAGAAGACGCTTTCCCGCCGATGCGCTAGGTTTATACAATGCGCCTCTTTTACTCATTAAATAAATTACGGTCTTGGTTTTGCATATTGCATATTTTGAAGCCACAAAAACAGAACACTTTACATGGAAACGAAAGTTCTGAAGTTTGCTGTATAAGCCAATAAATATAATGTTATTAATGTATTATACTGTAAGAGAATAACGTAACAAAGTATTCATTTGTACCCTGATAAATGCTGGGTAAGGTACTCACACTGCAGGTTTTACTGATTTAAGGGAGCTAACTGTAACTGACTTAAAAGGGAGTTAACTGCAATTGCTTTACGCGTCTGATCTGTGCGAAATGGAATGTTTGTTTGTTTGTGTTGAGGTTTTACGGCCCAGTCAACCCAATGCTGTCATGTCGAGTGCGGTCAGTTTAACTAACCACACGTTTACCGGGCAAGCTTAGTCCTCTAAGCGTTTAACAAGTATTGCCCACATTCTTTCGCCAGAAACTGACCATTGCCCTTCTTGAATCAGCGGAAGGGAGAATGACCGTAGACAATATTTCATGATCAATCTCCACGAAGAATGTTGCCGACCTCGGCGGGGGTTGAACCCGCGACCTCCTGGTCTCCAGTCGGACGGCGCATCTTACTGTGAAATGGAATGGGGAAGAGCATTTTTTATGAATCGCACAAATACAGAGGGGGCATGCTTATACAATAAGTGGTGAACTAGTAGTAGTACACTGAACTCCCTTCCGCCAGAAACTTGTAACTGCCAATCCTGAACCAGTGGAAGGAGCGAATGACCGTAGCAAATACATGTGTTTCATGATAAATCGCTCAATCTGTGAGGATCGAATGCACGATCCTGACCATTGGAGATTAATGCGTCCGCCTACGTGGCATTACTCGTATTTTTTTTTCCGGGACGATGCTCGTGGGTTCCAAATAAAAGCCTCTAAGATAGTAGAAGCGCCCCTTTAAGTACCCGGGTACAAGGTAAGAAATAAACAAACAGAAATACGTTATTTTTTATTTCTTGTTTTATTCATTAATTCTTTTTTCTTTTTTTTTTTTTTGTTTTGTTTTTTTCTTTTTAATCTCTAGGTAATAATATTTCTGTATTTATTCAGCCGAATGATGCATAAGCAAAATAAAGGTTCCGATTTTCTTCCCATGCAAACTTGGAAAAATTCGGAGCTGTCAATCATTCTGACGTCACTAATCTTTTATTGCGAGCTCGCCAGGATAAACTTATGCCCACCGCGGAGTTCTACAGGTAAGTGGATGGTTTTGCGGAAGGAACTAGGCGGAAACGCGGTGGATGAAAAATCTGTCGCGGTGGGAATTGAAGTGGGGTATCAGGAAGATCCGCGGTGGGCTAAAAAATCAACCCCACCGGTTGGGGGGGGGGGGGGGGATTTTGAAAAACCACCTGAGCTGTACTGTACTTAGCTTTCCAGTACTGAAGTCTTATCAGTGACTTTTAAACCCGTGTTTTGCGAGCTTCTTTCACTTCCAAAATTGTTTACACAGATTGGTCACAATCGCAGTGGCGATTCTGTATTCATTCATCGCATGTTTTTGCAATCTTGAAAAACCCCAATGCAGAATGTTTACCTGTGATTCTTTGTCATTAACACTTAATTAGACAATGATGCAGAGAACCAGTCGCTCTTATGCACAAAAATTAAGCGCAAACATTTAACAGGGAATTAGTCACACTGTGTATCAGGGTGAAACTTTTGTGGTTGGGAATATGCATTCAAAAATTATCATTTTGCATACAACCAGACTGTTTTCATTTTAATATGCTACAAATTGATTTTAAATGTATTCTTCATTAAATATATTTAGGTATTTACGGAAAATATGCTGCTTATCTAAGGCACTGAACCTCTTCTGACTCAGGCTAGTTTATCTAAAAACAGGCATGATGTTGCATTCTTATGAATTACCGGAAATGTTGCACTGTATCGGTAAAAATGCATACGTATTCAGGACTGCCTATTTTTCAAATTGACCCGTATTTGGTGCCAAAGGCTCCGTAATTTACGGCTGTACGGATGCTATATGGAGCACTGTTCTATGCCTTTTCCAAAATGCATGTTGCCTGTTGGACAAGAGTTGATTTTCATCCAAGTAAGCCACAATATTTGAGCATACTATTTGTTCAAGCAACTTACATGGCACACGTCAGGGACACATTTCAAGTACGAAAATCAAATACTAATTTTTCCTTTTTTCAAAAACCTTAAATTTAAATGAAAATGCTGATAAAAAGATCATTACTTCTCTTGCAAACGTTTCACACAAATAAATTGTTTGGTTTAATTGACTGCAGTATAAAAGTAGACATGTAAAAACAAAATGTGTTTTGTATAACGTATTTGCGTCGTCTGCACCATTTTGACACAGACCAAACGTGAATGCAAAAAAGAAAGCGATGTTAATTTCAATGTGTCAGCGATTAAAAAATGTCAAAAATAAAGAAAATAACACATTTGCATGATTAATTGCACGTCAGAAATTCACAGGTATCATAGCGAAGCATGCAGATTTCTGAATCCAATATGCCTTTTTTTATGGCCGCTATGCGGCGACTGCTCAGTCACTGAATCTAAAACAATAGAATGCGCCTTGTAAACCAGCTACTAGCCCCAATTGGCCTCTGAACACTTCGGCACTCTTGTCATATTACAGTGTGACACCGCGTAAAATTATTATTATTATATATTATTCAATAAGCAATATTGTATATTATTCAATAAGCGTTTGACTGATTCAGATGATTTTTTTATTATTATTATTTGGTAATATTTACTCAGTTAAAGTTTTACTGTCAGTCATGATTTAAAAATCATATAAACAAGCCAGCTTTTATTTAACGGGATGCACCAACCTTCTTTTTTCGAAGTGAACCCTGAAAACCGTGTTACAAAGTGCGAGTTTTTTGCGAAGCTTCTCATGGGAGCTGCCATTTTAAATGCCGCTTAAATACATAAAAATTTTTTTTTTTTGAAAGAGCAAGTTCATTTGACAAAAGTAGCAAAAGATATTATGTAACGATGAATGAAATTTCTAATATGCCTGATAATGATTTTTATTGCGTTTCTAATTTATTTAATGATATAATTTTTAAACACATAAGCGGTCAGGGTCAAGGCCGTCGAACTTTCCACAAGCGTGTTTTTTCGTGAGATTGGTAAATTTCTTTTCTGTTCCTGCTTTCAGATGATATTTGAGCCAGAAGTTAATTGTATAATTCGTCTTAGTTGTCATCAGAAACAATTCCGCACATAAATCGCAGTTGTCAAGTTCAACTTGCGATTTAATTATACGATGAATATTTGCTTTTATTTTTTTTCCATGCTAGCAACACACCACAGATACTTTGGGTCAGGTGAGCGTTCTGTCCCAGCTGGTCGCTCGCATAGACTTTTCAAAAGAATTTGTGCATTTTACTTTAATTTGAACTGATGGCCATAAAAACGTAAGAAAATTTCAAGACAGTTTAAAAAAAAAAAAAAAGTTCAATGATCAAGACTCCAATAAGGGAAGATTGCACTTCCCAAAACGAAAGTTTGGGGTAAAGTAAACTAAGGCGGAAAGAGTGTGCCCAATGCAGGACTCGAACCCGCGATCCCTTGCTTTCAAGTCAGGTGCTCTACCAACTGAGCTAACCAATCCGACAGTCCCGCCAGTCAGCACACTCCTTCCTCTTTTAACTTTTAAACTTGTGTAAGGCATCATCTGAACATACTATCAGTTTCTAGCCTTTCCCTGCACTCACCAATTTACCTCGTCGCCATTAAAGTAAACTAAGGAGGGAAAAGTTTGCCCAATGCAGGACGAACCTGTGACCCCCTGCTTGCAAGTCAGGTGCTCTACCAACTGAGCTAAGCGGGCCGACAGTCCCGCCAATCACCACGGGTTTGATGCAATAGACGAAGCAGGCACAAAAATACAACTACAACTTACCAATCCGTCAGTCACCCTTATACCACAGCAACAATTTCTGGGAGGACCATTATTTTCTTCTGAAAACATGTGATGACATAAAGGATCATGAAAAAAGTCTGCATGTGATTGAAAGAAGTATCATTGGTTATGAAAACATGTGGTTATGAAAACATGTGATGACGTAAAAGATCATGAAAAAAAAAGTCTGCATGTGATTGAAGGAAATATATCTGGTTATGGTACCATATCCCTAGACCAAGGGTCTGTGGGAACTGTACTGTACCTGGAGACCCACAGTCTCCAGGTACAGTGCTGTAGCGAGAGACAATTAATGCAGGGCAGTCTCCTAGTAGAACTCTCTCTGTTTTATGGGACAACAAACAATTAGGGCTGGGTACCGTGAAAAATAAAGTACCACTGTATTTAGCAGAGTACTGCGGTGCGTAGGCCAGCAAAAAAAAATACCTGTGCAGTGTTCAAGCCAGGAATTTCCATTTTGGGGCCCAAGGGCCCCTACCCTCCAAAAAGTTGGGGACAATTGAAAAAATCTGGGGACAACACAATTTTTTCTTTTTGTGTTTCACACAAAGCGAACATCTCATGATATTATCTTCCTTATCATATACAAGCCATGGGAACAATCATAACCACGGTTCTTGAAAGCCACAATTTATTTGACTACTTTCTTTTTCACTTGTTTTTGGTTTGTCACGTTCGCTTTCTGCCACAGCAGCTGGGGGTGAAGGGTCAGATTGATCGCTTGTCGATTGGGAAGGGCCTTTCTTCACTTAGTTTAGTCGAAGATTCTGTGGTTTCCCCCTTAGATCCCTTGGGGAAAAAGCTCAATATTGATCGTTCTTTCCTTTTGCGTTCAGCAATGACAACGTATCAACAATATTGCGCATCAGACCATGTGCTTTCAATACATGAAACACGAACGCTGATTGGATCTCTATAGCCAATCAGAAGGCATGATATAATTGGTAGTCGCTATCCGGAACACTTCTGCTGGTGCAAGTATAAATACACAGTGCAGTATAAAAACCAACAACGACGTAGTTTGCCTAACTCCGGCAGAATTGGCGATTTTTCAACTTTTTTTTTTTTTTTTTTTTTATTATTATTTTCTGCGCCACGATGGTGCAAGAACTTATTTTTTCTGCGCCAAAATATGAAAACATGCGCTATTGGCGCATTGGCGCAGCCTGGCTTGAACACTGCCTGTGTTTCAGGTGGCCCGACCGACCCTACCCAACGGCTGCCGACCGGTAAACTTTTTTTTTTTTTGATTTTATGGTCAGTGAACTTTTTCTCGATTTTTGCCAATTTTGTGCCGTGTGCTTCATCCAGAGCCATTGCGTTCCATTTCGGTAAATAGTGTGACCGCTGCCGATGTCTTTCAGATGCTTGAAATCAGCATCTGCGTGATTGTTGACTTCTTCCAAAATGCCGGCATATGGTATACCGTCCTAAAATCAAACACAAAATATACTGTCTGTATTAATTTAGTGTAGTTTTGAAGATCTAAAAATGATGCAGTAAAGTTTTGAAACAGTTGTTATACATGATATATTTATAACAGAGAAGAAAATAGCTGGAATTCTTTGATATTACATTAATTAAAACGGACGTGTTAAGTCTCCCGAAAATCGCGGGAGGGTCACGGAAAAACAGCTTTTCTCATGCCTCACGAAATTTTTAAAAAATCTCCCGAAAAAACGAAAGTCCCAATTTTGGGTCGAAACTTTTTGAAAAGCTACGCTGGAAAATTGGAAAAACTCTGGTTCGATCCGAAGTAGTCCAAATATCGATCGAAAGCGCATAAAAACTTGGATAGAATGGGATACACGCATTAAATATGATTATCACATAGTGGCCTAAATTCCAAAAATTCAGCATGAAATATCTCGCGATGTAGATGGTCTACATGCATTCAAATGTGATAAATCGGTTATACCATGGTTCTGCGCTTGTACGTGCGATAATGCACTCCCTCGTGCATTATCGCATCATACATACGCACGAACCATGGTATGACTAAGACAAATCAAAGCATCTTGATGCCATTATTGTGTTGTGGGAAACGTTGTCCAAAATGGCAAAAAGATCGGCATCTCCGGGGCTTTCTCTCCGAAAAAAACATGTTACAATAAACTGAAGCTCTGTAACCCGTCCTCAGGATCCTAGAGAAAGGGAGAAACCAGAAATAAAACAATCTCTTTCTTGTTGACAAGTTAAAATCAAAATGGCGATGCGATTGAACTGCCAATCATTTGAAAAGCGTCTGCGCGGTCGTAAAAATCTTTCCGTAAGACGTGGGCTCATCAGAACACAAGTTGATGTTGGGAATTCGAGAAAATGGGTGAAAAAAAAAAAGAAATGACAGAGGAGCTCTCCAAGCATATGATATCAAACTCCAGGCTATAAACATCATATGCATTGAAGCCCTGGACATTGACAGTGATTAACAAGAATAGGCTTATTGCTAGAGGACGGAATCAGCTAAGAGTAGTGTTTAAAAAATGAGCCAAAGTGTAATAAATAGCTCTCAGAATGCACCATTTTACACCAATTTCTTAAAAATTTTCCAGGGGAGCATGCCCCAGGACCCCCTAGTTTTGCTTCGCACCTTTGGTGCTCGCCATCCTGGCTCGACTGCACTGTCTCCCTCATTTTATTTCTCAAAACTCAACATGTCTGTTTAAAAAAGAAAAAAACGAAAAAAGTTTTTCCTACCTACCGACCCTATATTTTTTTTCAAGGGTCACCTGAAACACAGGTTTTTTTTTTTTTTTGGCCTTACCACGGTATACCGCAACATCTTCAATTAAATTTTGCAGAGGTCATTGTGAAATTGCCAGCAGTAGTTGCCATTTGGTTGATATGCCAACATCTATAAGTTTAAACCACCTCAATCATCTGTGCTGAGTTTTATTTTCAATGAAATACTGATATACATTGTATATTGTAATAGAAATTTAAATTTTAAATTAAAAATCAGCAGTAGAGAGTGGAGACTGGAGATACATATAGGACACCCCTACAAACAATAATAGTAATGATAATAACTGAATAACTGTATAAGGCCTAAAATCTATAATAAAAAAAAATAGTGTGTTTCAGTTTACCCAACTGTGCCTAATTTCCACCACTGATCCTAAAGTTTCTAAGACTTTTTAGGGTATTTCCTTGTTCTGCCGTATTGTCTTCCTATTTACCACATATAAAAACTTTCAACAAAATGAAAATATTTTCTAACTTACCATCCCTATTTTTAAATTCCATGTAACCTGAAACACATGTATTTAATCAGGCTTTCAAGGGGGCCCTTCTTTTCCTACTTTTCCCTACTTTTTTTTTTGTGCTACTTTTCCCTACTTTTTTTCTGAAAATGCCCTACTATCCCTACTTTTTAGTCCAAAAATGTTTGAAGTGACCAAAGACTGTATTTTTTTTCCTCGCTCGCTCAAAGTTTGTTAAAATTGGATTAACTTAATCTGAGCAGTCACGATGCAAAAGTTTATGAAATATTTTTACTTCAGTTGTAACTCCTTTTTTTATACCCTGCTACACAATAGTGGCGGGGTATTTTGGTTTCACGTTGGTCATCCGTGTGTCCGTTCTTCTGTCCGTCCGTCTATCCGTCCGTTTTTTGTTTCCGGATGATAACTTGAGTAAACATCAATGGATTTTCACCACACTTGGTGTGTGCATTGATATTATGGAGATCTGGTTTGGGATTGCTAATAGACAGATTTCGTCAATTTTTGACGGAGTTATCTGCTCGAGACACGCCCATATTTTCGTTTCCGGGTGATAACTTCAGTAAACATCAATGGATTTTCACCCAACTTGGTATGTGCATTGATATTGTGGAGATCTGCTTTGGGATTACTAATGGGCAAATTTAGTCAATTTTTGACGGAGTTATCTGCCCAAGACATGCCCATATTTTGGTTTCCGGACTATAACTTGAGTAAATAACAAGGGATTTCACCAAACTTGCTATATGCATTGACATTAAGGAGATCTGGTTTGGGATTGCTAATGGGCAAGTTTCGTCAATTTTTGACGGAGTTATCTGCCCGAGACATGCCTATATTTTCATTTCAGGACTATAACTTCAGTAAATAAAAAGGGATTTTCACCAAACTTGCTATATGCATTGACATTAAGGAGATCTGGTTTGGGATTGCGAATGGGCAAATTTCGTGAAATGTTTACGGAGTTATCTGCCCGAGACATGCCCATATTTTCGTTTCTGGATGATAACTTCAGTAAATAACAAGGGATTTTCATCAAACTTTATATATGCATTGACGTTAAGGAGATCTGGCTTGGGATTGCTAATGGGCAAATTTCGTCAAATTTTTGACGGAGTTATCTGCCTGAGACATGCCCATATTTTTGTTTCCGGATGATAACTAGTAAATAACAAAGGATTTTAACCAAACTTGCTACATGTATATGTATTGACAGTAAGGAGATCAGCTTTGGAATTGCTAATGGGCAAATTTCGTCAAATTTTTACGGAGTTATCTGCCAGACACACGTCCATATTTTCATTTCTGGATGATAACTTGAGTAAATAACAAGGCCTTTTAACCAAACTTGCTATATGCATTGATATTATCAAGATCTGCTTAAGGATTGTTATCTGTCCATTGATATTATCAAGATCTGGTTTAGGATTGTTATCTGTCCCTCCGTCATTTTTCTTACCCGACAGTTTCGCAACGATAACTTTAATACATAAACAGATAATTGCTATGGTGGGGTATTATGATTGTGGTGCTTTTATTGGAACATTTATTTTGGTATTTCCTTACCATGGTGATATAGTGTTATTGTTCAGAGAAAACTGTTTTCTTATTTTATCTTTTTCTAAGTCTGAAAACACTCTGAACATCCCTACTATTCCTACTTTTCATTATTTAAATTCCTACTTTTGCCCTACTTTTTCAAAATTTTGAGCCCTACTTTTTCACTGGAGGGCACTTGAAAGCCTGTATAATTTTTTTGCCTTACTGTATTATTCCCATTGCGGAATTCCTTACATTTACCAGTATTTAACCATTTGACAAAAACAACAGCAGCACAGAAAATAAAGACGATTCCTTAAACTTAGAAGTTGTAAAAGCATTTTTTATCTTGCCGGGACTATGTCCCTGGAGAGCTTATGTTGCCATACAGTCGTTGGCATCAATGTCTGTTGGCATCCGCATCCACGTCCTCGTTAGCTGCTAGCACAATGTTTAAGTTTTCAAAGGTGTGCATAATTTTTTAATTGTTTAAGGTTCTGCTTTCATATTTGGCCTACATCTCCTTAGGGTAAGACCTTTCAATAGCTTACATGATACAACCCCATCCCCAAGTAAGACCCTTTATGTAGGTCAGGGTCAGTTCTTACTTTGTCATTTACACCCATGTTTAAGTTTTGCGTTTAAGTTTTGAAAAGTATACATAACCAGGGCTTCCATTAACTTCCAGACTCAGGAAGTCCCAGACTTCCTACCCCTCAAATTTGGAAGTCCCACAGGGAAATCTAGGAAGTCCCACTTTTTTCTGTGCTGCAGCGGTCTGCCCTTTCGTTAGTAGAACATAGGTTCTTATTTCCGTGTCACACAGAATCATCATGATATACGCTTCTCTTAGATGTGTTTTAAAAATGTCCTTATCGCTTATTAAAATTCGATCGCATCTTTTTGGAAAGCCTATACTTGTATGTCGGACCTTAGAGAATGCATCAACATTGGTACAACTTCGCATTCGTTTCAAAGCCCAGAGAAAGAAAAAAGAAAAGAAAATACATGAGAGAAAATACCCAAAACATGTTTTCTTAAAAATAAACTATGCTGAAATTATTTTGCAGAAATGTATTTAATGAAATATTTGTTCGGATTGAAGCTGATCAACATGAGCGAACGACTTGCTTACTTCGCAAAAATTGCGGGAAAACGGCGCCGACTCGTGCATCAAGAAACAAATTAAAGGCAGCTTTCGATGAAATACCAACAGCAAAACGTTCGTTCGTGGAGAAAAGCAAGCAAAAACCATCGCAAATCGCCTATATTTAGACTTACTTTGTGTCATTTCCGCGCTGGTAAACAGCGCAACCGGAACAGGGCTACGTATTTTGAAACGGGTTTTCCGAAAATTTTGACGAAAAATATGTTTTCTTTTCATTTGAAAAATTGCTTTTACTGTCATGACAAACGTAAGCTTCAAAATTCGAATAGATTTCAATTTGCGTTCTGTACATAATTGTTATTTATTTATTTATAGAATTTCACTCGGCAATTCCTGGAAGTGTTGCAGACGACACACGTTCTTAGCAAAATAATAATTTAAGATTTTAAGACGTGAATATTAAAAAATAATAATGACTTCATATAATTTCAACGAATATTTTCGGGGTCGCAGTAGAAAATTTAATTATAAAAACGTCAATTAATCAACTCAGCACGCGTGACAAATACACACAGTGATCACGGAGCCATCAAAAGGGTGCCGCGACGCTTGACACGGCTGTCAATAAAACTCCCGCAAGCAGAAAGTGGGACGTCCTTAAAGCTCAGTCAACACAGGTAGCGAATTTCCGGTAAGTAGGCGGGGCAAACATCATACAACTGGTTAAAAGTGGGCGGGCCTTTTGACAATTTTTGGACGTCTCGGGTATCGATTTCGGACGGACAAAAGAAATTTTGGAAGTCCGTGGTACGTCTTTGAAGTTCAATTTGGACGTCCGGTGGCAATCTCATGGCGTAATATACGTCGCACGTCCGCTTAACGGAAGCCCTGCATAACTGCTGAAGTATTCAAGAAAGAGCTTTAATATTTGGCCCACACCAGCCTTAAGGTAGACCTTTTTATAACACACACCGCTTCCTCAGTTTGACCTTCTGCTGAGGTCAAGGTCTCTGACTCCAGACTCCCCTTAATGCAAGCACTGTTAGTACAATGTTTAAGTTTTCAAAAGTGTGCATAAGTTTTTAATTGTTTAAGGTACTGCTTTCATACTTGGCCTACACCTACCTTAGGGTAAGACCTTTCAATAGCATACATGATACAGCCCCATCCCCAAGTTAGACCCTTTATGTAGGTCAAAGTCAGTTCTTACTTTATCATTTACACCCATGTTTAAGTTTTGCATTGAAGTTTTGAAAAGTGTACATAACTGCTGAAGTATTCAAGATAGAGCTTTAATATTTGGCCCACACCAGCCTTAGGGTTAGACCTTTAAATAGCACACACCCCTTCCTCAGTTTGACCTTCTTCTGAGGTCAAGGTCAGGTTATACTTTGTCATTTAAACTCATGTTTGAGTTCTCTGTTTAAGTTTTGAAAAGTGTTTGTAACTGCTGAAGTATTAAAGATACTGCTTTAATATTTGGCCAACAGCAACGTTAGGGTAAGACCTTTCAATAGCACACCCCCTTTTCAGTTTGATCTTCTGCTAGGTCAAGGTCAGGTCATTCTTTGTCATTTAAACCAATGTTTGAGGTCTGCGTTTAAGTTTTGAAAAGTGTTTTTAACTGCTGAAGTATTCAAGATACTGCTTTAATATTTGGCCCACACCTACCTTAGGGTAAGACCTTTCAATAGTACACACCCCTTCCTCAGTTTGACCTTCTGCCTAGGTCAAGGTCAGGTCATACTTTGTCATTTACAGCTGTGTTTAAGTTTTAAAAAGTGTACATGACTGCTGTTCAGTATGTAAGATATAGCTTTCATATTTCGTCCGCACCAACCTAAGGGATTCAGCATGTAAGATACAGCTTTCATATTTTGTCCACACCAACCTTAGGGAAGATGTTTTAATGGCATATACCCCATCCTTCAGTTTGACATTCTTAGACATCAAAGTCAGGTCATACCCTGTCATCTACAGCTATGTTTAAGTTCTGCATTTAATCTTTAATATTTAAAGATTGTTTTTTTATCTGATCAGCCCTTTCTGGCGAGCTGTGTTATCTTCTGACAACTCTTTGTTATGTACTGCTGTACCCAGAAACAGCCCTGCACGGTTTGTCTCCAGGTACAGTACCGTACCTGGGGACTAGGGGTCTCCAGGTATGGTACCATACTGGTTCCGGGTCATTTCAGCCCTGGGTCGTTTTGGTCTGGTCGTTTCGGCCTGGGTCGTTTCGACCAATTTTGGGGGTGTGTCGTTTAGGCCTTGGTAGGTGGGTCATTTCGGCCCCGAGTCATTTCGGCCCAATTTCAGTAGGGTAGGGGGTTTTTTTTTTGTGTGTTTTTTTTTTTTTGGTTTAAAGTAAATGCTGAGATGGATAAAAAGATAAATAGATGGATACAACATGATAGGTAGATAGGTAGATAGATAGATAGATAGGCTGACCGACGGACAGACAGACAAACAGGCAGACAGACAGATAGACAGACAGACCAACAGGCAGATATATAGATTACATAGGCAGGTAGCCAGCCAGACAGACAGACATTTCATCTTTAATTGATTAACATATTAATTAAAAGCGACAATCATTCATTATAAAAACACGCCTATTCAAATATATAGAAAATTTCACCTCCAAAAACTAAAAAAATTCAGATAAAAAACTCTGGTGTTTTTCATATTTCTGCTCAAAACATAGATTGTGCGTACTCGTTAGAACTGCCTCAGTGAGGCGTTTCTAACAAGTACCACAATTTATGTTATCGAGCAAAAATAAGAAAAATAATGTATACCCCTGTAAACGCCAGTTTTACTATATAAAAGTGGGGTTTAAGAGGGGGTCAAAATTATATAGCCATGTTTTTGTGGTGATTGATTAATTGTCATGTTTGTTTTGATATTCAGTTATCAATTTATCAAGGTGAGAAATTTTGGCCCAGTTATAGTTAGTCTTTAATCCTTTGTGATAATCCGGGTACTAATCAGTTAATTGAAGTGTGAAAACTCATGCGTGTTAAATATGGTTTGTTTGATGTGTGACTTTGTCGGCGAAAGGCGGGATGACAGTTCTTAAAGGTACAAAAATTTTAATGGCACACAAGAATGTTATGGTTAGTTTTACTTTTGTTTAATCAGACTGTATTGCACATTTACTAGTGTAAAATGCTTATAATGTTTGACATTTCATGTGAATCGTTTGCTAGACATCCGATTCACTTGAAATGTTAAGCCTTATTTTCTCTTGAAAGATAATTTTAATGCTTGATAAATAACATAGGATATCAGAAACAAAACAGGCTTAACATTAAAAGAATATACCCTATCAACTACAACCTATGATACCCACAAACTCTTCAGCAAACAACCAATTGATTGTTTCTATCTATCACCCCTAGCTTGGAGGGACTTAAAAATGGCCTTTTACATTACTAGACTCTTCATCAAACAACCAAATGAGTGTTCTATCTATCACCCCTAACCTAGAGGGACTTAAAAAAGGCCTTTAACATAACTAGACTCTTCATCAAACAACCAAATGATTGTCTACCTATTATCCATAACCTAGGGGGACTTAAAAAAATCAGGCCGAAACGACCCACCAAAATTGGCCTAAACGACCCAGGGCCGAAACGACCCAGGCCAAAATGACCCAGGCCGAAAAGACTCAGGGCCGAAAGGACCCAGAACGTACCGTACCCAGAGACCCTAGGTCTAGGGATACAGTACTGTACCTGGAGACATTTCCTTAATCAAATTTATGAGGGATGAAAAATGATCAAAAACTTTACTTGTAAGAGTAATCCATTTCAGTCTGGAAACCCCCAGACACCTCAGAATGCAGCATTTGATCAGGGTCTCCACTGTTTGCGATTAGTTCAGCCTTTTCCTCTTGACACATTTAAATCACATAGCCTGCTGCCTGACGTACTTGAATTGAAATTGGACTCTTCCAGTATGTAGTGACTGTGTGTGGGAGTTTATGCAGTCTAAAATGGGATTACTTCCTGTTATTATCATCACTATAAATATTTTGTTCTTACCCCTCGCCTTATAGATTGGAAGCTTAAAGACCCTCAGACAAGCAGTCATTTCCAGGAGGTCCTCAACTTGCATGACATGGTGAGCACGTCAGCAGGTGTAGCTGATGCTGCCACTGAGGATATCTGGAACAACATCAAGACTGGACTGCTCAAGACAACTGAGGAGGTGTGTGGCACAACTAGGCCCCATGTTGGCATTGTGAAACCTGGTGGTGGAATAAACACTTAGAAAAGGCGATTGATCCGTGACCTCACAGCTCCAATCATTTGAGATGGCAAGGTACCCTCTGACTGGGAGCAGAGTTTCATTGTCTGCTTGAGCCGGCCTCGGTGGCTCAGTTGGATGCGCCGTCCGACTGGAGACCAGGAGGTCGCGGGTTTAACCCCACCGAGGTCGGCAACATTCTTTCGTGAAGATTGATCATGAAATAATTTTCTACGGTCATTCTCTCCCTTCCGCTGATTCAAGAAGGGCAGTTGTCAGTTTCTGGCGAAAGAATGTGCACAATACTGGTTAACCGCTTAGAGGACTAAGCCTGCCCAGTAAACGTGTGGTTAGGTAAACTGACCGCGCTCAACATGACCCCACTGGGTTGACTGGGCCGTAAAACCTCAACACAAACAAATTCATTGTCTGTCTCTACAAGGGTAAGGGGGATGCATTGGAAAGGGTCAACTACCCCACTGTCATGCTGACACAGCAGGTCATAAAAGTCCTGGAGAGGATTGTGGACGGCCTCAACAAACAGTTGGTGTTAATTGACAATTCCCAGTTTGGCTTCATTCCAAGCAGTGGCAAAACAGATGCTATATTTGTTGTCAGGCAGCTGCAAGAGAAGTATCTAGCTGCCAACAAGAGACACTACATGGCTTTCAAAGACCTGGAGAAGGCTTTTGATTGAGTACCTCTGAAGGTCATCTGGTGCCTGGTGGGCACTGAGAAAACTTGGTGTGGAGAAGTGGATTGTGTGACTGGAGCAGGGGATGTATGCCAATGCGTGGAGCCCTATCCATGTTGGTTAGGGGTACAGTGTGTTGGTTAGGGGTACAGTGAAGAGTTTGAAGTGAAGGTCAGTGTTCACCAAGGCTTAGTACTCAGCCCACTGCTCTTCATCATTGTGCTTGAAGCCTTGTCAGGAGAGTTCCACTCTGGAGTCCCCTGGGAGGACCTCTATAACTATGACCTTGTTATCATCGCTGAATCACTCGAGGAATGTGTCAGAAGACTCCTGACTTGGAAAGAAGCAATTGGAAGAGAAAGGACTGAGAGTAAATGCAGGAAAGACAAAGATCATGATCTGTGGTACAGGCGTGGACCTCCTGCAGAGTTCAGGTGAGTTTCCATGCACCATCTGTGGCACTCGATAGGGCAACAACAGCATCTTTTGCAATGACTGCAAGCAGTGGGTGCATAAGAAGTGCAGTGGACTCGAGCGCCTGACAAAGGCCCCTGATTACAGGTGTACATGGTGCCAGAGAACTGCACGCCCCTTGGACAACAGACCACACAGGGAAGTCCAAGTCGGACTTGACAAGCTGGAGTTGATAGCTTCCTTTTGCTGCCTAAGAGACATGCTGTCAACAGCCGGTGACTGTGAACTTCCAACTGCCTGGAAGAAGTTAAAGAAGTGCTATCAGTTCTACCTGTCCCCTCTCTTTCAAGACACGTGGCCATGTGTACAGCTCTTGTGTGCGGAGCGCAATGCTCCATGCCAGTGAGACTTGGCCATTGACAAAGCCAAACCTCGAATGTCTGCAGCGGAATGACAGGGCAATGATCAGACAGTCTGCAATGTCAAGCCGCAAGACATTGTCACACCAGGTCCAATGAGCTACTTGCGTGGCTTGTCATTGAGGATCTGGACCTCGTTCTGAAGCAGAGAAGGCTCCACCAGTATGGACGTGGAACGCCCAAAGGCAGTCAAGACAGCCTTTGACATACAGGTTGATGGCAAGCGTAGGCCTGGGAAGCCCAAGACGACATGGAAGCAGCTGACAGAGAGGGATTGCATGTAGAGTAGAAGCTCTCAGCTATTGACCCTCAAGATAGACATACCTGGAGATCTGGTGTGAGATCTGCCATGCATGCAGCAAGCCAGCTATCTGGAAGGGGGCCCACCGATGTGGATGTTGCCCTGTACCTGCATGTTAATTAAAAATCCAAGGATGATGATGATGATGATGTTGATGAGTATAGCTTTGCAGTAACAGCCCACTGTTTTTTTCTTGTCATACAATATTTTCCAAGTGCAAAATTTCACTTCAGAAAAACTCACCAGGACCAGTTGATCACTTAGCTAGCCAAATAGTTATCTTGCTTCCTCTGTGAAATGGGGGTGGTTGGGTGGTGCGAAGGTGCTGTGTATCTTACATCACTGGGGCGTCCAACTGATATTGGCTTACAGTTGGGCAAGGCCTGCTATCCTTGTAGTGGGTAAGGGTAGAGGGGGAATGTTCTTATTTCTTCTGTTTCTTCACTTTCATTCCTGTTCCTCTTGCTTCCCTGTCCCTCTCTTTCATCTCCTCTACTCTCTCTTCTATCTCTTTTCTCCCTTTCTCTGGGAGTCGACACAAAATGACCCTCAAGGGTTGATGTGTCGTTAAACCCCAACACAATCAAAATCCTCTGTGAAATTACCCAGCATTTCTTGGTGATTCTAAAAACAAAAAAAATAGACTAGGTACACCACTATGAATGAACACTGCAGGTTACATGTATATATTAACATTGTTGATGTTTGTAATAATTTGATGCAAAGCATGCTGGGTAGGAATTTCAACAGATTACATTTGAAAAATATACCAGAGACACTATTTAAAGGAACCCTTTTACTTCTCAGAGTGGGTGAAAATGCAAAGCTGTTTTGAAACAAGGCATTGGTATTGAACCTGTGTGTATATATACGGTAAATGTCCTGAAATTTAGAACAAAATTAAATAATTTCAGTTCTTGCTGTTCGAGATTTCCAGAAATTATTTTGGGCAAAAATATTAGGTGTTCGAAATTTTAGAGTGTTCAAAATTTTAGGACATTTACCGTACATATGTATCCATGCTTTTTAGTCATGGACCAGATACTGATCCCCTTCGCATATAAACATTCCTTATGCCATTGAATTTTGCCTCTTTCTGCTTGAATTTGGGGGTTCCCTTAAATACTGTCCCTAGTATGTCTTGTTTTTCCCAGAAAAAAATATTGTAATTCAAGGCAGTTGTGTGTGAAATGTCAAAGCCTATTTTCCGGGTAAAAAAAATAAGAAAAAAAAATCAGGTTGTCATCTCGAGGGTTGAGCGCAAGACTATGGTAACTCAAACATATTTTTGAAACCCTTGTTTAGGGGCAACTTGGACCCCTTTGTAAACAATGCAAATCTAGGTGCCATTGCTCATACGAGCAATGGCACCTAAATTTTCATTGTTTACAGAAAGAAATGTTGTAATCTCCATAACGCCTTCATGGTGAGGAGATTAGGTTTGGGGAAAAACAACCATCTGACTTACGCCAGTCTTGCGCTCAACTCTCGATCTGCTGTTTCTCATGTGTATGGCTAATGTGATGGCTCATATACAAGTAGCTGCAGATTTTTCAACCCAAAAGTGTTGATAGTTTTTTAATTTCTGGACAAAATGTTAGGCCTAGTATACATGTATCTTGTGAGTCTAATGAGTACCCACAACATGTTTTCATCAAGAAATAAGAAAAACATGACCACAAGTCATGCTGAATAAATAAAGATGCCATGCCCAATTATAATTTTCAACCAATCAGATTACATTATCCAAGATGTTCATACAAATTCAAATACTGAATGACAAACAGTACAGATCCAGATCAGTTGGCTTCTTCAGAAGCCAACTGATCTGGATCTACACTGTTTGATAGGCAGGGTATGTCCATGTTCAGCAGGACAAGGGTTAAGTGGATACCCCTTTTATCTGTGCTATGCATATGATATATCATCTGATTTCATCAGATCTGTAGATAAGGTACACTCTTTTGGGTCAACCAAAATCTACTGATTTTTTTTTTTTTTTTTTTTTCATTTCTCCATGAAAACATGTTTTCAGGCTGATTCAAGAAGGGCAGTTGTTAGTTTCTGGCGAAAGAATGTGCACAATACTGGTTAACCTCTTAGAGGACCAAGCCTGCCCAGTAAAAGTGTGGTTCAACATGAGGTTGTAAAAAATAACTTGTTTAGGTTATGTCTCAAGTTATTTATGTCAAGGTAAAATTAGGAAACTATTCAAAAATAGCTGTAATAAATTATAAAGTAGTATTTTACCTGATATTCAAGAGCCGTGAGTACAAATTTCTAGACGTTGCTTACACTTACATTGCTTAATCACAGAGTTACGTAAGCATGAGATCTATCTGCAAATATTACCTACCTGTCCATACAAATACGATAACTCCAGAATATGAAGGTGAAAAACGACCATATAACTTAAACAAGTTATACATGATAACTTAAACAAGTTATACATGCTACTAAAGTGGCAATAATTTTAACTGTATTAAATTAAAAAAAAAATCAAATTGTAGAGGTTATGCTCCTGACTGTATGTCTCATATACGTGTAGCTGCAGATTTTTCAACCCAAAAGTGTCGATAGTTTTCTTATTTCTGGACAAAACGTGGGGCACTTCTAATTACATGTAGTATCCACAACATGTTTTTGTCAAGAGATATTAACCCTTAAAGCGCCAAGAAAACCTGCATCTGAAAATGTCTGGTTATGTCATCTGCTGAATATTTGTGCAGACTTTTCAAACCTATTTTTGCATACAGGCAAACAGTGTGGACCCTGATCAGATTGCTCCTAAAGGAGCAGTCTGATCTGGGTCCACACTGTTTGCTAAAATGACTTTTTAAAAGCCACAAGCAGATGACAAAGCAGATGACAATTGTTGTGATTGGCAGCTTAAGGGTTAAAGAAAAAATTTAAGTGGATACTCCATTTTATCTGTAGCTGTGCAATGATATATCATCTGCTGATTTCATCAAATCTCTAGATAAGGTACACTCTTTTTCAACTAAAATGTATTGATTTTTTTCTCTTATTTCTCCATGAAAACATATTGTGGGTACTCATTAGAAGTGCCTCAGCAAGGCGCTTCTCGTGAGTACCCACAACATATGTTTTACTGGAGAAATAAGAATTTTTTTTTTGCCTTGAAAATTATTTGTCTGACTATACTAAAGGAAAATTTTTATCTATTGCAGATATTCATCGTAACGCCAGAAAATGCCTGGGTTACAAAAGAAGCAGCTGGAGGAGCTGATGATGTTCGTACAGCTGTGCAAGTCTGACCCCAATGTGCTACATAACCCTGAACTTGGCTTCTTCAGACAATGGCTGATCAGGTACTTAGAAACAGGCCTCTAGATAAACTTAGAATATATATATATATTTGTTATACTACTGCACAACAAGTATGCCATAGAGGGATGTTAACCCTCGTCATCCTGAATAAATTAAATTACCATGCCCACTTCCATTTGTCAGCCAGTCAGAATGCTTGATCCAGGTTGTTGGTACAAATTCACATACTAACGCCAAACAGTGTAGATCCAGATCAGCATTTGCAAAAGCAGGGCATACTTAGGTTCAGCAGGATCAAGTTTAATGTTTACATTACTCTATTTGTTCATCCCTCTGTCTGAATGTCTGCACATTAGTTAACTTGTGCTTTGAATTGATAATAATTTGTTAGAATTAGGACTGGATGGATACAGATCAGCCGATATCATCTTGCTGCAGCTCACTTGCCTGCTTGCATATGCAAGTACAATACGAACTCTGGCAAGTAGAACTTGCACTCAGGTCATCCTGTCAGGTGAGTGCATTTTTTTTCCAGCAATATGCATGAATTCAGACATTTATTGCTGAAAACATGATCGACAATCTTTATCTACTGCAACCGGATGTTTACATGCATTTTTTCAGGCTGGTTCTGTGCCGATTTGGCTCAGCGTTGGACCTCCCGGTATGTCATATGACCACAATACACAGGGTAGTAACGTCGGCTGTTATCACCAGTTGTTGTTTACAGTATCACTGCTGTATCCAAAGATGGCTCAGCATGACATACAATCCCTTTTTGGGGAAACGTGGTGGAGATGATGAAAAAACTGAATCTCTGCGACTTTATCATCAAGCAGAGAAAATAATGCAATAACAACACAACTATGACACACACACAAAAAATAAATATGAAAGCGAGAAGTTCTAGACAAATGGTTGTTTTGTCTAGACAGACTTCTAGAGCTCAGCTATATTATGAAAATATTTGAATCGTTTCAAGATATGGTGCTTCTGTTGATCACCTTTCAATAATTTTACATGTAAGAACTGCTGATTGTTTTCTTGGGTATTGTCAGTGAAGAACACAGAGGACTTCTCAAGTATTAAGGAGGAGTATTTGATGAAAATTCTAGGATAATCTTCTGCAGTTCTCCATAAAAACATATGTTTGGGTACTCATTAGAAGCACCTCACCAGTGCACTTCTAATGAGCACCACAACATAATGTTCTTTATGGAGAAATAAGAAAAAATATCCCAGAGTTATCATTATATAGTTATTAACAAGTTCTCTGAGAACAGTTCTAGAATTTTGTCATCTTGTGTAGGCTGGGTTAAGGTTGTTGCTTGTGTTAGCACTTACCATATTATGGGCAAATTCAGTAGACAATAAATGTAAATCCTATTATCAAGGAAAAATAAGAATATTTCAAAATGTCGTCTGCTGAAACTTTTACTTAGCATGCAAAGTGTTAGCAGTTTCTTGGCAAATTCAACTTGCAAATTGTCTCCTTAGGAGATAATTGAATATCTCAAAATGTTTACTGAAATTTTACCCAGCATGCATCATTAATAATGTTATTGTTTATTTTACAGTCTGGGAGCCACAATACCAGAGAAAACAGAACCAGAGAAGGAACCTGAGAAACCTAAAACAGAGGTAATCTTGACATTGATCAGGCTTTTTTTTTTTTTTTTTGTTGTTGTTTTAGCTCACCTAAGGACAAGGTGCCCAATGTGAGTTTTTATGATTGATGTGTGTCTGTCCTCTGCCGTTCCGTCCGTCATCAGCAATTTCTCCAAACAACATCTCCTCCTAGACCACTAAGCCATTTTCAAAATAATTTCACACATAATTATGTTCTAGCCCTGTACCAAAATTACTAAAATGGTTCAGCTCCAATGAACAAGCTGGCTACCAGAGCTAAAAAAAAAAAAAAAAAAAAAAACCTTTAAATGACGTCGCCTCTCAGGCCAAAGGCTGCATTTCAAAATAATTTCACAGAAATGTCATCCCATGGCCCTGTACCAAAATTGTCAAAATGGTTCCACTCCACTGTCACAAGATGGCCACCAGAGCTGAAAATAGAAAACAAAACACCTTTGAATGACATCTCCTCTCAAGCCAAAATGTTCCTCTCATGGCCTTATACCAAAATTGCTAAATGGTTCCACTCCACTAAATAAGATGGCAGCCAGAGTTGAAAATAGAAAAAAGGTTTTGAACGACATCCCCTCTGAGGTCAGTTGTTCGATTTCAAAATAATTTCACAGAAATAGCTCTGATGGCCCTACACCAAAATTGCTAAAATGGTTCCACTGCACTGAACAAAATGGTCACCAGAGCTAAAAATAGAAAATCTCTTCAAACCACATCTGTCAAGCCAATGACTTGATTTCAAAATAATTTCACAGAAATGTTTCTTTCATAACTTGCAACAAAAATTAGAAATGTTTTGTTTTTTATCTTCAGCAGTTTCTTATAAAATGACATTTCCTACTAAACCACCCAGCCAGTTTCATATTAATTTCATGCAAATAATTCTGTTACAGACCTGTACCAAAATTGCTAAAATGGTTCTACTGTGTTAAACAAGATAACCACCAGGGCCTGGTTGTTCAAAGCGTTGTTAGCTTAACGATCCCGTTAAGGGTCATTTCGTTAACTGTTTTAGTGGATTCAATATACATTATTTTGATACTGCAAAAGCTACTCACATTTTTTCAGCAAAAAATTTCAGCATATTTGTGTATCACTCCATTTAAATTTTAACAAATCGTTAACTAACGGCATCGTTAGCTTTGAACAACTGGGCCCAGAGATTGAAATAGAAAAATCTGTAAACGTCCTCTCTCAAGTCAATGGATGGATTTCAAAATAATTTCACAGAAATGCTTCTGTTATAGCTGTGTACTAAAATTGCTAAATTGTACAAGATGGTGACCAGAGTTAAAAATAGAAAAAATATTTTAATGACATCTTCTCTCAAACCAGTGGCCAGATTTCAATAGGATGTCGTCTAAATGTTTCTCCCAGCCCTGTAGTAAAATTGATTAAATGGTTCCACTTCATTGAACAAGATGGCCACCATAGCTAAAAATATCTAATGTCTAAGGAGACAGTTGGCATGAAGTGTCAAAATCTATTTTCTAGGAAAAATAAAAAATATTTCAAAATATCCGCTGACATTTTTACCCAGCATGCACAGAGTGGTATTTCTCCGACCACATGACTACTATACCTGGTTCACTGCTTAACAGTTTTTATAGTGTATTGATTCAAATTACCCTTATGGATTGTTGGGTCATTAACCTTAACCACTGGGCTAATTCAGCAGACGAAAAAATGATATTTTTCTTACTTGTCCCAGAAAACAGGATTTGACATTTCATGCAAATTAGACAATTTGCATGAAATGTCAAAACCTGTTTTCTGGTACAAATTAGAAAACTATTTCAGTATGTCATCTGAAAATTTTACCCAGCAATCTAAGCATTAAAACTGAAGTCATCATCATTCCTAATTGTTCTCAGTGCTTTCTGTATAGAAGAGATGTTCGATGGAAGTATTTATCCGTCATTAAAATGATATGATTCCATTTCTGAATCTGGCATAATGCGCTAGATTATTGATAAGACTTTTTATTCATTACGAAAACCCTCCTAGTCAAATACATTGAAAATTTTACAACCAAAAAAGGAAAATTTTCAGATAAAAAATTGTGATATTTTTCATGTATCTGCTCAAAACATAGAATGTGAGTACTCATTAGAACTGCCTTGGTGAGGCATTTCTAACGAGTACCAACAATCTATGTTTTTGAGCAGAAATAAGAAAAATAATGTATACCCCTGTAAACCTTAGTTTTATTATATAAAAGTGGGGTTTAAGGGGGTCAAAATTATATAGGCATGTTTTCGTAATGTTTCAGCAAAAAATATCAGTAATTTTCCTATTTCTCCAGAAAAGCGTGTTGTGGGTACACGTCAGAACCCATCCTCTTAACCCATTGTAGACTGAATGAACTCTCCCTCACTATATATTGGAAGATTCTGATCTTGATTTCAGGTATGTTAGGCTAAGTGATTTAGATATTCCTAGAGAAAAATAGTTGAACTATTTGCAAACAGTGGAGACCCTGATCAGACGCCGCGTTCTGCGGCGTCAGATCAGGGTCTGCACTGTTAACCAATGACCCTTTTAGAGGTCTCCAGACAACAATGAGTTAATAAGGCAATTCAAATAAATACCTGTGGTGTGTTTTTATGTAGAAATGGGACAAATGTTGTGTGTGTGTTTTGTGTGTCTGTTAAATAATCGGCAATAAACATTTTTTCTGAAGATTTCTCCAGTTTTGTAAACACTGGAATAGAAGTGTACCAACCTCAAGTTTGAATTTCTCATTTCTGAACTCAGGAGCCACCCAAGGAGGAACCCAAACCTGCCCCAGCTCCAGAGCCTGAGCCCATGTCAGAGGAAAGTGAGGAGAGTGACATTGGTAAGCGTACTTATTTAAGGTTTTTTTTTAGTAAACAAAACGGGGTTTATAATACAGTGGTCAGCAAATTCAGACATTCTCCGGATAAGCTGGGGTATCATGAAAATATTTTTCTTATTTTTCCGTGAAAGCATAATTCATAGCTCTTGATAAGGTGTTTTGTTTTTTGTTGTTGTTTTTTTTCAACCAAAAAGTATTTATTCATTTCTCGATGAAAACATATGTTGTGGGTACTCATTAGAAGTCACTGAGGCGCTTCTGATAAGTACCTATAACATGTTTTTGTCGAGAAATAAGAAAACTATTAACCTGATACCCACTCTTATCTAGACCTATGCATAAGTGAGCTTACATGTAAGTTAAATGATTGGATACACCCTATAAGGGATATCACTCTCACCAGAAACTGTTTGCTTCCCTTCTCAAACCAGTTTTAGGTAGATATAATTCACCCTCACTTTTTGACTGCATTCTGTTTGAGCAGTGTTTCAGATAACATTTCACTACCAATATCAGTTAAGGTTATTTCTTCTTATATGCAACATGCTAAGATTTTCAGTATCTTTGGTAAAATTGACACATAATCCATGGCTGAATTTCAGTACCTATCATAGTTTTATTGATAAAAAAATTAGTTGCTTAATGCAGTACAGTGTAACCTGTATAAGAGAGAGGGTTTATGTGGAAAGGTGGCTGTCTCATAAAGATACATGTCATGAACCTTTATAAGACAGCCAGCTTTCTTGATCATCCACTAAAGTCAGTCTCAAAGGTAGCTTTCTTACACAGGTTTCACTGTATACAGAAAGATAATCAGCACTGTAAGGAATAAACCGGCCTCAGTGGCTCAGTTGAATGCGCCGTACGACTGGAGACCAGGAGGTCGCGGGTTCAACCCCCGCCGAGGTCAGCAGCATTCTTCTGTGGAGATTGATTGTGAAATATTTTCTAAGGTCATTCTCTCCCTTCCGCTGATTCAAGAAGGGCAGTTGTCAGTTTCTGGCGAAAGAATGTGCACAATACTGGTTAACCGCTTAGAGGACTAAGCCTCCCCAGTAAACGTGTGGTTAGGTAAACTGACTGCGCTCAACATGACACCATTGGGTTGACTGGGCCGTAAAACCTCAACACAAACAAACAATGTTTTTATGCCCCCAACTTCACTGAAGTTGGAAGGGCCTATTGCTTTTGGGTTGTCCATCAGTTCATTCATTTATCATAGAGATGTTGCCAGCAATATATATCTTGAAAAAGTGTTTTAGAGCCTTGAAATTTGGTATGCTGATTGGGGATGATAGTAGTCAACCCTCTTTATACCAATACTCGATGCCGGCCTTGGTGGCTCAGTTGGATGCGTCATCCGACTGGAGACCAGGAGGTCGCGGGTTCTCAAGAATTGACAGTAATCAAATTATGCAGAAACATTATTATTCAATACTTCAAGCACCATATGTTTTGGATATTTGTTAGAATCGCCTCACCAAGGTGATTCTACAAATATCCAAAACATACATTCTATGTAGAAATAAGAATAAAACATGGCATTTGTTGCATATCATTCTGCTCGTTGAGAAGTCTTTACAACAGCAAATTCATTTTAATGGCAATATCTTTGAGAACAAATGATGTCGTTGTAACAAGGGTTCACTGTAGATTACTTGATTAACTTTTGAGCAAATTCCAAAAACTTTTGCCAGAGTTGGGGACTTACATATATTGGGGGCATAGTGTTTTACAAACACACATTTGTAGTTCCTGGCTCAAGATAAGCGGGAATATTTTTCTTATTTCTGCTCGAAAACATGTTGCAGGTACTCAATTGAAGCACCCCAGGGAAGCACTGCTAATGTCAGAGTACCCACAACATATGTTTTTATGGACAAATAAGAAAAATATCACCAATTTTTATTTGAAAAAAGCGCCTTATCTGGAACTATGCTAGTTATGACCCCACACCTATGGGGAGTGGGACATATTGATTTTGGTGCGGATCTTTTCAGCATTGACGTCACACTTTCTTCTCTGCACAATATCTTGTGAACAAGTGGTTGGATTCTTACCAAATTTTCATGGCTGTATAATTGGGACATAACAAAAAAAACTGATTAGATTTTATTGACCTTGACCTACTTAACGAAATTTTCACGGTTACAACAGTAGAAAAAACTGAAAACTCATGGTAACATGTTTTCTGTGAAAACACTGTTACTAGTTGCATTGTGGCTTTGTGTGCTTTCAGAATTGGATAATGAAGGTGTTGTGGATGACCCCGATGATTTTACACCAGAACAAATCAGTGCTGATATAGAAGTCACCGAGGATATGATGGACCAGTCCAATGATAAACGATCAGAAGCTATGAGTGCTATGAGCGATGGTAATCATTTTAGTGAAATGTCTGGGTAGCAGAGTGGTTAGTACTTGGATCACAAGTTCCTGGGTTTGAATCCCGCTTGGAGGTAGAATTCAGCTCATGACTAGGGTGCTTCATTGCACAGAGCCTCCATTATCACACTTCCATCGTCTTACGACTTAAATCTTGTTGAAAGGGACGTAAAATACTAATCATTGTAGAGTTTTAAGGGGATGGGGTACACTTGGTAGATTTTCTATCATTTTTCTGCAAAGGAGACCTTTGTGACTTCCTGTTTGCTTTCAAGCTGCCCTTTCTGAAAAGGTGTCTACTCTAAAAAAGGGGAGTAAATTCTTTCCTTTTTAGTTCAGACATCTTTTCAGAAGGGGAGGCTAAACATTTTTGACTGAGTTACCTGCCCCCTGAAAATGTATCTATTCCCCTTCAGCTTACAGTAGAGACAGTTTCAGCCAAACCCTGCCATATTGCTGTAGATTACAGTCGACTCTCGTTATCTCGAAGTCCAAAGGACTCTCTTAAGTACTTCGAGATATCCGTACTTCGACTTATCAGGTTTGCAGAATTGATGAAAAAATAAATTGAACAACCACAATTCTTAAATTAATATGTAATTTGACTCCTGAAGTTAAAGATACATGTATATTGAAAATATTGTGGAAAAGAGGAGAAATTGCTCCTTAGGAGCAATTTCTCCTCTTTTCCACAATATTTTATTACCTGTTGTTAGATTTTCATGTTAAAATAGGGACCAGATTTTCACTTCGAGATAAGCGAAGTCGAGATAACGAGAGTCAGCTGTACTTTGTCTTATTTTCATAAGCACAGTAGAACGTCAGTGACTCAAACATACCTGGGACGATAAAAACTGGTTTTTAGCTTGAAGGAGTTCCAGTCATCCAGAATTGGTTTCTGTGCAAAATGACCTATAGGGATACAGTTTAATTCTAGTTAGCTAGCTAGGCTCCATAGCAGAGTTGGTAGCTGATCTGACTGCAGATCGAGGGGTCAAAGTTTGACCCTAGGTCAACCACATAACTTTTGTGGAGATTGACTATAAGTATGCTAAATGTCCTAAAATTTCTAACACCTAACTGTCTGATAAAGTGACATGTAAACAGTGTAGACCCAGATCAGACTTCTCCTGATCAGTCTGATCAGGGTCTACACTGTTTACCATTCCACTAAGTATTTTAGCATCAGGTGCATAAAAAGCAAAATTGGGCCAAGTGTGGGATAAAGTGTTCAAAATTTTAGAACATTTACCGTAATTTCTAGCCTTTGCCACATGGTTATAAACATAATCTATTACCTTGACTTTTATGTCAGGGGTACAGGATTCCATATCAAGGAATGTCCCAATTGTAGGGAGGCTATTCACTAGATTTGAAGTAAACCACTTCAAAAGCTTTAGCTTTAAATTTCCGGCTAGGAAAAACATTTTAACATTTTCCAGGGTGCTGTAAACCATACCAATGTCTCGTCATTTTTATGAAAAGGCAAGATAAAAAAACATTTGTCTCAAGGGTCAGATTTAGTTTATGTATAGATATAATAATAACAGTGATAAAGATAAACTATTTTTATTTGTACAAAAAGATCCTGAAATAAATCTGTGTTGATAGTTTTTCTCAAGTACAAATCAAATTTGCATTTTTATTTTTCAGGAAATCTAGAAGAAGCAATCAAATTGTTCACAGATGCCATCAAGCTGAACCCCTTATCTGCTATGTTATACGCAAAAAGAGCAAGGTATTTCCCACTGCCATATTTATCCTAAACATTTGGACATACGTTCCTTAATAATCATAGCTCCTAATAAGAGTGGGTATTGGGAAAATATTTTCTTTATTTCTCAGTGCAATCATATATTGTGGGTACTCATTAGACGTGCCTCAATGAGGCACTTCTAATGATTACCCACAACACTTGTTTTCATGGAGAAATGAGAACAATATCACAATCTTGATTGAAAAAAGTGCTTTATCAGGAGCTATGGTAAAAGAAGCGCAGACACAAAGCAAATTATTCCTTAAAGGAGCAGTTTGATCATGGTATTTTTATCAGCAGTCTTAAGGCTCTGCACTATAAATCGTTCAGACAGCACATACTAGTCACATCATTGGGTAACCAAACAGACTAGTTGAGCTTTTTGGCTTGTTCAGATTTTAAAGTATTTTACAGCAAGACAAGTGAGAAAATATATGTACATTTATAGCTTCAGATAAGAGGTGGTATCGTTGGTTAATCGGTTGATAAACAATAGAAAAACTATTATTGATTGGTGCTTTCTAAAAATTGATTACCTTATACAACTGGTCTGTCGTTTTATTCAGTTGAAAAAAACAAAACAAAAAGAAACCACTTTTTTCTTTGCATTTTTTTTTACTCGTTCATGCTTTTTCATTCGAACCAGAAGTGACCTATGCTAAAGAGTTTTCACAAGTAAGGTATAAATTGTTGTAATAAATTCAAAAATAAAAAAAATAAATAAATTATTTCACAAGCACATACTGATCATACGTCTGAGTCAGAATAGTTTATTGATGCAGGTCACCAAACACTTTGCCAATGTATCATGTTCGCAAATTATTTTCCTTTTAAACATCTCCTGCTGTCTTGACATTTTACTAAGATTCTTGCTGTTAGCATCGAACATTTATGCATTCTCATTTGTGACGTCAAAACCAAAATGTCTGACTTACGCTTAACTCTACCTAAGGGGAGAGGGACATATTGATTCTGGTGCAGATTCTGTCTGCATTGGCGTGACACTTTATTATCAGTACAATATCTTGTGAACCTAGTTGGATTCTTACCAAATTTTAATGGATATATAATTTGGACATAACAAAGAACTAATTAGAGTTTGGTGACCTTGACCTAATTTTCACGGTTACAGCAGTAGAAAAACTGAAAATTTAGGGCTGCGGGGGGACATCAGTTTTCTCTCTGAAAATACTGTTACTAGTTGTCAATAAGTGCCATTTAGCAAGCCAATTATCTAGGGTTAGAGTGGCTGCAAACATGTTTTGAGCATATGTTCAGTAATTTAAACAACAGATATTGATTACAAAATGTTAATTCATGTGTTACCATGCGTTTGTGTTAATAGCAAATTAAGAGAAAATCAAAGTCTGTCAGCAAGCAGAACATTAATGGATCTTCTTACAGTTTTGAGCGATTACAAATTCATTACACGGCAGTGTAAAAGGACCGATAATCAGTTGGCATTTTGCCTTTGATAAGCCAGCCCTAGTATGCAGATAACATTTATCCTATTTCTCCAGGAAAACATATATTATGGATACTCATTAGAAGCACCTCTTTGCAAAACAAAAAAAAAAAAAATCTCCTCAGAAACCATAAGGAAGATGAACCTGAAACTTGCAGAAATGTTTGCTGAGTGGTCCTCCATCAAGTCTCTGATTTTAGTCAAAACATGTCAGTTTGGTTCCCATGGCAACCAAAATGTTCAGTTTAAGAAACAAATATTAAAGATTAACTCCTCAGAAGCTATAAAGAGGGTAAAGCTGAAACTTTGAAGAATAGTTCAAAATATTAGCTTTTGCTTCAGTTTACTCAGGTGAGCATTGTGGCCGATGGCCTCAGGTTTTCTTATTCTCCATGAAAACATATTGAGGTACTCATTTAGAGTGCCTCAGTGAGGTGCAATGAGTACTTTTAATATATGTTTGCTGGGAGAAAAAAATGTATATCTGGGCCCAGTTGTTCAAAGCATTGTTGGCTTAACGAGCTCGTTAATGACAATCTTGTTATTGTTGTAGCGAAGGTATTTTCAAATACATTGATATTTTTGCTGCATTTTTCAGCCAAAAAAAAAATCAATGTATTTGCCATATTTCAAGATAGACATTTTAATCTCACATTAGCTAACAACTTTGTTAAGTTTTGAACAACTGGGCCCTGGAGATACCCATTTTGTCATGCCTAGAGAATGAGTGAAAAATGTAGAATTAGTTTCACAGCTGTGCTAGATAAGATGGCAGTAGAGTGAGCAGATATCTTTATTACTGACACAAAACATACACTAGGACTAATACTTAGGCTTTTCTAACATGTTCAGCAACATTTTTATGGAGAGGTTAAAAAAAAAATTATGCATATAATATGACTCCTATACATTATCTGGAGATTTATTAATGCATCCCATGCTGGATAAAATTTCAGCAGACAACATTTGAAATATTTTTCCCAGAAAAAAGGGTTTGAAATTTCATGCAAAGTGTTCCCTTAGCAGTGTCAAAGCCTATTTCCTGGGAAAGTAATAGAAAAATATCCTAAATATATCATCTGAATTTGCACATAGAGTGGTAAAGGTTAAAATTATGACAAGATTGTATTGTTTCAGTGCTTATATCCGGATGAAGAAACTGAAAGCTGCCATACACGACTGTGACAAAGCTGTTGAACTCAACCCTGATTCTGCCCAACCTTACAAATGGAGGGGGAAAGCAAAAAAGTAGGTCCAGATTCTAAATTAGCATATCTAGCATAACAGACATGTTTGGACAAATGGTGTAGACCTTACCCATGCACACTAAATCAATGCATGAATAACTTCTTTCCTTTTAGAGTAGACCCCTTTTCAGAAGGGAACTGGTATGTAGGAAAGCAAACAGAAAGTCATAGTTGTGTCTCTTGTCAAAAATGGCAGAAAATACACCAGATGTATCCAGTCCCCTTAAATTGGTTGAGTTGGACTTTAAATATCTGCTATCAAGGTCATGTAGAGCCAGTCAGTTTACCTAACCATACTTTTCTTGGGTAGGCTGTCTTCTCAGCGTTTAACCAGTAAGTGTGTGCGTTCTTTTGCCAGAAATTGAATATTTCATGATCACTCTTCACGAAAGAATGTTGCCAGACTTGGCAGGGATTGAACCCGTGACCTGATCACCAAGCAGACATGCATCAGACTGAGTCATAGAGGCAGGCCCAGTTCCCTTAAGAGAAGAATCTGTAAATTATCATACCGTATAGACTGGGTCACCTTAGCATTATCATACTTGCCCTAAAAGTTTGAATATATCTCTTTTACTACCTGCTGACGTGCCTAAAAACTTAAATGAGTAGCAAACAGTATACCATAAAAACCCTAAATACTGGGACAGACAGGCCTAAGAAAACAGTGAAGACCCAGATCAGTTGCCACTTTCTGTTGTGTCTGATCAGGGTTTAGACTGTTTGCCACTCATCCAGCACTATTTTAGACACATCAAAAGATAGTAAAATCAACTTTTAGGACAGTATGTAAGGAGTTAACCCTTAAAATGCCAAGAAAACCTGCATCTGAAAATGTCGTTTGTTTATGTTGTCTGCTGAATATCCTTGCAAACTTTTAAAACCTATTTTTGCATAAAGGCAAACAGTGTGGACCCAGATCAGACGGCTCCTAAAGGAGCCGTCTGATTTGGGTCCACACTGTTTGCAGAAATGACTTTTAAAATCACAAGCAGATGACAAAGCAGACGACAATTGTTGTGATTGGCAGTTTAAGGGTTAAGGTGTCCCATTACTTAGGGTAAATAGGGTAGACCCTGATCTGGGTCTAAACTGTCCTCTCAGACCTGTCTGTCCCAAATCTTAGGGTAAATATTGTGCTTTAAGTTGTCTTTTTTTTTTTAACCTACCGTAGACTGAATAGACCCTGCCGACACTATATATTGGAATATTCTAATTTCAATTTTGGATACGTCCAACTTTGAGATATAGGTATTCTTACAAAAAAATGGCCAAACTGTTTGCAAACAGTGGAGACCCTGATCAGACTCTGCATTCTGCAGCATTGGGTCCTCACTGTTTGCAGATTACCCTTTTCAGAGTCTCCAGACTACAATGGGTTAAACACAAATTATAAATTTATTTCCATAATGCAGAACATTTGAAAACATTTAACACTTTCATGTTGGGTAAAAATTTCAGCAGATGACATTTTGAAATATTAATAGGATTTGACATTTCATGCAGATTGTCTCCTCAGAGTGCATGAAGTGTAAAATCCCGTTTTCTAGGAAAAATATCATCTGTTTGTTGTCTGCTGAATTTGCTCATAGCATGGTAAGTATTAAATATGTGACTAATAAAAAATGACCCAACGCATGAGAAAACTTACTATAAGACTTGTGTGACCAGTGAAGATTCAGATCAGCCTGCGCATACATGTATAAAATAACAAAAACATGTGTATAAAGTCCACTTCAAATATACATGTATATAACTATTTTTGAAACTTGCACCATTTGATCATCATGACAAAAGCAGGGGTCAAGCTGGCTCAGAAATTTAGGGAGAAGTGACTTCGCCCTCCAGACAAAACAGGGAGAAGTTTTATAGGATGAGGGAGGTCAAGACTCGGTTAACCTATCACCTTTCTGAAAGCATGACACTTAAGGACTCTCGACTCGCTTTACCACATTGTCTTGGGAATTAACAAAAAAGGAAACAATTTTCACAGTGGATCTGTTAATTCTTTCTTCTAAACCAATTAAATGATCCACAGAAACACAGACGTGAGTAGGGCAAATACATCATATCTGCACCCATATTTTTTTGGAAATTGATCTTCTCAGTCAAAACATCAAGATCTGATAAGCTATAAACATAATGATAAAAAGAAATTTGTTAGCTAAAATGTCTGTCAAGTTTTAAACTTAGTTTTTAGCATTTTTATTGCTGTTTCTGACCAATTTTCAGCAAGGAAATGGTTCATTTATGAAAAAACGGACACCCAAAAAAACTCATGATATTGACGAAAAAGATCTTTTGGACACTTAGTAGGCAAACAGTTTTCCTCCAAAACTTGTTTAACCACATTAGACTTATTCTGTGGCAGTGCTGATACTTCTAACAACTTTTTTCAAAAGAATTTTACCTTTGCATTTTTGTTCAATATTTAAAAAAGTTCGTTTTGCACAAGTATTAGCTTTTTCAAAAGTTGCAAAAATCAAGGGCGAAGTTTTTGTCACTGCTTCCCAGGGCGACTTAGAGCCCTCAAGGGCGACTGTTTCACCCCAGTCCCCCTGTAGCCTGACCCCTGAAAAGGTCTCATTTGACATAAAAATTATGTCTCCGAGGGGTTATCTGTCCCTGCCTTGGGGCTAGATACATGTATAAACATATAAGCATAGACAGAGAAAATATGCGTGAAGTTGTTTGCAAACAAAACAGAACATGGAAAGAAAAACATTAAAATGATTTTATGTTGGTTAAATAGATCAGTTTTTTACAGCTAAATGCACTGTCCCAAATTCTGTGGCACAAAAAATTATGGAATATTTTGGCGATTTTTGATATGTCCCAATTCTTTGGGTCATGAAAAATAAGTATTTTTATGAATTTCTTTAGATGTCCCAGTTCTTACTTACTATATGGTAAATAAAGCTTTTACAACCATATCTGCATGTTCTATAGTAAGTTTTAATACCTATACTTGCATGCATACACAATGACTGGAATAACTCAGATAAATAAAAATTCTTCTTCACAGATCTCAGTCTGTTTTTGCCAGTTTTTGGCAAGTTGATCATGTGACTGCAAACAAACTATTTGATGCAGGTGACCTAATATTATTAATTTTCTCCAGAATGTTAGGATTATGGGAAGAATCGTACCATGATTTAACGATGGCATGTAAACTAGACTACGATGATGATGCAAACGAGATGTTGAAACAAGTTAAACCTAATGTAAGTAAAAACATATAGTACAACCTTTCTACAACAACCATTCTACAGGGATTGGAAACTTTAGGATTAATCCTAATTTCAGGATTAAGAACTTTCATTTTAAGCATGAAATTTCACTTGTTCACAAAACCATCCTTTTGTGTCAGAAGTAGTTATTTGGGTTAATATATGCCTAAAATAACTTAAAAAACTAATTATTAAATTAACTGTTAGTTTATAGCTCGAAGGAGATCCACATCATAATTTTCTTATTTCTCAATAAAAACGTTGTGGGTACTCATTAGAAGCGCCTCCTCGAGACACTTCTAATGGATACCGGCAACATTTTTATTGAGAAATAAGAAAAATATAAGTAGCTTTTGAACTGAATTTTTATATTTCAGGATTAATAATTTGCTTCTATTCTCACCCCAGTCCTAGCTGGCCTCAGTGGCTCAGTCAGATGTGCATCCAACTGGTGATCAGGAGGTCGCAGGTTTGATCTGTGCCAGGTCTGCCAACATTACTTTGTGGAGATTAATCATGAAATATTTTCCATAGTCATTCTTTCCTTTCCATTGATTCAAGAAAGGCAGTTGTCAGGTTTAGAATGTGCACGTGCTGGTTAAATACTTCGAGGACTAAGTCTGGCCAGGACAAGTGTAGTTAGGCAAACTGACCACACTCGATATGACCCCATTGTGTTGGATGGGCAGTAAAACCTCAACACAAACAAATGCAACACTCATTCTAGCTAGCCTCAGTGGCTCTGTCAGATGTGCCTCTGACTGGTGATCAAATGGTCGAAGTTTCAATCTGTGCCAGGTCCGGCAACATTATTCTGTGGAGATTAATCATGAAATATTTTCGACAGTCATTCTCTCCCTTCCACTGATTCAAGAAGGGCAATGATCAGTTGAAGAATGTGCACAAGTGCTGGTTAACTGCTTTAAGGACTCAGTCTGAACAGGAAAAGTGCAGTTAGGTAAACTGACCTGTGCAACATGACCTTAATAACCATCCAATAACCAGTTTAAGAATGTGAGTAATAGTGGTTAACTTACAGGACTAAGCCTGTCCAGTAAAAGTGTAGTTAGGTCAACTGACCGTGCTTGACATGACCCCATTGGGTTGACTGGGTCATAAAACCTCAACACAAACAAACAATTTTGCAAGGGAGATAACTTTAGTGATTTTCTTTTTTGCATTCCTGCACACCAAGTGCTTCTGAAAAGTTGTCTACTCTAAAAGGAAAAGAATTTGCTCCCCTTGGGAGGGGAGCAAATTCTTTCCTTTTAAAGTAGACCCCTTTGCAGAAGGGAGGCAGAACTGGTTTGATGGAGTTGCTTTCCTTGAAACAATATTCATTAGCCTGTAGTAGCAAAACTTCATATACATATATTGTTTGTCAAACCGAATATTTTCAAAAAAAAAAAAAAAAATCAGAAAAAATATACTAGTGGCACCTCATCAGAAATGGCTTTAGGAAAGAGAAGTACTCAAGTATCTTTTATGTCTCCACAAAACTGCATATTGTGAGTACTCTTTGGAATTCACTCACAGGGATAATTCTAGTGAGTAATACAATGTTTTTATGCAGAAATTGAAAAAAATTCTACTATGGGTTTGGAAAATGGCATATTATGTTTTGAGCTATGATTTTGTGATCAGAAAAAGGTTTATTATCATGTTTTGAGCTATGATTTTATAAGAGTATTCTAATTGGATGCTGCAAGATATGTTTTCATGAAAACATGCCGGCCTCTGTGGCGCAGTTGGATGCGCATCCGACTGGAGACCAGGAGGTCGCGGGTTCGATCCCCGCCAAGGTCGGCAGCATTCTTTCATAGAGATTGATCATGAACTACTTTCTCTGATCATTCTCTCCCTTCAGCTGATTCAATAAGGGCAGTTGTCACTTTCTGGCGATAGAATGTGCACAGTACTGGTTAACCACTTAAAGGACTAAGCCTGCCCAATAAACGTGTGGTTAGGTAAACTGACCGGCGCTCGACATGACCCCATTGGGTTGAATGGGCTGTAAAACCTCAACACAAACAAACAAACATGAAAACAAAAACAAAACAAAAAAAAACACACACACACAAAAAAAAAAAAAAAAAACAAGAAAAAATCTAAAAACTTTTCTGGAGCATGCTTTGGCATGGCACTTCTGAGTACCCACAACATAAATTTTTTGGGGGAGAAATTGAAAAAAAAAAAGAAAAAAAAATCCCAGAATTTTCATGAAAGTTCTTAACAAGTTCTCTTGATTATAGCTCTATATATACTTTTCTTTTCATTGCATTTTTCATTTTTAGGCTTTAAAAATTATGGAACATCAGAGAAAATACCAGAGGAAAAGAGAAGAAAGGGAAATCAAAGCTCGAAAAGAAAGAGTGAGAAAGGCCAGGGAAGAACAAGAAAGAGCAAGAAAAGTAACAACTGATTTCATATTTGCTTAGATAACATTGCTTAACATTGTCATGCTGAATAAATTAAGATACCACACCCACTTGTAATTTTTAGCCAATCAAATTGCTTGATCCTGTTTGATAATACGAATTCAAATACTTAATGAAAAACAGTGTAGATCCAGATCTTTTGGCTTCTTCAGAAGCCAACTGATCTGGATCTACACTGTTTGCAAGGACAGGGCATATCCAGGTTCAGCAGGACCAGGGTTAAAACAAAATAAAAAGTAAGTATGCATGATGAGATGGGAAAAAATCTTACTTATGAAGTGGTTAACAAAAGTTAGAAAAACAAATGTGTATAGTCATAAAAAAAAATTAGGCAGGGCCAAAAAGTGGATTTCTAAAGAAACAAATTTTACATTACAATTTATACACATTTCTAGATCTGTTCATTGCCTTTATAGTGATCTGTTCAGTACACTACAACCTCTTTATAACATGGTTTGTTATAACATGGTCTTGGATATAACACGGTTCAAAGATGGATCCCAAAAATGTATAGATTATATTGAAAAATGACCATAAATTTTTCAATATAATCTATACATTTTTGTTTGGATATAACACAGTTGCTTAATTAACACTGTTTATGCTATGGACCCCAACAATTGTGTTATAAAGAGGTAGTGCTGTACCTATATAATGATCTATATATATGATGTGCCTCATTGTATGGCTTTACCAAATTTGGGTGGTAAGGACCTGCTGTATTTCCATTAATTGGTGGGGAAGGGGGCGTTAGTATCTCTTTTGTTTCTGTACTGTCATTCACTTTTTCCCTGTGTCCTCTATTATATTCTTTTCTCTCATATTCTAGCTCTTTTGTCCCTTTTCTCCATTTCTCTGGGAGATGACATGATTACCCACAAAAGCTGACATATTAACAAGAACTCAAAGAATCTTTCTTATTGGCACTTGCTGGAATCCATAGAGACAAGGGCTTTTTTAATTGTTTGTGCTTTAGCATTTGGTCAGCTAGGGCTTAGGTGAGCGATTCATGTCCCCTGAATCCTTTTGTTTATGTACTTCACTGAAACCAGGGCCCAGTTGTTCAAAGCTAATGACGTCATTAGTTAACGATTCGTTAAAATTTATCGATTATAATTGAAAGATATTGAGAGTCAGACCCAGCACTGACTTGGAATGGTAAAAGTGTTTTAACTGTATTTCTAGCATTCTGATTAAATCAATCATACCATATGATATCATTCATTTGCATGCATAATTTGAGTTCAAATATACCTATCTCAACAATGCATAGGGGGTGGTTGGGTGGTGCGAAGGTGTCCTTTATCTTACGTCACTGGGGCGCCCAACTGATATTGGCTTACAGCTGGGCAAGGCTTGCTATCCTTGTAGCAGGTAAGGGTAGAGGGGGATGTTTTTATTTCTTCTGTTTCTTCACTTTCATTCCTGTCCCTCTTTCTTCCCTGTCCCTCTCTTTCATCTCCTCTACTATCTCTTCTATCTTTTTTCTCCCTTTCTCTGGGAGACGACACAAAATGACCCACAAGGGTTGACGTGTCGTTAAACCCCAACTCAATCAATCAATCAACAATGCATACAAAAATGCATAACATCCATCTTTGCAGTATGTAAACTTCATTGAAAGTTGATAGTATGATTTGCTGCAGAACAATGTTTCTTTTATTTCTAACATAATGAATGGGTAGTTTATAAACAGTAGCATATTTCTTTCAAGATAGTTACCAAAAGTCAGGGTTCAAGCTTAACTTGAAGTTTAGGAGGTTTCTTCTCTTTGTAGAAAAAAAAATACGAGGAGATACTGGCTGATTTCAGATTTTTCTATACATTTAATATATTTTGACTTCTCCCTCAGCTGAAAATAGGGAGAAGTTTGACAGCAGAGGGAGACTATTTCTTCCTAGTCACCCTTTAGCTTATTCCTCGCTGAAGAGGTTACTGTAACATCAAAAAGGCTGAGACATGACTATTTTTGATTAATCAATTATTTCTTAACATAATCAAATAGTAGAATCAAAACCTATTTTCGATTGACCTTTCGATTATAATTGATCATCGACACAACACTAATTTTAAGCCTGTAATTTCATTTACAGGAAAGTCAAGGTTCATCAGGCTCTACAGGAGGATTTCCTGGTGGTATGCCAGGGGGATTCCCTGGAGGAATGCCAGGTGGTTTCCCAGGTGGAATGCCTGGAGGGATGCCTGGAGGATTTCCCGGAGGGATGCCTGGAGGATTTCCTGGAGGGATGCCAGGAGGATTCCCAGGAGCTGGAGGAATGCCAGGTGAGTGGATTACAGTATACGGGAACTGTCACAAGTGGTCACCTCTCTATAACAGACACTTTTGTGATAACCCAAAGTACATTTATACTTTATATACTGGATCCTCTTTATAAGACGGTATGAGATATAAGATGGTTTAAAATGGGCCCCAAACATGTTGTATCCAAACAGAAATGTATAGATTATATAGAAAAATGACTGTTTATGATCATTTTTGCTATATAATCTATACATTTTTTGTTTGCATACAACAGGGTTCTTGCAGTAGCGTTATGAAAAGGTTGTGGTATACTTAACAACTCTACAGTAGCAACCTCCCTAAAGCAGCTAGTTTTGTTCCTTCCGATAATGGCTTTTGTATGGCGGCTGTGCTGTAGTTACCCTTAAATGTTTGGACACCTTATCTCCTTATACTTATCCTAACATTTCAACAATTCTACAGCATCTATGTGGGTCTATGCTCTTTGCTCAGCCCGGCTCCATAGTGCATTCTGTAGTGTATCTGTCTGCAGATCCAGGGATCCCAACATAACTTTTGTGGGGATCATCATGAAATACAGTTTACTCTTGTTATCTCAAATTCCAAGGGACTCTCTGAAATACTTTGATATATCAGTACCTCAACATATCAGATTTGCAGAATTGCGGAAAAAAAATGATTAACCACATTAAACAAATATATATGTAATTAGATTCTTGAAGTTAGAGACACATTGAAAATATTGTGGAAAAGAGGAGAAATTGCTCCTTAGGAGTACTTTCCACAATATTTTTTACCTGTTGTTAGATTTTCATGTTTAGGCAGGGACCAGATTTTCACTTCGAGATAAGCGGTTATTAGAGCTAAGCGAGGTCGAGATAGCGAGAGTCAACTGTAATTTCTATAGTCATTTACTCCTTTCCGCTGATTCAAGAAGAACAGTTGTCAGTAACTGGGGAAAGTATGTGCACAAGAATTGATTAACCACTTAGAGGACTAAGCCTGCCCAGGTAAAGTGTGAGTAGGTTAACTGACTGGCTTGACATGTTTTGATGCAAAACTAGGTATGAATTATAGTCAATTCTTGCTCTCAAATTCCAGATGACCAGAACTTTTGGTTTGAGATAACCGGAGTTTCAAATAAAAGGAGGTAAAATTTAGGGAACGTATAGCACACAGAACCAATATTGCTCTTGATTGGTGAATAAATTAAGATGCCACACCCACTTTTAATTTTCAGCCAATCAGATTACTTGACCCAGATTGTTGATACAAATTCATATTCTGAATGTCAAACAGTGCAGAGCCAGATCAGTTGGCTTCTGAAGAAACCAACTGATCTGGATCTGGACTGTTTTGCAAAGATAGGGGCATATCCAGGACCAACAGGGCCAGGTTTTAGTAGTTTGAGTTATCAGTGTGTGAGATAATGAGGGTCTCATGTATCTGAACTATTTCTTCAGGAGGGGCTGCAGGTGCAGGTGGAATACCAGACATCAGTGCTTTGTTACAAGATCCAGAAATTATGGCAGCTTTCTCAGTAAGTAACCCATTTACATCTCTAGTACAGTCAAACTTTTTTTTTTTTTTTTTTTGATGGTTTATATATATTTCTTCTGACAAACCGCAAACTATTGTGGTGTACATAACAGGCATACGTAAAAACAGACAGATGGACGAACAATCTGGATGAAGTAATCTGATTGGCTGAAAATTTAAAAAGGGTGTGGCATCTTAATTTATTCTTAATTTTGTTTTCAGGTAAAAATAAAAATATCATCAATTTGTCATCTGCTGAATTTGCCTATAGAGTGGTAAAGGCTAGATAACCATAAGTTCGGACCGAAAAAAAAGTATGGGACACAAGCTTTACTTAAAATTATTGATGTCAGGAAGTTACAAATACTGTAACGGAAGATAGGCAATTATGAGAAATTGCCTACCTTGGCAAAATTGGTAACTTCCTTACACAAGCAAAGCCTGTCACAACGGCTACAGATGACATTCTAAGATTTTTGTTCGGAGAAAACAAGGCTCAACACTACATGTAAATCCTCTATTAAGCAGACAATTTACATGAAATATCAAGAAATATAAAGAACAATTCTGATAGTGCCTCAAGTGTTAACAATTTTTTTTTTCTGTCCAAATATTAGATAATCTATGATAATATCACTGCTGCATAGATCTTGTTCTGTCCTGGTTTCCATGGTTGTGTCAGTGTCCTGAAGTTGCAACTCAAATGGATTTCAATAAATAGCTGCCATTGTCTACCAAATAGGTTGCAGTCGAGAAGTTTAACTTCAACGCTTAGCATGCTGAGTAAAATTTTCAGATGAAGTTTTGAAATATTTTTTCTTATATTCACCAGAAAATAGGCTTTGGCATTTCATGCAAATTGTGTCCAGAAAATTTGCATGGAGTGCCAAATCTTGTTTCTATGAAAAATCCGAAATATGTCCTCAATTTATCATCTGCTAAAATTAGTCCAGAGAGAGTGGTAAAGGAAGGTAAAAATGATATTTTTTTTTTTTTTTTTTTTTTTGTCCACATCTTTATTTTATTAATTTATGCATGTAATACATATACATAATAGATACTGATATATTGATAAGCTTTCATTCTATCTCTCATCCTTCTTAAGCTATATGAACTATTGTTTTGTCTGTCAGAGTACAATAATATTTCAGTATTCATATACAAGGAGACTCTTTTAATTAATAATGTCTGCTTTTGTATATGAAACAACTTTTCATTGGCTATAGTCCCTTTTCGCAACCACAAAAACTGTTTATACTTTCTGCTTATTTTGATATAGGAACCATGAGTTATCAAAACTGTCTTTGTGATTTGAAAAAGGATCATGTTCATATATGTACATGCAGTTGATTATACTATACTAACCGAACTTGATGAAGACATAAACATTCTAATCTGCTCTGCATTACTTGTCTGCTTACCTGAACATAAACATAGGGCTGTATGGCTTATGGCTACAAAAGATATTAAGTTTAAGAGTTTGGGTATCGGCTACATCTATATTAAGTTTAATGGTTTAATAGTTCCTGCAACTGCCTTTTTTCAAGACGATGTTTGTGGAAAAATATTGTTGTTTTTTTTTTTGTTTTTTTTTTTCTTTTGTTTTGTTTTTTCTGGCTATGGCGTATCAGTTGTACCTTCCATTATGTGACTTAAAAATGACCATTTGGCTTGAAATTTATTCTGTTTATTATGAATTTTTGAGATGTATTTCTCATTCTGATATTTTCTTTTCAGGCAGATAATAAAATTTTCCAGCCTAATGCTATTTGCCAAAAACTTTGTTTTGCAGATAAAGTACTTACCTAATAGCAGTATGTAGTTAAGTAGTTCATTATTTTCTTGTTTAGAAAAAATAACATTCTTTATGGTTAAATGAAGTATAACATTAGCTTGAATTCTTAACCAATTCTTCATAGCCAACCAAAATTCTTTCACCTTATTACAGTTGAAAAGCACATGTATTATTGTTTCAGTTTCCAGGCTGCAAAAAGTGCATCTGTCATTGTCTACTTTATTTATTTTGTGAAGAAAAGATTTTGTAACTAGTATATGGTTATTTACTTTAAACTGAAACTCTTGTAATTTTACTTCTTTGATATTTTTAATTGTATCATTATAACTATTCCATTCTTCCTGTGTAATATTTCCTAATATATTAACCCACTTTTGAGATGGTGGACTTGAATCCTGGTTTCCAACAATAATATTATATAATGTTCTACTACCTTTTTTGTCTTTACATAATAATTTAAGATAACAATTTCGAGCAACATTTTGTTTCCTGTTCTTACATACAAAATTATTTTGGTTGACTTTAGTTTTCCAGTACGTAGGCAACTTTCTTAAGATTGATTGATAGTCTAAAAAAGTCCCATGTATACCATAATTTTCTTTCAGTTCATCAAATTGATAAAAATTTCCATCTTCATTAAGTAAGTCTATAACATTTTTAATACCTTTATCATGCCATTCTTTAAAATATAAATTTTGTCCCCCATTCATATTTGAGTTGAACCATATTGGGCAATATAAAATATCTTCAAGTGTCTCGATTCTGACTGCTTTGCAAAAGTTATTCCAACTTATTAGTAAATCTTTCCAAAATGGGTTTATTAGCTCATTTGCCTTTATGCCTGCATAATTATTTCCTTTAGTAAAAAGACTATCCATATTTATGTATGAAAGACTGCTCCATGTGCAACTGGGTTGTGAAATTAGTCGCCTTAGCCATGTAACTTTTAATGCTGTAACAAAACTGTCTATTTGAATCATTCTTAAACCTCCTTGTGTTATATCTTTAATTATAATTTTTCTTTTTATCTTGTCAGGCCCAGAATTCCACAGGAATTTATAAAATAATTTATTTAGGCTTTGTACTAAATTTCCTGGTGGGTTGGGTAGAGCCAGAAATAAATGAACAAATTTTGATATGGCTAATGATTTAATAACAGTTATCTTTCCAGGCAATGTAATTTTTCTTCTTGACCAAGACTTGATAATATTTTCCACTTTTTTAAGGACATCAGTTGCATTTTGATCCCATATGTCAAAAACCTCTGGAGTAAAAGTCACTCCTAGGATTTTAAAAGGTTCTTGATTCCAGTCTAAATTATATTCCAAGCATAACTTACGATTTGATCTATTCATTGATCCAATCCATATTGCTCTTGTTTTTTCAACATTTATTTTTAAACCAGACATTGAATAAAATAATTTTAATTTATCTAAAGTTTTTTTTAGCGATATTTCTGATCCGTCTAAGAATATTTGAGTGTCATCAGCATATTGACTCAATTTGAATTCTTTATTTTCTATTATTATCCCTTTGATAAGATTGTCTTTTCTGATCATTTGGCTTAATACCTCTGCACATAGGAGAAAAATGTATGGGGAGATAGGGTCTCCTTGTCTACAGCCTCTTTGTAGTCCAAAAAACTCTGACATATGACCGTTTTGTAATATACATGACTCAGAACCAGTCTGAAATAATTTGATCCACCGTTGAAAGGATGGTCCAAAATTAAAGTATTTGAGTGTTTTGTGTATAAATTTCCATGAAACGGAATCAAATGCTTGTTGAAAATCAATAGAAAGTATCAAACCTGGTAGTTGTTGTTGTTTTGTCTCAAAAAGAATGTCATAAATTTGTCTTATGTTTTCTCCTATAAATCTTCCAGAAATAAAACCTTTTTGATCTTCATGTATCAGTTTATGTAGTACAGTTTTAAGGCGTGCAGCAATAACAGAGGAAGCTAATTTATAGATTACATTAAGAAGGGAAATAGGTCGCCAATTCTTCAGATAGAAGGGTGATTTATTTGGTTTTGGTAAGCAGGTGATTATACCTTGTTTTTGAGTTATTGATAATGAGCCAGTTCTATAACCATAATTTAATGAGTTTAATATGAAAAATTTCAGATCAGTCCAAAAAAATTTAAAAAATTCTGCAGTAAATCCATCATTTCCAGGTGTTTTTAAATTTTTCATATTTTTCAATGCCTCTGCAAGCTCTGAATATTTAATATCTCCTTCCAATAATTCAGCTTCATTATCAGTCAGTCTAGAACTATTTTCTCCTATTTTGGATTCAATTGGAGTATCATCAATAATGATATTTTCACTGTACAAATTTTTAAAGTATGTTTTCTGGCTGTTTAATATTTCATCTGTGCTCAAACATTCTTGGCCATTTTCCTCTATTATTTTTGTGATAACTTTATTTGTGAAATTTCTCTTTTCAAGATTAAGAAAATAGCCAGAAGGTTTCTCTCCTAAATCCTCGTATCTACACCGTGATCTTAACATGACTCCTTCAATTTTACTTTTTCTTATTTCATGTAATCTGTTTTTCTTATCATTCAGTAAGTTAATGTCTTCTTGACTGACTGTTTGTAAATTCTCAGTAATTTTGCTTTCTAAATTTAATATTTCGTCTTCTAGCTGTTTTTCCTGTCTACTGTTTTCCTTCTTTTTTCTTGAGCTGTATTTTATTGTTTCCCCCCTGATAGCTAAAAGTATCATTTCCAACAAAAGCTGGTCATTTATAGAATACGTATTATGTATATTATTATTATTGTTATTAAAGATATTGTTATTATCATTATTGTTACTATTGTTATTATTATTATTATTATTATTATTATCTAAGTTAACCCTGTTTTGTTGAATATTGACAATTTTATATGTGTTTTTCACCTCTTCTACTGACTTCTTTACAAGTTGAATATAATCTTTATCTTTCAGAAGTGAATTATTGAATTTCCAATAACTCTTTCCTCGTTCATTTTGATTAAGTTTTAATTTAAGTATAATTCCTGAGTGATCTGTTCTGTATCCTGATACCACATTACAGTCATAAACAAGCTTGAAGCTTTCCTCACTGACCAGGAAGAAGTCCAAACGTGCTTGTTTTTTCTCAGGATTAATTTTCTTCCATGTAAAGCCTTTGCTGTCATGTAAACTTCTAAATACATCAATATAATTATCTTCATCAATAAGTTTTAAAACTTCTGACCGTGCTCTTGGATTATTAATATGACGATAATTTTCAGTGTCAACATCCGGATTCAGAACTAAATTCCAATCACCACAAAAAATGACGTTTTCATTTCCAAAATCTAGCACTTTTTGTTTGATATTTTTATAGAAATTTGGCTTATCGTCATTTGGTCCGTAAATACTTACTAGTGTAATTTTCTTTGTATGGAGGTTTAACTCCATTATGACAAAGTTTCCTTCTGGATCAGTTAAAATTTGTCCTATATCACAATGGAAGTTATTATTTATTAGGATCATTACTCCTCGGCTAGCATTTACTCCATTCTTTGCACTCAAGACAAGATTATGTCCCCACTCTGCTTTTACATATGAATACATGTTTTTGTCAATATGCACATCTTGTAAGCATGCTATATTGTATTTTTTTGAACGAATATACTGGAATAAGTCTCTTCTTTTTTGCATATTTTTGAGGCCTCGACAATTTTGGGAAAAGACAGTTATCAAATCAACCACTTTTTGTTTAAAGTTAACCATACTAAAGCCCTTATGTTCACATATGCAAAGAAGTCATGCACAACAGCAGAATTTATTTTAAACAAGAAAACAACAAAAATAAAACAAAATATGAGTGGCATAATGTCCACATATAACAGAATTTTTAGCTCTTGGAAAACTTGCAGCTATTGTATTGCAGCACATAGAATGATACATGGATTTTTGTTTTACGAATATCTAAGAAGGGAGAAAAAAAAAATAAATAAATAAATACATAAATAAAAAAAAAAAAAATAAAACTAAGAAAAAAAAAAAAAAAGAAATAAATAAAAAAAATAGAGTTGACCAGCTAAAGAGATGTTCACGGTCCCATACGCTTTGCAACAAACACATACGTGCAGCACAATGGCACTTTTATGACCATAAAATGTTAAAGTTCAGACGAAAAATGTGATTCCTTTTCAGTCTGTGCACACAACATAGATTATGAGCACTTGTCAGAACTGCCTCATCAAATGTCCACACACCATGCCCCATTGCAGAACTAACAAGAGGTAATGCCTACCTCCAGCAACACCAATTTACTATGTAGAAGTGGGATATGTAATGATCCAAAGCGTATTGGACCGTCAATATGATATTCAGTGATATTTCTGGTGGGCTCTTGCAGCCATTCCTTGATGTCAATGTTTAACGTCTGCTAGTTTCCTGTTCGTGCGTGTGCACACAGCAAAAGCCCGAGCAACACTGCACAAATGTGCAGGATCCCCCAAGACCTCACCGGTTGCACACACCACAAAAGCCCCCTTTTATCTTTTGTCTTCTAATTAGTAAAATACATGTGCTTTTTAACCATTGTCCTGCTGAACCTGGATATACCCTGCCTTTGCAAACAGTGTAGCCAACTGATCTGGACCTACACTGCCTGCCACCAAGCATGCGAACTTATAGCAACATTCTGGATCTAACAATCCGACCAGCTGAATATTAGAAGTTGGTGTGGCAGCTACATGTAAATCCATTCAGCAGGACAGGTTTAAGTACTGCACAACCATTTCGCAATAACTAACTTGATGTCTAATACTAACACATACAACATATGGATTAATTTGCAGTATAATGCAAAATTTATTTTTAAATATTTACATGTATATATAATTTTAGAATCCTTTTTTTTTTTTTTTTTTTTCTGCAGTATACACTTAAATATTTTTAAGTACTATACAGTAAGAAATGTAATTTCAAAAGCTATACCTAAATATAAGTTGTAAAGATTTTCCTGATAGCTTTCCCTTTGGCTACAACTAAGAACTAAGAATCTGTCTCGATTATACTTTTGGTTCTCTAAAATGTAGATGTACCTATTGTTTGTAAAAATGATACATTATTCGTATTTTCTACCCCCTTTTAGCTTCCTCAATACTGAAATGGTGTTAATTTATTTTAAAGAACCCCTACATTATCCGTAGGAGCTCCGTAAAGAAGAGAACATGCCATGCAGGGTTTCATGTACAAATTTGTTTAATCCCCCAATTTTGCCTTGCCGAAAAGGCGAAAATTGCAAGACAAAATTCAGGAATTTATCTTCTTTTTGTTTTGCTTTCCATTTCCTGTACATTTTTTTTTTTTTTTTTTTTTTTTTTTTTTTAATTGTTATGTCCGTAAGTATTGATTCTATACAAAATAAACTCTTTATAACACTGTTTGTTATTATGTGGTATTTGATATAACAGAGTTCTAAGATGGATCCTAAAAATGTACTGATCATATAGAAAATGACCATAACTGGTCTTCCCATACAATCCATATACATTTCCATTTGAATTCAACAAAACTGCTCAACCAGAACATGTTCTGTCTTAGACTGCAACAATTGTGTTACAAAGAGTCCATTATGCAACGCATGTAGCATATTAGTATGAAATACTTGAGAAACTCATACACTTTACACATTTGGTACAACTTGTACCAAATGTATAAAATGTATTTTTGCTGTACGTGGTTACTGGTTGATACCACCCCCACACACAAGTGTAACAAACGCTTAATCAATAAACCAGGAACATAGAGCTAGATAATCTGTAAAAAAAATAAAAATAAATAAATAAATAAAAAAAAAAATAAAAAAAATATATATATATAAAATAAATAAAGTAGAATAAAATACAACACAAGCCACTGTACATGACAATGGCGCCTATCCCACTTGCGAACAGCAAGGCTCACACCAGAGCCCTCCCTGTTCGCTCACATATAGTTTAAAACAAAACCAAGGCTTGGACCTGGACCCAGCTTTCCAGCCGCACTAGATACTTGCATATGCACATTTGAGGACTGCCCAGTGGAGGATGAAAAGCGCCACTGCCCCGCACCACGGCTCAAATATAAACAAAGGGATAAATACTCTGTAGACATGTATCCTTGTATCTAGGGGTGATACATAATCAAGTGTTAACCCTTGGAGCCCAACATGCCAAAATAGTGTGGGCTTTCATGTATTTTATTATGCTGTCACTTAGACATAGTTAAAGTGTGTCCAAATCAGACTGACAATATTGGAATAACAGATTGTGTATACCTTAATTGGTCTGTCTGATCTGAGTCTATAACAATCCAACCATTACATAATTTTTTTTTTTTTTTTTTTTTTTTTTTTAAATATGCAAAATTCCAGAATTCTATCATCACTTGTCATCCTAGACTTCTATAACTATGGTCTGATCATAATGAGACATGTAAATGTATTGGCTAACAGCGTAGGCCCAATTAGACTGCTCCTGTGGTAGCCTTCTAATTTAGGTTCACGCTGTTCCTCCTTCTTATCTAATATTCATGGAAGTTTACAGTATACATATATCATCAAAGCTCAGAGACTGTCTATAGGTATAGTACATGTGGTCTTAATGAACTGTATATAGCTCTTTCAAGATTATTAAGTCATTTCAACTAAATCTATGCTTGCAAAGTAGAAACAAGGCTTCACAGCCAAAACCCGCAAGCCGGCCAATCCATTTCATCAAATTTCAAAGAGATTTTATCTGTCAGTGTCGACTCACTATGAGATTTCAATGATAATGATTTGCAACTCCTTTGAAATTTGATGAACACAACTGCCCTACCCGCAACCCTGGCAAAGGAACCCCTGCCTCTGTAAAACAAGCTTATCTAATTTACCGCAATAATCCTAAGTATTGGGACAGATAGGCCTTTGCAATCAGTGTAGACTAAGACCAGATATCACAGAATGTGGCATCTGATCTGGGTCCACACTGTTTGTTATATATACAACATCACTCCAGACACATCAAAAGGTAGCAAAGTGGACTGTTTCGAACTTCAGGGCAATATGGCAAGTAGATAAGGTGTCCCAATATTAAAAAAGTAAATACACTACTGTAAATACCCAAAAAATTTTTGAAGACCCTCAATTTAAATTTCCTCAAATTTTTACTCCTATAATACTATAGTGCATTCAAAGTAATTTTAGGAAATATCACAACCCATCATGCCTGTACATTGTTACCATAACTATTATGAAGAATTTTAGGATGCCTGAATATTCTGACACCCATTAAAATGCTATAATTTAAATTATCCTAGAATGTAAACATTTTTGGTTCTACTGTGCTGAAATGAGTCCAAAAGATGCTCATAGAAAAGCAAACAGTGCAGACCCTGATCAGACCACTCCCTTGGGAGCATTCTAATCCAGGACTGAACTGCTCGCTCAGGCACTGGATCATTGCACTATGTTTAACCATAACTAAGGGAGAAAAGTTAACTTTAACTTCATTATAATACTGTGAAAATTAAATTGCCTCCCTTAGAGTCATAATCATGTATTAACCCTTACAGCCCAGATCACAGCTGCAGCTGACGACATTTTGAAATATTCCCCTTTAATTCCTCAAAGAGAGCAAATCCAGACACCCCATGCAAATCGTCTGTTTGACAGACGACCTACATGAAATATGACAACCTGTCCTCCCTGAAGAAAAAAAAAATAAAAAATTAAAAAAAAAAAATAAAAAAATAGAATAAAAAAAAAAATAAATAAATATAATAAAAAAAAAAAATAAATAAATAAAATATGAAATGTTGTCCATCACAAGTCCCGCTTTGCGTCAAGGGTAAAGGTAAACTTATAATGACAATATCATTACACCTCATGAATCTAAATGCTTAAATTTATATAAAAATATGGGTTTAATCATTATTTCTGCTCATACTACGCAACATTACTTAGGATATCCTATATGTAGTATTATTTTCAAGGAGTAATTGTCTAAAGTTTCTTTTACTACAGTGTCGTGTTCTGCTGCACAGACTGACCACAAGTGTCAAATTCCTCTGCTTTCATCCAATACTAAAATTACCTTCGAATTTATGGGTTGATAATAAAATTCTTCCTTTAACCCACAAAGTGCCAAGCAAAGCCAGCAGCCGGCGACATCCCATTTTATTCCTTATAGTCACATATAAAAAGCAAATCCTGATACCCAACCTGAATTGCCTTCCAGGCAGACGACTCTTATGAAAGAGCAAGATCCTCCCCTCCCCCACAAGACAAAAAAAAGAAAAAAAAAAAAAAAAAAAAAATTATACATATATCAAAAAATAAAAAATGCATAATGTCGCCAGCTGCAGCCGCGCTCCGCACCCCGAGGGTCAAACAATGTATCCAAAAGATGCAGCCCAAATGGCTAGCAGTACAGGTCCGGATCTGACTGGAACAGTGATCCGGGTCTGTACTTCCTGCTCACATCAGTCTATCCCAAAGCTTTCGGTTTTCGAAATTCGGCATAGACTGCTGTGTGTTAACCTAATTAGTTGACACTTAAAGCCCGCATACAGGGATCAGGACACTGTGAATATTCATCATGAAAACGTGTCTATATAATATTGACCCCCCCAAACCCCACCTTTATTTAGTAAAACTGGGGTCTAGAGGGGTGTACATTATTTTTCTTATCTCCCCCCAAAAGCACAGACCGCGGGCACTCATTAGAACCGCCTCATAGAGGCGGTTTCAACGAGCACCCACAATCCATGTCCCCCGCAGAAATATGAAAAATATCAGAGTTTTTTATCTGAATATTTTCAGTTTTTGGAGGTGTATTTTTCCATATATTTGCATAGGCGTGTTTTCGTAATGTATACTAAAAACTTATACTAAAAATCATGTAAGAAAATTCCACTTACCATTTCTAAATACATGTATTTTTTATATCTCTGAGAAATTTTTTTTTTTTTTTTTAGTTTGTTATGATTTAAATAATCCATATTTAATTTTGAACGGCACACATTCATACCTATCTTTCACACTTTTAAATAAAAAAAAAATAAAAAATAGCATCCAGTTTGTATTTCAGTAAAAACTGGAGGAAACTGTCAGGCTTTCCGAGCTGAAGCACTGTATCTGTCTGTTAGGGCTCCAGACTCGCCAGTTCTATTGGCTGCTCCCCTACTCGAGCATCTTCCGCCCCCTCCGTTGGTTTCCTGACTATTACAGAGTCAATATTGCAGTACACATCAAATTTGTGACGCCGCCCTTCTGTCGTCTTACCGTAGACTGCTCCATTGAAGTACCATGCTGATTCTATTTTGGCATGCTTCATCAGTCGCCCGATAAGGCCAGTGTTCAGTTTAGTAACATCGTCCACCAGCCTAAACCCAGCATCTTTCATTGGCTTCCTCTGCTTCATTATAGAAGTTTTTACTGAGTTATTTTTCACCTTTAGTAGAACTGGCTGTGGTGAACCAGCCTTTCCTGGTATCCGATGTAATGCTGTGATATCATCAATGTCCAGATCTACATTACCCTTGGACAGCAATGTTGAACAGACTTGTTCTGTCAGGGTTTGTTTTGTCTCATGTGCACTCTCTGGAATGTTCAATATTTTGACATTATTTTTTCGGGAGTATTGTTCATTATAATTACTCCTCTGAGCAGATGTTAAAGCTATTTTCTCAAATGCTGTGAGCCTGTCTTTCTGTACTTTCAGATCCTTTTCTGCCTGAATTGCCCTATCTTTCAAATTTCCATTCTCAAATTGTAGTGATTTCACCCTATCTTCCAGATCTTCAGTCTTTTCTTTTATTTTCTCTTCTATCAGCTTCTTTAAATTATCAGTCATATTCTTCATGATTTTCTTTACTGTTTTCTCTACTGTTTCTGTGATTAAGTTCTGTACCTCATCTTTATCCATCAGATTCATGACCTTTTCTTTTGTTTCTTTGAGGTCAGAGGTCAAGTGCTGTAACTGCTGATTTATGATTGTTAATTCCTCAGCACTTGATTCAGATACTTCTGATATTGTCCTCTTAGGTCCCTTTGCTGGTGGTTCACTGCCCCCCTTGCCTTGAGGTGTGCTGGTGACATTGAATAGACAGGTACTTGTTTTGTTTCCTTTGTTATCCTTGTTTTCAGACATTTTAAACAGTTAATCTTCTAATAACACTCCAGCAGATTTTAGGGATTTTCTCAAAGGCTGGCCTTTTCACACAGGTAATAACACAGGTAGCTTGATATTCACACATATAACTGTACTTTTCCAGAAATTTCAACAAAGAATTTTAAACTTCCTTGAATAACTTTTTAAATTCTAAATATTTTCCATTCTTTTTAACATAAATCTATTCCTTGAAAAACAATCTTTCATTATATCCATATATCTAATCTGCACTTCCACTATAGAATTTTAATTTTTGCAAAATTCAAGAGCTCTCTGTTTGCTACATTTTCACAACTAACTTGCCTTAGGGCCTCCCTCAAAAATGTACAGTCAAACTTCAATTGTTTTTTTTTTTGTAGTCTGTAGATTTTTTTTAAAAAACAACTTTTTCAAAAATATCTTTCAGTAATACCATCAGAGTGTCAAACAGTTTGGATCCAGATCAGACCCGACGTTATGTCGGGCCTGATCTGGGTCCAAACTGTTTGCAAAGGTTATCATCAGATGACAAAAGTTGCCACTAGCAGGGAGAGTTAATCTACCAAAACCATAGAGAGACATAACAAACCAAATAGAGTGTCTCCTGAGAACAGTCGAACTTTAAGGACGAACTTCTTTGGACCATGGAAATTTGTTCTAGACATGGGTAGTTTGAGCCACTGTGGGTTAATCATAATGCCAGGTCAGGAGGGAAATGGGACTAATTTAGGGATGTCTCTTCGATAAGATAATGGTATATTGAGTGTACTCATAATTGCCTTGCTGAGTGACAAACTGATGATATGAGAACACACAACATACCTTTTCATGATAAAATATGAAAATTTCCCTATGATAACCCTAAATACAGTCGCACCTCGTTAACTCGAACTCGCTTATTTCGAATTACCGCTTATCTCGAAGTGAAAATCTGTCCCTGTTTTAACATGAAACAATGACAACAGGTAAAAAAATAATGTGGAAAAGAGGAGAAATTGCTCCTAAGGAGCAATTTCTCCTCTTTTCCACATTATTATATATATATATTTCTAACTTCAGGAGTCAAATTACATATTCATTTGTTAATTGTGGTTGTTCAATTTATTGTTTTCCTCACTCTCTCAACTCTGATATGTCGAGGTACAGATATCTCGGAAGCGTTTCAGTGAGTCCCTTGGAATTCGAGATAATGAGAGTCGACTGTATTTGTTTTCTTGCGTGATTTGAAGAATTTCCTAGGGCTTCTAAAACGAGTTTTAATCAGCCATGGTAAAGGATCTATCGATGTTCAAGACACTGAAGTTTTACTGTAAATGTGGTAGCATATTTCGTATCATATCTTGCAGAGAAGCTGGCTTCCATAGGGTAGTCGGTAGCCCGTCTGACTCTAGATCCATGGCTTGCAACTTGGAATCCTGGTTTTGCCACAACACTTTTGTAGAAATTGATCATAAAAGCATTTATACAGTCATTCACCTTCAGCTGATTTAAGAGGGGCAGTTGGTACTTACTGGCCAATGTCTGTGCACAAATAGTGGTTAACCACTTAGAGAACTAGGCCTGCCCAGAAAAGTGAGTAGGTTAACTGATCGGCTTGACATGACTTTAAAAGTGTTTACTGGGCCTTAAAACTTGAACCCAAAGCTCCAGATAAGGTGTGTGTGTGTTTTTTTGCCCGAAAATTAATGATATTTTTCTTATTTCTCCACAGAAACATATGTTGTTATACTTATTAATAGTACCTTGCAGAGGTGCTTCTAATGGGTACCCACAACATAAGTTTTCATAGTTGCAGCATTCAGACATGAGTAGTAATCCAGCCAACATTCACCACTAAGAGATTTTAGTGTATATCCGGATCCTGAAGTGGCAGCAGCATTCTAAGATGTCAGCACTAATCCAGCCAACATTTACAGCATTCCAAGATGTCTGCACTAATCCAGCCAACATTTACTATTAACAGAGATTTTACTGTGTTTCAGGATCCTGAAGTTGCAGCAGCATTCCAAGATGTCAGTACTAATCCAGCCAACATTTCCAAATACCAAAACAATGAGAAGGTCCAGAAAGTTATCAACAAAATGGCGACCAAGTTTGGCATGTTCTCAGGTGGTGCCGGCAATGGAGGAGGAGACCCAGACAGTTCCCCTGGTGGTACAGGGGCTGGCGGAGCGACTGGAGCGGGAGGACCACCTAAATCATCGTTTGATGTAGATTAATCAAAATGTACATACAAAGGTGAGTGTGGATTAGTCAAAATGGGAAACATGTACAAGGGTGAGTCAGTAAGTAACCAGCCCACCTTATTTCTGTTTGAGATCAACCTGTACTTTTTCTTTGTAATTAGCCTCCTGCATGATAAATATGGTGTTCTGGTGCCATCATCCCAGAATTGGTGAACTTGTGCGGGAGCTCTTTGCATTAACCCCACAACAGCTGCCTTGACTTAGGACTGTTCCAGAATTAGGCATATGGAAGTGGGGTGCCACCTTTTGAAAGACCGATACCCACCCACAAAAAAAAAAAAAAAAAAAAAATACATATATATATATATATATATAAATTGAACCCCACTGCCAATAAATTTCAATTAAAAATAGGGCCCAGTTGTTCAAAGCTAACGATGTCGTTAGTTAACGATTCGCTAAAATTTACATGGAGTGATACGCAAATATGCTAATATTTTTTGCTGAAAAATTGTGAGTAGCTTTTGCACTTGCAAAAGCTACTCACATTTTTCAGCAAAAACTATCAGAATATTGTATATTGAATCTGCTAAAACAGTTAACGAAATGACCCTTAATGAGCTCGTTAAGCTAACGACGCTTTGAACATCTGGGCCCAGATCAAGCAACCATAAAAGAAGGATATTCTCACATACCCACCCAGCATAAAATGATTTGAGAATACCAACATCAGGAAAAGGAACTAACTTTTTTTACACTCCTAGAATGGCGAGTGACCTTTGAATTTTACTCTCCAAGTCAATTTTATACTTGCCAACTAAATATACATAGTTCCAAGTGTTAAATAATACAAACAATAACTCAAAACATTTTATTTCACATATCTTTAATGAAGACAAAACATAGTTCCTCTGAAACTTCATTATCATTTCATTGTGGATCAAAATTTACTTTCTTTTTGGAATTACCTACAATGTACAGATTGAAATTGAGGTGGAAAACACTTATTTCATAGAATGGTTCCCATCTGTTCAGTAATTCAGGTTAAGCTACACACAGATAAATTGTACTTAATGTTTTTGGCCTTGTCAGATTTGCATCAAATGACCTTCCAAGGGTGTGTTTTTCCCTTGTGTTTGTCAAAATTTATGGACACGGGACTGAATATTCGTGTTACAAACTTTTATTTCAAGACGGTTAAAATAAGAACAAAGAATATGTTGAAATAACCTTTATCAACTCTTCCTGAGTGTTTTAACAAAGTAATAACTATTCACAGTGTTTAACATACACATAAAATAATTTGTGGCGTAAAGGTTGCAGATCAGTGGTTGGAAATTCGAAGAGATGCAATCAATAAGGAGATGCTTTCTCATCTTTTTATCCCACTGGTTTCTACATAGAAACCACCGCAAAGCAACACGGTGTATACACATGATGCTTGCTAAACAACATGGTACATACACATGCTGTTCTATTAAACAGCACACCGCAAAGTATCACGGTACAGACACATGATACCCGCCAAAACAAAACTCCGCAAAGCATTCCGGTATGTACACAGAATGCCCGCTAAATCATATACACCACCGCTGAGTAAATGGTACATACACATCTACCAGCAAACTGTTGGATGAGAAAGCAGCTCCCAAATATATAACAAGATTTCAGTCAGAATCACATCCCTTCGGAATTTTCCGCCACCCCCAATCAGCAACAGCTAGATTGCATACTAGACTGGAATGTTCCTGCCCATGAGTTATCCAAATAATCCACAGATTTAAAAACAGCTTAGTCTTTCTGATATTGCAATTTATACTTAACACTCATGTATCTGATGATACACTGTAGAACATTAAAGCAGCATAACTGTCTTTCACCAAAATATAACACCATTACTTAATCCACCAGGCAGGAGAATGAAAGGACATGGATGACTGTTCTTTCTGAAATTATAAAAGAAACTGGGCGGCAGTATCCTACCACAAAATAATGACAAACATTGACATAATTATTTATTTCAACCATCTGAAATAATACATAGAGCTACTGTTCTTTAGCTGCAATACTAAATGGTTATTAGTGAATTAAGAATAAAAATTGGGAGGGAGAGCGGGAAAACTTTTTCCTTGCTGCAGCAATCAGCTGTCGTCAGAAAGAGGCTGTTGCACTGGGACCCAGCTGTGCAAAACACTTTCAGTATGTCTACATATAAGCCTGGAACCAATCCTTTACAGTGCTCAAAGGACATGTGTACTGAAATGACCTTACAAGTTGGTACAGTAATCAAAGTACTGAAACAACCCAAATTACCAAAAATGCGAACTGGACTTACTATTTTAATGCTGAAATAAATGGAGCCTATTGTAGATCAATATGCTGTATTATTTCAATTTCTGATAGCTAGTTCTGTGTTTTCATAAAAAATAAGTGACTAAGAACAATACTTTGTTGCGAAACAAACTCTGTCGGTTATGAAACTACTGAAAGGCCGAGGCAGGTTGGATGACTGTTGATGATTGGTTTACCTATCAGGTGCTGACCAATGAGAAAGTCCGTAACAAAATATGTCAATGGTACCAGGAAAACGAAAAACATGGTGAAGTTCTGTTTAATAGATTTTATTGCATTTTTCAACACAAAAATTGGATGGGGCACCACAAAAAAATATGTGGGGTGTAATTTTGTGGTACCCCATCCAAAAACCCTGACTGTGCATAAAAAGATTTTTTTTTTTCACACCCCACCATGTATCAAAAACAATTGAAGTTCCTCTCATGGCCATGTATAAAAACAAAATGGAGCCACACATACACACACACATACACCTCCTCCCCCCACCTCCTCCCCCCATACGGTTTATTATTCTGGAACACCCCTTATCAGACCGGCAAAGGCATCCACAGATATAAGTTCAGGAACGTAATATAATCAGTAACTGCCAAACAAATAGGTGGGATGTGGGTATTATTTTAGATAAGATAAAAAGTTATTAACATATATTGTTTTAAATTTTCCACAAAAATTGTGTCCTGTGTATTTTTCATGAAGGCTTGCCTTGGCAAGCAAATTTCAGTGTTTTTATTCTCCATGAAAATAGTGTCTTATGTATTCATCATGTGGACTCACCTTGACAAGCAAATTTTAAATTCTCTTCAATAAAGTGTCTTGTGTATTCATCACCTAGACTTGCCTTGGCAAGCAAATCTTAATGCGTACTACGGCCTTTTTTTCATGCAGAAGAAAGAAAAATATTTTTCCAGATATGTGTATCTAGAGTTGTTTTATGTCTGGTTCTGTTTTGCTTTCAGGTATGCTGGCACTATCTCAAGAAGAAATCAGGTTGTTACACAGAGAGTATTTCACATAGAATAATATATGTTAAGTAAGAAGACTTGTTAAGGAGGAATATTTTGTGATAACTCTGGGATATTTTTTCTTTATTTCTCCATGAAAAGTAATGTGGGTACTCATTAGAAGTGCCTCGCCAAGGTGCTTCTAATGAGTACCCAAAATTTAGTTTTTATGGAGAATTGGGGAAAATTATCATAGAATTATCATAGATATGATTGAGTGTTACCAGTGCTAGTTTACATGAGCAGCTGTTTTAAATTGTGAACTTTTCTTAACCTTCCATATATTGGGAACTACACTATACACATAGGAGTTATCTGTTTACTGAAAAGATAAAAAATATGCCATAGACAAATTGGGTTTTTCTTTTTACTGAAACAAAAGTGTGCTAACGTAGGCAAATTGGATTCCTTTTATCAGTTTACTGAAACAAAAGTGCTATCATAGATAAATTGGATTTTTTGAGAGAAGATATATTTTCCATGGTATTTAACATGAAGTTAAAAAGGGGCAGAAGTGTTGTTAGACTGATTAATATTTGAGCTGGGCCACAGCATTTCCTTCAAAAATTTCTACGGTCATTCTCCCCCGTCCACTGATTCAAGAAGGACAGTTGTCAGTGTCTGGGGAAAGAATGTGCACACTACTGGTTTACCTCTTGGAGGACTAGGCCTGCCCAGTAAAAGTGGTTAGGTAAACTGACCGCGCTTGACATGACCCCATTGGGTTGACTGGGCCGTAAAACCTCAACACAAACCAGATTGCATGTGCACCCAGTGAAGACTCCGATAAGCCTGTGCAGTTTGATCGGTCTTCACAAGGCACTCTTTGGGTAGCCATTGATACAAAGCACATTCAGCCAGACAGCAAAGACTGATTTAAGTCTTTGCTGGATGCACATGCAGTCTTGTAGGAAATGCTGTGCCCTGGCTCAGATTTAGGGTCTTGTATTTTTAGGGTCTTGTATTTTTTTTTTTTTTTTTTTTTTTTTTTTTGTATGCCCCTCTTATCTGGAGCTGTTTTGGTGTTACAGAGATAGAACTTAGGCTACCAGTAAAAAAAAAAAAAGTCAATTCTTTTAATTTCTTAAGCACCCATCATGAAGGGAGAAGAATTAACTGTACATCTGTTAGTGTTTGTGTAAGAGTGATGAAGAGTGTAAGAGTGAGGCATGGAATGTGGCTTTCACACAAATCCTGTTATTATGTTTATGTTACCATATTTACCACAAATATTCTGATTGACAAGCCTAAGTAAACAGTGTTGACTCAGATCAGATGCCACATAATGTGGCATCTGATCTGAGTTTACACAGTTTACCACATACTCAGCAGTTTTTAGACACCAGCAGGCAGTAGGATAGGTATGGTAAAGAGATATGGTTAATGTATTGGAATATTTAACCCATTGTAGACTGAATAGACTCTCCCACACTATATATTGGAAGAGTCCAATTTCAATTTTACGTAAATCCGGTTATGAGATTTACATATTCCTAGAGAAAAATGCATAAACTATTTGCAAACAGTGGAGACTCTGATCAGACCCCGCCTTCTGCGGCATCTGATTTGGGTCTGCACTGTTTGCATGTTACCCTTTTACGGGTCTCCCGAATACAATAGGTTAAAATAAATACAGTAAAACCAGTCTTTGTGACACCGTGGCATTTCTACTGAGTACCCACAGCATATGGTCTCGTTGAGAAATAAGAAAAATAATATGTGGATACCCCCTCTAATCTGGAGCTATGCTGGATAATCCTTGCTTTTTACGTTTGTCCAAATCTTGGGTTTTCCACAGTGGACTATTTCATCTGTATCATTTTGTGTGTTGATGACTTGGGAAGTGCCATTTCCACTACCTGCACTGTCGACTGACCCTATTGGTGTATGATTCATTTCGATACGGAAAACAGTATCAATCAACTGAGCTAGCCAAGAGCGTTACCAGAATTTGATACTGCTGAAACTGACCTTCAGCTGAACTGATACTGCTTAGCTGTTGACCAGCACAGGTGCCAACTTTGTGCTTATGTGTTAGGCTTGGTCGACAGCATAGACAGAAAAGATTGTTACCCCTATGTTGATATTATCACTGGTAGTAACAAAATTATTGATGCAGCTCAACCAATCAGTTTTTTTGTTGTTGTTGTTTTTTTTTTTTTTTCTTCAAGATTTATGGCACTGTATTTGACCTACATCACTGAGTGATTAGGCTTTTCAAATTACTGAAAAACAAACAACTTGTAGTAAAATATAAGGGCACACTTTAAAGAAAGATCAGCAGAGGATTTCATGAGGGGAATATTTAACATGCAATATTTATAAAACATATGTTGTGGTTACTCGTTTCATTTGCAACGTTTTTATAAAGAAGTAGTAAGCATCAGGTAGGCCAAGTGATTAGAAATCCCAACCTCAGATTATCAGGTCCTGGTTTCGAATCCAGCTCATGGCAGAATTCAGCTCGGGAATGTATGGTGCTTCATTGCACAAAGCCTTTCATTATTATTCCATTGTCTTGGTATGAAAAATAATGTTGAAAGCGATGTAAAATATCAGTCCATTATCATTGTATATTTAATCATGATAAAAGTAGACAAAAATGTTCTGTCTATGATCTGAAGACCATGAAATTGCCTGACTGTGGGTTTATAGGGTATGTGCAGTAATTAGGACTGATCACTTATAAAATTTCTGTATTAATCTTAGGTCAAATACTGTAATTTTATTAGTGATCAGTAATACAGTAATTTTATTAGTGATCAGTTTCTTACCTGTGCAGACGCTGTAACAGTTTCAACCACAACACTTCCCACATGAGTAAAAACGGTTCAACTATGAGATTTATTTGAACTGTTGCATGCATTGATTTGTTATCTCTTAGCATGCAGAGTGAAATTTTCAGCAGACATATTGAAATATTTTTCCCAGGAAACAGGATTTGACATTTTATGCAAATTGTCTCTAATGGTGACAATTTGCATAAAATGTTAAATCCCATTTTCTGGGGAAAATAATAAAACTGATATTGTGAATTTGTCATCTGCTGAATCTGCCCAGAACTTGCTAAGTGCTAATAGTGCTAATAAGATTTTTCTGAACGTTTGGATGAGTTGATTGGTTAAATGGCAACAATTATTTTGTTTAATTGCACATTGTTAGTTGATGATTGTCTCACCTGTCTTGTAAAATAAAAATCTATAAACGGTTTCCTTTGGAAAAAAGAACTCACAAAAGAACAAAAATCGGAGACTCACTTATTTAAAATCTTTTCAGGTGCTTCTGATCAGTACCAAAAAACTAGACCTGAGTGCATGCAATTACTATTCCCTGGATTCTGCAGAAAATAAATTTTGTATGTGTGAACAGATCAGCCCACGTTTGCTACATGGTATACATGTATACCTTTTGATGTATTCTTTTCTAATTCATGTATTTCCATTAGAAATAAAAAAAAAAATGTCAGATTTGTACACTTTTATTTTTCCCTTTTACATAGAAACATTAACCTTGAAATCAACCCAGTAAATAGGGTTTGACATTCCACATGAATATACTTTCATTCATGCCGGATTCATTTTTATAGCTTTACCGCTTTTTCACTGCTAAACAAATTGTACTGTTTTGATGCAAATGACCCTGACAGGCTAACATGTCAAACTTGAACTAAATTATCATCATCCATGCAAACTATGTTGACGAAACTTCACAGAAAGAAAATGTATGAATTGATTTTGCTTATTTTTGGGATGTTCCACTTGGTTTATTTTATCCTTTTTTTTTGTTTAGCTCTAGTAGACTACAGTCCAGGAGAGTGGGTGGGGTGGGGGAACATTTTCTCATTATCGCTGAGACCAGTGGGGTAGATCTCTTCAAAACTTGCCAGGGATGTTCTCCTTGAGGAACTAGCTTCGTCTTAATGAAACTGCTCTAATCTGTCAGCTGTTATTGACCCTATTAGCCAACTGTAGTCTTTTTTCTCTCTAAGCTTTTTTCTCTGAACCTACTAGAAATTTTATCAAAATCATTCATACCCATTCAGTTCATGGTCCAACTGTCTGTGGACCATCTAAGACATTACTCTTATCACAGTGTCCTAAAATTCGAACAAGTCCATCCCTTTTAAAAATTACTGGATGAGTGTTAAACTGTATAGACACTGATCAGACACCATGTTCTGTGACTTCACATAAATATGGTACAGTAATAACCCTAAGTATTGAGACAGGTAGGCCTTTGCAAACAGTGTAGACCCAGATCAGATGCTGCATTCTGCAGCATCTGATCAGGGTCTACACTGTTTGCCATACAGCAATATTTTAGCAACATCAACAGATAGTAGAATTGACTATTTCAAATTTTAGAAGTATGGTAAGTAGATTGTCCCAATACTTAGGGTATCTGTGGTAATCATTCCTTTTAGTATGAAATCAAGGGTCTTCATAAGAACTGCAATAACAGACGACTGAAGGTGACTGGATACAATTGGTGGATTTTTCTGCCAAGAGAGACAACTTGTTGACCCTGTTTGCTTTACTGCATGTCAAGCCGCTTCTGAAAAGGGGTCTACTCTAAAAAGAGCTATTGCACTTCCCCACATTTACGTTAAAGATTTTTAAAAGCTTATATTTTCCAGACAATTTGATAGATTTGGTTCATATTTTGTATGATGATATACATGTAGTTTCAAAGTTTTATTCATCAATACCCCAGCCCATTACCTCAAGGTCAAGGTCATGGACTTAGAAATTTTTAATGTTAAAGTTTTTTAAGAGCTCATATTTTCCAAACCATATGATGGATTTGTTCATATTTGGTATGATGATGGATACAGTTCCAAAGTTTTATTCAGCAATACCCTGCCCATGCCTGTGACCTCGAGGTCACAGACTTAAAAAATTATATATAACTTCTACAGTTTTCATTGAATTGCGTTGAAATTTGGTGGGCAGTCAGACCATGTGGTTGTTCAGTGTGTGCGTTGTTTTTAGGTTACAGTATACTAAATTTTGATATAACGCTTTTTTAACGATTTTTCAGACTTTGTTTCTGGATAACTCCTACAGTTTTCATCGGATCATGTTGAAACTTGGTGGACAGTTTGACTATGAAGTGATACATCGCATATTGTTTCTAGGTTATGGAATACCAAATTTTGATACGAGTTATGCTTTTTAATGATTTTTCTGACTTTTGTTTCCGGATAACTCCTCTTTCATCCAATCATGTTGAAACATGGTGGACAGTAAGAGTATGAGGTGATGCAGCACATATTATTTCAAGGTTACAGTACGCTAAATTTTGATAGCGCTATAGTTTTTCAAAGATTGTTCAAGCATGATTTCATTTTCAGCTCACTCTTAAAGTTATCTGATCAAACTGTTATTTATTTGTATACTGTTGGATAGAAAGAAGATGTGGAGAATTGCAGCCAAGTTACAGCACACCAAATTTTCATGTACTTTCAGTTACAGTACAACAAATTTTCACAGAGTTATTATTATACCCCCGACATACGAAGTATGTGGGGGTATATAGTTTTCGCTTTTCCGTTCGTTCATACGTACGTTCGTTCATACGTTCGTTCGTTTGTTCGTCTTTCCGTCACAGGGTCAAAGTTTTTGTGTTAAAGTTTATAAGACCTCATATTTTGAAGACCCTTTGATGGATTTAGTTCATATTTGGCATTATGGTAGATATAGGTCTAAAATTTTTATTAGCACCATCCCCACCCTGTGGGTGGCCTTGGGGTCAAGGTCATGGACTTAGAAGTTTTGTAAAAAAGTCACAGGGTCAAAGTTTTTGTGTTAAAGTTTATAAGACTTCATATTTTGAAGACCCTTTGATGGATTTCATTCATATTTGGCATGATGGTAGATATAGGTCTTAAGTTTTTATCAGCACCATCCCCTCCCCGGGGGTGACCTTGGGGTCAAGGTCACAGACTTAGAATTTTCATAAAAAAGTCAAAGTTTTTTGTGTTTAAGTTTATATAGCTATATCATCAAGACCTTGAGGAATTTCATTTATATTTTACATGTTGGTAGATATCGGCCTAGCATCTTACTCCGCATGATCCCCACCCCGGGTGTGACCGGGTCAAGGTCACGAACTTAGAATTTTCATATAAAAGTAAAAATTTTTGCGGTTAAGTTTATATAGCCGTATCATCAAGACCTTTTATTAAATTTCATTAACCTTAACTGAAAGGTTGAGCGGATATAGCTATCAGCAAGAAATCTGTTGTCTGTCTGACTGTCCTTTGAAGCATTATTTGTTCATACTTTGTTCATATTTTGAAGACCTTTTGATGGATTTCATTCATATTTGGCATGATGGTAGATATAGATCTAAAGTTTTTATTAGTACCATCTTCACCCTAGGGGTGACCTTGGGGTCAAGGTCATAGACTTAGAATTTTCATAAAAAAGTCAAAGTTTTTTGTGTTTAAGTTTATATAGCGCTATACCATCAAGAACCTTTGAGGAATTTAATTTATATTTGACATGTTGGTAGATATAGGGTATGACCTTCCGGTCAAGGTCACAGACTTAGAAATTTCATATAAAAGTAAAAAAAATTGCATCTAAGTTTATATAGCTATACCATCAAGACCTTTTGTTGAATTTCGTTATCCTCCTACCGAGAGGTTTAGGGGATATAGCTATCAGCATGGAATTCATCCATCCTGCCATCTCCAGAGTCAAAGCTACATATTTTGTGCTCGTTAAAAACTGGCGGTAGCGCTGGTCAGGGGTATACGTGCCCCACTGGGCACTTTGTCTAGTTTATTAAAGGATACTTACTTGCTTTCAGGCAAAAAGCTACAGTTTTCACCAGTACCAGTTAAACAGTGAAGACTGTGACATGATACAGCATATACTGTTTCCAAGCTACAGTACACCAATTTTTATGCCTAGGCCATTGGCATGATGCCAGGGGTATCTAGTATTTAGGTTGTGCGTAAATGCTTGTTGTTCCGTACATAAGTATGTGATCCTGTTTTTGTTGGGGTTTTTTGTTGTTGTTTTCTCTGTGTGTGTGTTGAGGTTTTACGGCCCAGTCAACCCCATGGGGTCATGTCAAGCACTGTCAGTTTACCTAACCACACGATTGGGCAGGCTTAGGCCTCTAAACAGTTAACCAGTATTGTGCACATTCTTTCATCAGAAGCTGACAACTGCCCTTCTTGATGTGATCCTATTAGACTCCAGTTAAGATTTTTGTAAGAGGTAGATTTCAGAGTTCCTATCATTATAGCAGCTTGAAATTTGGTATGAGGAGTTATGTCTATGAGTACAACAGGAATAATATGTCAAAAGTACATAGATGCCCCTGCTTAAACTTGGGCTAATTTTGCAAGATTAAGATTTTTTAAAGAGGTAGATTTCAGGGAAATTTGGTATAATAAATTATGTTGGAGTACAACAGTAATCAGGTCCCAAAAACCCATACATCAGAGTCGACTGACTTCTGCCTTAGGCTAATTTTGCAAAGTAAAGATTTTTGTGTTGGTAGATTTCAGGGTTCCTATTATTGTAGTAACTTGAAATTTTGTATGAGGACTTATGTCTTTAAGTAAAAAACAAGAATAAAGTTGAGCCACATCATGGTTCATTGACTTTGGACTTGGGCTAACGTTGCAAGGTTAGGATTTTCATTAGAGGTACATTTGAACATATTGATTCATACTGCAATCCCTTTGCCCAGTTTTATGGAGGTCCCCAAGGCAGGAACATCATCCTTACACTTCTCTTCAACAAGTTCATTTTACTTCCTACGAAAGTGTGTAAAACTGCTGGGTGAGTGTAGACCCTGATCAGACCCATGTTCTGCGGAGTGATCTGGTCTACACAGCTTGCTCAGGCCTGTTTTTCCGAGTATGTAGAGTAACTACGCTTATTTGATCAAATCGAATCCCTTCAGAAATCATCCTGGATCCAGCCCTGCATATTTGAGGGAAAACCCACCCATTCCTGTAATACAAGGTCATATACATATGTGTGTAGGTTAGCTGGGTGTGTTTGCTTTGCATTGCATTGCATTGCCATAGAGTTAGGTTAACTCTGAGAGCACCAGTCACGCTAAAAGCTAATATTGTATTGACATTTGAATTTTCAGCTAGAAAGACGATTCACATAAAATGTCAAGCCTTATTCTCTCTGATTAATTCATAATGAAAAAATTACTTTTCAACATCCCCCCATACAAATGTATGGGAAAGATTTCTTTAAATTCTATTTTCAAACTCGGATATATTTACAAAGCATTGGTGTTTATATATATGTTTGGCACAAAGTAAGAACCATAACAGTTCCGGGATTGTCTTGCGCAAAGTAAGAATTCTTACTTTGTCCGCCAATTCCTGAATTGTACCAGACAATTCTAGAATTGCACTGGAGATATTGTAGTTGATAAGGTTCATGTGCCTGCACAAAGTGGGAATAGTTTTGACAAAGTGAGAATATATCAAACTAGTACTTTGGTTTAGGGGAAAGATGGAACAAGAAATCAGCAATTGATAAAAACAGGACACGTATTCTTCTACCAAATAACAACACCCCTACAATTTTAGAATTCTTCCTCACAGGCAACACCCATAATTCTAGAAACCGAATGTACCATTGTGACAAATGTAGTTTCTTTTTTTTTCTGCCATTTCTTCTTTCTTTCTTGCTTATGTAGATACATACATACACACACACAGAGATAGATACATACATACATGTACATACACACACAGATACCGGTGGATAGATACACATAGATACATGTACATAGATACATAAATACATACACAGATACATACAGACAGATACATACATAGACAGATACATACATACATATAGATACACAGATAGATAGACGTATAGCTAGATAGATAGATACATACATACATAGATAGGTAGATAGATAGACATACATTCATACATACACAGGTAGATTGATAGATATATAGATAGATAGTTATCAGCATACTTCAGAGGACATGACAAATGCTTTATTTGCTTCAGTTGTTGACCTACATAATTAAAGAAATCAAAAAGAACAAGGATGCCAGAAAAACAAATTGATCGTGTTTCAGCTAAACAATCATTTAACTACATGGATTAATAATAATCCATGTACCCAACCAATACAAGTCTAGCGTCCAGTTTTTGGACGCAGGCAAACAACATAGACCCAGAATGGATGCTGCAGTTAGCCGCGTTTGATCAGGGTCTCCACAGTTTGCTTGCAGAAATGTCAACTTGTTCAAAGTATAATAAGCTGTGCAGACACTTTACAGATGCTAAACTCATTAGCTACAGCCTGCAATGTCCCTGCAGACAAAAAACTCAACATTCGCCACCACTGTAGGGGTCACTGCCCCAGCGGGCCTCCCTGGCCTAAGCTTGTTCCTCATGCTGGCCTCCCTAAACTGTGAAACCAAGCTAAAAAAGGTTGAACCGGATATGCAGGCCTTAGAAAAAAATTTTCAGTTACCTTTAAAAAATATGCAAGGTTTTTCAACCTCTAAAAGCAGGAATTTTATTACAGATCTCTGTTCCTCCAGCTTAGCTTCCATGGTAGCCTAACCACCCACCTTACTTAAATGCTCAAAACTTCGTGCATAAACAGTTCTCACTGACCGATTTATAGATGATAAAATGTGGTTTTCATTGATGTTTAATATGTGTGGGTAGCAGCACGTGGAAAGACAGGAGCATGAAAAGTCCGGACATTTTCAGACTGCCCCTCGTATAAAAATTGTATATTCAACCACAATCTAAAAGTTCTCTCCCATCTTACAACTGACAGGTTGAACAGACATAACCCTAAATATTTGGACACCACTCCTCACCATTCTTCTAAAATATGAACGGGACAATTTTACTACCTTCTGCTGTATTGCTGCTGCATTTTGTAGCATCTGGCCCCCAGGTTTTAAAACATTTTTCATACTCAGCTCAGCATTTAAATTTGTTCTGCTAATAAATCTAAAAATACTAACAATTGCAAATTCTTTCTTGCTGAACATAGCTGAGCATGAAATTTTCCCTGCTAATAAATATGAAAATGCCAACTAAGTTGGCATTTTCATATTTATTGGCTGAGAAAATTTCATGCTCAATTGAGTTGAGCATGAAAAAAGTTTTATAACCTCGGGATCTGGGTCTGCACTGCTTGCTCAGGCCTGTCTGTCTGATTACTCAGTGAAAAATACAGTACATCCCTTCCCAGTGGGCAATTTTTTTGTCTTTGTAAAAACAACAAATAACAAGTATGATTGTATTAAAGTAATTTATGCATTTTTTATTTCAATCTGATCAAACAATCTACTGGCAATCACACAACTGACAGACAGTTAGTACACAAGTGTGTCTCATGCGGATTAATTCACACCAAATATACAGGCAACCCTCTTTATACTGACATTTGATACAACGACAAAATTCATTATAATGACAATTTGAATGTCGCGAAACCTTGGCTCAGGAGGTGACAGTTAATGAGAAATTATGCAAGAATATTGCATTAAACCTTCAAGCAGCATATGTTTTGGATATTTGTTAGAATTGCCTCACTGAGGCAAGTCTATCAAATATCCAAAAGGTATGGTCTATGAGGAAATAAGAATAAAACAAGGTTTTCTTTACATATTATTCTGCCCATTAAGGATTCTTTACAACAGCAAATTCATTTTAACGGCAACCTCTTTGGGAACAAATGTTGTCGTTGTAACGAGGGTTCACTCTACAAGTACATACTTCAATCTGCCTGCACAAAGATGTGCATGAGGCTGTTAAGATCCAGTTATTTCACATTTCATTTGAAGTGTTGGAATCATATGCTGGAAATGTCGAACCAACTTTCTGGGTAAACTAAGTACAAATAAGTACAAACTGCCTTCTGCTGAAATGTTTACCTGGCATGCTTAGCATTAAAAAGTAATTTGCAGATGGCATTTGAAAATGTTTGCATCTGAAAAAAACACACACATCAGTAATGAGTTTCTGTGCAATATTTTTAAGCAGTGTCATCAAATTTAACCCTTGTCTTGCTGAACCCTGATATACCCTGCCTTTGCAAACAGTGCAGATCCAGATCAGTTGGCTTCTGAAAAAGCCAACTGATCTAGATCTGCACTGTTTGCCATTAAGTATGTGAATTTATATCAACAAACTGGATCAAGTAATCTGATTGGCTGAAAATTAGAAATGGGCATGGAATCTTAATTTATTCAGCAGGACAAGGGTTAAAACTGAACCTTTACATGTATGCATAGGTATTGGGGAGATCAGGTATGAGACTATAAATTTGAAAACTTTGACAATATCTAACAGAATTATGGTCTTTTAAGTTTGAAAGCAGTATTAAGAGGAAAATGTCATATGAACCACAGAAATACAGATCAGCAAGATGCAGAATACATATACATATACCAATGATATAATGTGACTGTTGACTAGAAGACAAACGCACCTCCCGATTTTCAACAAAATCTAAGTCACCAAGGGCTATTACTCAGTCAGAACAAGAGCTCCGCCAAGCGGGGCATTATATGCCCATGGCAAGTAATAAGATGTAGCACATAAACTGGCTCCTGCATAATTCAGTGCTCCGGATATAAACTGTAAGTGGAATTACAAAAAAAATAAAATAAAAAAAAATTCATTGGGGCATATCTCTGCTGATATTTAGTGAACTGTAACCTAAGGGTCCAAGCTGGCCCAGAAATTAAGGGAGAAGTTACTTCACCCTCCTGGGAAAATATGGAGAAGTTTGTTGCTTCTAGGGAGAAGTGCTTTCTGATGGAGGACACACCACAGAAGCATGGCTATATTATAAGCTCATATGAGCTGATTTGTTTTTCCTATACTTCAATATTGGACCAAACAATAACAAAACAAAAATAAACAACCAAAAAAAAAAAAAAAAATGCAAGAAATTTTTTTGTAAACTTTTAACTTGTTTAATACTGATTTTATTTTTGTTCTTCAAGGGAGCCAAATCAGAAGAGTATAAAAAAAAAAAAAAAAAAAAAAAAAAAATCAAAAAGAATTATGTATTTATAAAGATTTAAAAATGACAACCTTTCATTGCAAGTCTAATAAAAGAAGATGTTAAAAAAAAAACAAAAAAAAAAACAGTATCTTGCCCATATGACCAAAAGTTTAGTTATTTGCAAAAAATATACCTATTATATAATAAAATTTGCACACTATTACCTCTAAACAACATGCTGCGAAAAGTTTACAAAAACTTTCAAAGGGGCATAAATCTGCAAATATTTGGTGCATTGTAACCTTGAAATAATATGTGCTGCTCCACATCATTATGTAACTATTTATGAAGTTTCAGCTTGATCGGATGTAAACTGTAGGAGGATTTAGCCAAAAACAAAAAAATAATAGAAACTTTCAAAGGGGTTTAACTCTGCTAATATTTGGTGGACTGTAACCTTGAAATAATATGCGCTGCTCCACATCATGGTCTAACTACAAATCAAGTTTCAGCTTGATAGGATGAAAACTGTAGGAGGATTTAGCCGGAAACGAAAAGTTTACTGAAATTTTCAAAGGGGCATAACTCTGCTAATATTTGGTGGACTGTAACCGCGATACAATATGCGCTGCTCCACATCATGGTCTAACTGCATATGACGTTTCAGCTTGATTGGATGTAAACTGTAGGAGGATTTAGCCAGAAACGAAAAATAGAAATTTTCAAAGGGGTATAACTCTGCTAATATTTGGTGGACTGTAACCTCAAAACAATATGCGCTGCTCCACATCATGGTCTAACTATACGTTAAGTTTCAGCTTGATCGGATGTAAACTGTAGGAGTTAGCCTGAAACGAAAAGTCTACTGAAATTTTCAAAGGGGCATAACTCTGCTAATATTTGGTGCACTGTAACCTCGAAACAATATGCGCTGCACCACATCATGGTCTAACAATATATGAAGTTTCAGCTTGATCAGATGTAAAATGTAGGAGGAGTTAACCGGAAATGAAAAATTTACAGAAATTTTCTAAGGGGCATTACTCTGCAAACATTTTGTGGACTGTAACCTTGAAATAATATGCACTGCTCCACATCATGGTCTAACTATTTACCAAGTTTCAGCTTGATCGGATGTAAACTGTAGGAGGAGTTAGCCGGAAACAAAAAGTCTACTGAAATTTTCAAAGAGGTGTAACTCTGCTAATATTTGGTGGACTGTAACCTCGAAACAATATGCGCTGCTCCACATCATGGTCTAACTATATATGAAGTTTCAGCTTGATCGGATGTAAAATGTAGGAGGAGTTAACTGGAAATGAAAAGTTTACAGAAATTTTCTAAGGGGAATAACTCTGCAAACATTTGGTGGACTGTAACCTCGAAACAATATGCCCTGCGCCACATCATGGTCTAACTATATACCAAGTTTCAGCTTCATCGGATGTAAACTGTAGGAGGAGTTAGACGGAAATGAAAAAGATTATGGACGGACACCATACCCCGTAACATAATACGTCCCGTTTTTCAAACGGGCGTATAAAAAAACCTGATCAAATATCTAGCACATTCTCATCTAGCCTGGGCCCATGCCTCCACATATTTATTCTAATATGCTCCCCGGAAGCGTTACAATCCATTGCTGCTAAAATGACAGTATTGAGTCAAAATTTGGGCCAAAAATAAGATATTTTGGTGGCCTAAACTCAAATTGCATGCATTTAATAATGCTTTTCTCTTTGAAAAGTAGGAGGGAGCTTTTTTAGAATAAATATGGTATGCTCTCTGTCAAAAACATTCTTATATTCTTAATGTATATATCTCTTATTGGGTATCATTTATCACTTCTATAAATATCATTTTTGACACAGAAAATATCAGAAAAAAAGAAAAAAAAAAAAAAAAAAAAACGAGCTCCGAAGCAGAGGCATTATATACCTGTGGCAAGTAATAAGATGTAGCACATATACCCACTCCTGTATAATTCAGACATTTTTTATCCAAGAAATGTTGAATAAATTGATATATAGCATTAACACGATCACAAAATGTGGCATCTGACAGCCTGTGAAATTTCAGTTAGCCTCTCGTTTTTGAACTGGATCAAAAATGAAATGATGTTTTATCATATCTTTGAATTAATGTTGCCAACATTAATTCAGAGATACGATAAAATAATTTCATTTCAAGAATGACAAACTGAATTTTTACAGGCAGTCAGCTGCCACATTTTGTGACTGTTTAAATACCATGTATCAATTTATTAAACCTTTATTGGATAAAAAAGTGTCTATTTTTGAGGAATATGGAGCTTTAAAATAGTTAGTGGAATGGCAAACAGTGTAGACCCTGATCAGACTGCTCCTTCATTTTGGTGTTTGAAATTTTAGGACATTTACTGTACCGTAAGGCATTGGGATAGATAGAACTGGCCATACAGTGCAGATCCAGATCGGGTGCCACAGAATGGTTTGGGTCTACATTGTTAATCCCTAATTAGCTGTTTTTTTGTTTGTTTGTTTTTTTGTTTTTTTTTTGACAAATCAACAGGTAATAAAATGGGAGTTATTCATATTCAAGGGCAAGGTAAGGAAAAATAAAGTGTCCCATATTCAGTGAAAATAGGGCACTCAACACAGAACCATACATATAAGCCTCAACGTGAGCCTTCTGATATGAGCGTCTGATAAGAACTCAAATCAGCCTGCGCATCTGTGCAGTCTGATCAGTCTTCGCTGTCAGCAAAAAGAAGCCTTGGCTATCCAAATGCGGCCAGTGAAGATTTTGACCAGGCCGGCCAATCAAAATTTTTACTGGACAAACACATTCAAAGGTGCATTTTCTGACATAACGGATTATATTTTGGATCGTATTTTCAAATCGTGGTCATATAAACTCAGAAGTTTCAAACCAATCTGATGAAATGAATGATGATGTAAGGAGTTGCGCCTGCAAGATTTAAGTCACCAAGGACTGTAACAATGTCAGAATGACTAACAAAACCACATGCACATCTTTGCATCACAGCTAAATTTCAAATGAATTTGATGAGAAATGTTGCCTCAAGAGTGTTTCATATCACAGCAACATATTCATGTACTTAATTCAAACACTTCAACCTGGAAGACCAAAACCAATACCTTTGCAAACAGTGTAGATCCAGATGAGATGGCTCATGATGAGCTGTCTCGTCAGGATCTACACTGTTTGTCATTCTGTTTTCGATTTTAGTGACAAGCCCAAATTCAAGAATGGACGGACCCACTTCAGAAACTCAGGGATGACGGGGTTAAAATGAGTTCAGATGGAAGACCTAGAAGCAAATGCACCCACATGATCTAAGTCATCAAGGGCTATAACTCCATCAAAAAGAATAATGTCCAGGGCCCGGTTGTTCAAAGCGTCGTTAGCTTAACGAGCTCGTTAAGGGTCATTTCGTTAACTGTTTTAGCGGATTCAATATACAGTATTCTGATATTTTTTGCTGAAAAAATGTGAGTAGCTTTTGCACTGCAAAAGCTACTCACATTTTTTCAGCAAAAATTTCAGCATATTTGCGTATAACGATGTAAATTTTAACGAATCGTTAACTAACGATGTCGTTAGCTTTGAACAACTGGGCCCTGATAAAAATCTAAACCCACAGGCAAGTCTTCATAATAAAGCAAGATACATGTAATCTACAAAATTTCAAATGAATCTGATGAAAGATGTAGAAGTTGTAAGAGTACCGTAAAAACCCTAAGTATTGGGACAGATAGACCTTTCCAAATAGTGTAGACCCAGACCAGACATGACAATGCAGTGTCTGATCAGGGTTTACACTGTTTGCCATACATACAGCAATATTTTTGACAAATCAAAGAAGTAATAGAATGGACTGTTCAAAATTTTAGGACAAGTATGGTAAGTAGATAAGGTGTCCCAATAGGATTTTTATGGTAAATATGGTAATAATCATTTGTGGAATTATAAAACAGAAGACTTGATAATTCTGGGATAACTACATGCATCACTGGTACACAGTCACACCATACAAACCTATGCTGTGCAGTCCACATCCCGGTATAAACATAACAAAGAGATTTGCACTGCACCTAGTGAATCAACATAACAATGCCATTTCAAATAATCAGATATCCCCAATAATCCAGGTATTTGTCACTATTAACCCTTGTCATGCTGAATAAATTAAGATGCCACACCCACTTCCAATTTTTACAGCCAATCAGATTACTTGATCCAGGTTGTTGATACAAATTTGCATACTTAATGGTGAACAGTGCAGATCCAGATCAGTTGGCTTCTTCAGAAGCCAACTGATCTGGATCTGCACTGTTTGCAAAGGCAGGGTATCTCTGGGTTCAGCAGGACAAGGGTTAAATATTAATATATTTCTTTGTCACTTATCCATAAAAACCTGATGTGGATACAAATCTGATGTGACTCGACCAGGTGCTGCTTATGAATACCATAACAGGTGCTTCTAATGAGTTTGTTTGTTTGTGTTGAGGTTTTACGGCCCAGGGTCATGCCGAGCGTGGTCAGTTTACCTAACCACACGTTTACTGGGCAGTCAGCTGAAGGGAGAGAATGACCGTAGAAACTATTTCTTGATCAATATCCATGAAAGAATGTTGCTGACCCCAGCGGGGGTTGAACCCACGACTTCCTAGGCTCCAGTCGGACGGCGCATCCAACTGAGACTTCTAATGAGTACCACAACATATGTTTTTAAGAAAATGAGAAACGTATCAAGTTTGGGTTGAAAACATGCACTTTTACAGGAACTTAGTAAATTAAGTTTCACAGGCCTAGACAATAGTGGGTATCAGGTTAATATTTTTCTTATTTCTCCACGAAAACATACATTGTGAGTACTCATTAGTAAGTGCCTCGGTGAGGCACTTCTAATAAGTACCCTCGGTAAGGCACTTCTAATGAGTACCTCAACATATGTTTTCATGGAGAAATAAGAAAAATATCAACACTTTTGGATTGAAAAAAAAGTGCCTTAATTAGAGCAATGAAATTTACTGTAATTCTAATGATTTACAAAGTACTGATGATGACATACAAGCATGTTGATAAATAAGAAACAAGAGGCCCACGGGCCACAACTCGCTCACCTGAGTGAAACCGCCACTGCAGATATGCAGATGGCATGCAACATTTTTCCAATACTCTTATGACAAGGCAATGGCTTAAACAGTTTTTGAAATATCTTGCTTACAAGGTTAAAATGCTGAAATTTTCAAAACGTTACAAGTAAAATAAGTCGACCCCAATGCCTCCTACCAACTTTTGAGTCAACTGGCATTTCGGTGCAGTAGAAGAAGCAAAAAATAGATTTTCAAGATGGCTGCCATCTTGGATTTCCGATCGGAATGATTATAGCTATTTTCTGATCTACAAGTCACCCTGATGCTTCCTACTAAGTTTCAAGTCAATTGACTTTTAGGTTTAAGAGAAGAAGCGAAAAATAGATTTTCAAGATGGCTGTCATGGAGGCCATCTTGGATTTCCAACTGGCACGATTTGAGCTATTTTTTATGTACAAGTCATCCCGATGCTTCCTAGCAAGTTTGGAGTCAATTGGCCTTTCGGTTCAGGAGAAGAAGCGAAAAATAGCTTTTCAAGATGGCTGCCATGGTGGCCATCTTGGACTTCTAATCAGCACAATTTTAGCTATTTTTGATTTATAAGTCACCCCAATGCTTCCTAACCAGTGTGGAGTCAACTGGCTTTTGGGTTTCGGAGTAGAAGTGAAAAATAGATTTTCAAGATGGCTGCCATGGTGGCCATCTTGGAATTTGGACCGACACGATTTTAGCTATATTTGATCTACAAGTCACCCTGATGCTTCCTAGCAAGTTTGGAGTCAATTGGCCTTTCAATTCAGGAGAAGAAGCGAAAAAGATTTTCAAGATGGCGGCCATGGCGGCCATCTTGGATTTCCGATCAGAACGATTTTAGCTATTTTTTTTATCTACATTTCACCCTGATGCTTCCTACCAAGTATCGAGTCAATTGGCCCTGGGGTGTAGGAAGAGTAGGCCTTTAAAGCAATTGTTCACGCCGCATGACCCATGATGGACGACGGACATTGACTGACCACAATAGCTCACCATGCGCACTTCATGCTCAGGTGAACTAAAAATCTGAGCAAATTTGGCTCTGTGGCTTCAGAGAAGTCGTCAAATTCTCAACAATTTTCCCATATAAATGTTATGGGGCTCATACAAATGCATAGGGAAGCAAACTTGACCTTGCCGTAAAAAGGTCAAATGTCAACGTACGATAATCTTTTCAGCAATTTTGGTAGATCTCCTGTCCCTGATGATTTGTGCACAGATTTAGCCCCAAGGCATCCTCAGTTCTGAAGAAGAAGATTTTTAAAGGGTCTTACCATATATGGGCATGGTGGCCATCTTGGTCGACCTACCGCAACCATTTTAGCAATCTTTCGTTCCCCTGACTTAAGAAGGCACAATATGAAATTTGAGCAAATTTGGCTCAGTGGCTTCAGAGAAGAAGAAATTTAAAATTCTCAACAATTTTCCTATTCAAATGTATGGGGCTCATACAAATGCATAGGGAAGCAAACTTGATCCTGCTGTAAAAAGGTCAAATGTCAACGTACGACAATTCTTTTGGCAACTTTGGTAGACCTCTCCTTCCCGATGATTTGTGCAAAGATTCAGCCCCAAGGCATTCTCGGTTCTGGAGAAGAAGATTTTTAAAGGTTTTTACCATATATGGGCATGGCGGCCATCTTGGTCAACGGACCATGACAATTTTAGCAATCTTTTGTTTCCCCACCCTAAAGTGGCTCCATATGAAATTTGAACAAAATTAGCTCAGAGGCTTCAGAGGAGAAGTCGTTTGAAACTCTTAACAATTTTCCCATTCAAATGTATAGAGCTCATACAAATGCATAGGGAAGCGAACTTGACCTTGCCGTAAAAAGGTCAAACGTCAACGTACGATAATTCTTTTAGCAACTTTGGTTGACCTCTTGTCCCCGATGATTCGTGCAAAGATTCAGCCCCAATGCATCCTCGGTTATGGAGAAGAAGATTTTTAAAGGTTTTTACCATATATGGGCATGGCGGCCATCTTGGTCAACGGACCGCGACAATTTTAGCAATCTTTTGTTTCCCCACCCTAAGGTGGCTCCATATGAAATTTGAACAAAATTAGCTCAGAGGCTTCAGAGGAGAAGTCGTTTGAAACTCTTAACAATTTTCCCATTCAAATGTATAGAGCTCATATAAATGCATAGGGAAGCGAACTTGACCTTGCCGTAAAAAGGTCAAACGTCAACGTACGACAATTCTTTTAGCAACTTTGGTTGACCTCCCGTCCCCGATGATTCATGCAAAGATTCAGCCCCAAGGCATCCTCGGTTATGGAGAAGAAGATTTTTAAAGGTTTTTACCATATATGGGCATGGCGGCCATCTTAGTCGACGGACCGCGACCATTTTAGCAATCTTTCGTTCCCCCACCCTAAGGAGGCTCCATATGAAATTTGAGCAAAATTGGCTCAGCGGCTTCAGAGAAGAAGTCGTTTGAAAATGTTAACAGACGGACGGACGGGAGACGGACGAAAAGTGATCACAATAGCTCATCCTGAGCAGAGCTCAGGTGAGCTAAAAATATTTATTCACATGTCTCTCTAAACTGGAATTATATAACAACAACAGCCCTAAGGACCTTACTATTAAACTGAATACTGACTAGTTTGATGTTCAGTAATTATGCAAACACCATTTGCAGATTGAAACAATGCATTTTAAATGCAAATTATTATTGAAAGACTATCACAACATCAGTGGTGCAGAAAAGATAAAACCAGCATAAATATTGTTTGGGCTTCTCCACAACATACCCCAATAAGCGCACAGTCAAGAAATTCCGTAGTCTTCAGATTACAGACAATGCACTTTTTCTTTACTTCTTTACAAAGGCATATGTTGTGGGTACTCGTTTGAACTGCACTGACTTGGCAATGCAGTTCAAATGAGTACGCACAACATATGCCTTTATAAAGAAAATCAGATTGCATATTCATCATCAAATAAGTCTTTTTCAGATCCTTTTTTATAGTGTATCCTTAGTAGGTAGATACATATTTTACCACATACATGTATGGATGTTCCAAGAAATTTGAAAAACCTAAGTGCACCATGTGGTAATTAGGTCGATTATGGTAAAAATTCTTTAGATTTCTCCACAGAATATTGTTAGAATTATCTTGCAACAAATTATTCTCATGAGAAACAAATAATAACCCTTAGTATTGGGACAGACAGGTCTAAGTAAACAGTGTAGACCCAGATCAGATGCTGCAACATGCGGTATCTGATCAAGTCTACACTGTTTGCCACTCCTCCAGCAATATTTTAAACACATCAACAGATAGTGGAACAGACTTTTACAAATTAAAGGACATGTATTGTTAAGAGTTCAGGTGTCCCAATATCACGAGTAAATAAGGTATTCACTAACACGAGAAAATATATCTTCAGACATGAGCATCTAGCAAAAACAGACATTAGCCTGTACATTTATACAGTCTGATCAGTTATCACTTGGCATCATAGTTCGAGATAAGGCATTTTTTTCCACGAGAAAAAGTGCTGCTATTTTTCTTAATACTCCACAAAAACATATGTTATGGGTTCTCATTAGAAGCGCCTTGCCAAGGCGCTTCTAATGAGTACCCACAACATAGGTTTTCATAGAGATATAAAAAAATATTATGTGGTGTGGCTACCCCCTCTTATCTAGGGCTATGCTTGCCACTCTTTGTATAGTCAAGGATTTCTTCTCCAGGCGGACAATGATGGTTCCGATCACACTGCAAATGCACATTGTGTTTCAGACTTTTTGTAAAGAAGTTAGAAAAATATTAGTTGTCAAACAACACTATCTTTAAATCTGAAGTCTGAGTACATTTCTTCTCTTCCTGTTTCATTGTTCCTACTAAGGCCAAATAAAATCATATGCATGTTTCAGGTCACATAGAATTTTAAAATATAAATTCACATACATGTATTTAATGACAAACAGTACAGATACAGGTCAGTTGGCAACTTCAGATGCTGGACCTACACTGTTTGTAAAGGCAGGACATCTGGGTTCAGCAGGACCTGGGTTAAAACTAAGTTTGGCTAATCGGAGCTGAAAAATTATCGATTATCAGTGCTGCCATTGTGACTGATAATCGATTAGTAATCACTGAAGATTTGGTAATAATTTTACCTATCTGACTGAGCATGACTCTTACCATATGTTATACTTTACTGTATGCATTTGGCCAGACAGGCATGATCAAACAGTGTAGACCCAGATGAGATGCCGCAAATGTGACATCCCATCAGGGTCTACACTGCCACTCATCCAGCTATTTAAGACTAAAGTGGGTAGTGAATTGTACTTGTTCAAATTTTAGATAAAGTATGGTTAGGAGTTGAGGTGTCTGAAAACTAAGGATAAATACGGTAAAGTAACAGACACAGAAGTCAAATGATCGATTATTTTTTTTTTTTTGTGTTGAGGTTTTACGGCCCAGTCAACCCAATGGGGTCATGTCGAGCGCGGTCAGTTTACCTAACCACATGTTTACTGGGCAGGCTTAGTCCTCTAAGCGGTTAACCAGTATTGTGCATTCTTTCGCCAGAAACTGACAACTGCCCTTCTTGAATCAACAGAAGGGAGAGAATGACCGTAGAAAATATTTCATGATCAATCTCCACGAAAGAATGTTGCCGACCTTGGCGGGGATTGAACCTGCGACCTCCTGGTCTCCAGTCGGACGGCGCATCCAACTGAGCCACCGAGGCCGGCCAAATGATCGATTATTAGCAAATCTGTAATGATAACCATTTTTATGGTATTTATGGATCAATTAATCGATTATCTGATTAATCATGCCAGGTTAGTTAAAAGCTTGTTTCACTTTTACTCCCCATCATGTTCCATTTGATAGACTTGACTGACTGTTGTTCTGAAATAAATTCTGATCCACCCGTTTTCTCCCCCTACCACCACTGGCACCATCCAATGGCTCAAAGGCTGGCACAATTAATCAGATAACTGATTAACTGATCAATAAATTCCACAAAAATGATTATCGTCACAGATTTGCTAATAATCAATCATTTGATTTCTGTGTCTGTTACTTTACCATATTTACCCTTAGTATTCAGACACCTCAACTCCTTGCCATACTTTATCTAAAATTTGAATAAGTACAATTTACTACCCAGTATTGTGTTTAAAATTAGCTGGATGTGCGGTAAAAGTGTAGACCCTGATGAAATGTTTTGTTGCATCTTGTCTGGGTCTACACTGTTGACTCGGGCTTGTCTCACCAAATACATAAAGTAAAGTATAACATTATGGTAAGAGTCATGCTCAGACAGACGGGTAAAATTATGACCAAATCTTCAGTGATTACCAATCGATTATCAATTACAATTGCAGGACTGATAATTGATTATCTTTCCAGCCCTGATTAGCCAGCATTACATGTAGCTCAAATCAGAATTTAAATATGCTTATACACATGCAGACTTTAGACTAAAACATGTGAAAGCTGCGAATTTGTAACCCCAACAGTCTAGTTGGTTTGGAGTTTAATGGCCCAGTCAACATTACTGAGGTAATGTAGAGCCACTCAGTTTACCCTACCACACGTTTTTCTGGGCATGCTTAGTCCTCTAGGCAGTTAACCACTAATAACCAGTACTTGCGCACAATCTTTTGCCAAAAACTGCCAACTGCTCTTCTTGATCAGCAGAAGGGAGACCAACTGTCAATTACTGAATTTACCCAAAGAATTCGAACACCTCAACTTCTTACCATATTTGTTCTAAAATTTGAACAAGTACAATTTACTACCCGATGTTGTGTCTGAAAATTGCTGGATGCGTGGCGGTGTAGACCCTGATGAGACACAGCATTCTGCGACATCTGATCTGGGTCTACACTGTTTGCTCAGACCTGTCTGACCGAATACATACAATAAAGTATAACATATGGTAAGAGTCGTGCTCAGACAGGTAAAATTATAACCAAATCTTCATTGATTATTAATCAATTATTGATCACAATGGCAGGACTGATAACAAATTATCTTTTCAGCTCTGATTAGCCAGCCTTAGTTTCCTTATCCATGCCTTGCTTCTTGTTAATAATGCTGATTATCTTCTGCACATAAGTAGTTGATGACCTGCAGTAGTAGTAGTACCTATCACAGCTACAAGATAACTCTGTAAAGAAAACACAACAACATTTAACTGTCAATTCTATCAATGTTTCAATTAACTTTACCAGAAAACTTGTTCAGCAGGAATATTTGATAACTTTATTCTGGGTTAACTGTCTCCAGTTTTCCATAAAGCATGTTGTTCCATAAAACATGTAAGGAGCACCCATAATACAAACGTAGGTCTGGGGAGAATCATTCCAGAAGTATAAATCATTGCTCCTTAACAAATCACGATTTGTCTTTGACAGAACAATTAAAACCCAACTGTGTGTGTATGACTGTATGTGTGTCATTTTTATAATTCAGGGCCTAGTTGTTCAAAGCTAACTCGGTAGTTAACGATTCGTTAAAATTTACATCGAGTGATGCGCAAATATGCTGAAATTTCTTGCTGAAAAAATGTGAGTAGTGCAAAAGCTATTCACATTTTTTCAGCAAAAAATATCAGAATATTGTGTACTGAATCCGCTAAAACAGTTAACGAAATGACCCTTAATGAGCTTGTTAAGCTAATGACGCTTTGAACAACTGTGCCCAGGGCTCCAGATAAGAAGGGTATCCTAAAACATACTTATTTCTCTGCAATGCATTGAGGGTACTCATCAGAAGCGCCATGGCTAGGCATTTCTAATGAGTACCCACAATATGTTTTCTGGAACAAATATGAAAAATATCTATAATTTTTAGCTGAAAAAGCCCCTTATCTGAACACCACATATGGTATATATCTAGCAGTGAAGTATAGACTTCTCAGTTTATTGTTTATAATTCAGTGTGATAGGATATCAGTAAGTAGTATATTATTTTGACTTTGAAACCATCCTTAAAGGCAGCTTCCAACATATTGTTATTACATTTTGATGAACTTGGTTCACAAACAAGACAAACTAGTCCAAAAGAAAGTTCTATTTACATTACTTGGTAGCTGCTAAGTACAGAACTGAATGATGTCATTTTGACACTGTTAAATGTTCTTATGCTCAAGTTGAAATGTAGTTTTGTGATACTATCAAGAAAAAAAAATGGTATTAAATGTATTTAAATAGCAAAAATATATAATTGAACAAAATAATCAACAGCATCTTTTGCATTACCTAGGAGTTAAGACCAGTTGATGTGAGTGAAATAGGGATGGTCTTTTTGTAATGAAACCAAACTTCCAAAACTGGTTGGTACATAATCATCTGCTTCTTCTGTAAAAGACTCTGTTCCTGAATCAGAACCACAACTCTGGCTAAGTGACAAAGATTCTTCATTATTTATCACATAGCTATGGTCAGACCGAGGATCACCTTTAAATGGAACATGGGCAGATAGCGAGGAACTTCTGTTACGGATAAATGTAGGACTGAAAGTTTCCATTTCATGATCCGTATCAATCACAGTGTTGTATGAATGGTCCAGGAATGGAGGTTTTGGAAAAACTCTGTCCAAACTATGAACGAGTCCTTTCTTCCACGAGACATTTGTTTCCATGCTCATTGCCTGATTCTGAACAGACTGATATGTGTGATCCAAGAACGGTGATTTAGTAAATGCTTGACTGAAAGGTACTGGATAGATTTTCTTGACTTGTTCATTGCTTCTTCTACGATGAATACTATTACTGGGAAAATTGTTGTTATCCTTGTTTGAATTATACGAATGGTCAAGTAACGGGGATTTATCCAATATGTTTTTGTTAACTGTACGCAGCTCTTTCATATCCTTATACTGCCATAACTTTTCAAAGACATTGCCTTTTGAATAATTATGCTCAATGGTTGTCCTTAGTTCACTAAGTTGCGGACTACTAGGCACTGAAACTGATGTGGCATCAATTTCAAAACTGCTTCCCAGAGTCATCCTTGAAATGTCTGGATCAGAGGTCCCTGGTAATATGCATGTATCGGCTAATACATCAACAGTTTTCATATCTATATTTTCATAAGAAATGCATTTCCTTGATATTGTATCAAAACCCGTGACATCCAAGGCACTGTCATTTGACTGATAGTGAGGTAGATACATAACCGAAGTTTGTCCCATTGGGGCCACCTCATTCTGTGTGCTTTTGAAAATATTCTCATCGGACAAACTTTGGATTTTTCTGTGTCCCATAAACCAGGTTTTACTGGTAGTGGAATAATTGTGATCTTTTTCTCTTCCCTCGAAACAGCTTTTCTCTTCACTAAATGCATAACAGTGATCGTCTTTCGCGTCCTGCTCCATTCCTTTCGCTGTGTTTACAAGTGTCAACAAAGATGACACGCAGCTGTCAGATGTGAGCTCCATCACTTCCGGCTCAGAATCCAGGATTGGCAGGAAAAATCTCGTTCATTTTTTTTTTTTTTTTTTTTTATTTTAACTATTTAAGATTCTTAGATTGCTCCTTCATTAAATAGTACATTGCATAGTTTTTCTTCTCGTCTCTCACCTATATACACCTGCAATCACAAAAATAATTATTACGTATTTGTATTTGTTTCTTTATTTGCTACTGTGCATGTTCGTAATCATTGAGCCTTGACCTTCACCAAGGGAAACAACTCTAGAAGTTCTCGTAAATGTCCGGCTGAACTCGGTATTAGGCGATGTTTGTGTTACTGGGAGAGTATAAAAGGTTCCGAGACAGTTCACCGACACGTAATTTGGAGACAGTTCACCGACAAAGTTTGAGACAGTTCACCGACAAAAAAAAAATGTTTGTGAAACTTCAAGATAAAGAAAAATGACACATGTGCTCGCAAATACTTGTAAAGAAAGGAAGATATTTGTATGATATTTCCCATCATACTTTCTGGACAAATATGGTATGTTCAGCTCTGTCTTTTGTATTTACCAATACTTTCGGAGACCATAACTCCTTGCCTTACTTATCCTAAAATTGGAAAGTCCATTCGACCATAAGACGATCGACTGACAACGTTGACAAACGCGCAGACTCTGACCTTTTCCGGCAAAAGTGCTTTTCATAGATTATTATTTTGATTTGGGGTCCGAGTATGCTATTTCCGAAGGCATATTGTCCCACTGCTTAGCTAAACGAAACAAAATACGCGCACGTGCACAAGCTGCTTTGCTCCTTGCTGTATTATTTGTACCTTTCACAGGCCAGTTAAACCTGGCAATTTTTGTTTTAAAGAAATCTTGCCGATCCCCGACCTTTACTCTCTGCGCGGGACCAAAAGTCAGGAGTAAATTTGGACAATCAAATAACACTAAACATGCTTCTATCGGGATAAAATTTGGAACATAAGTAGAATATAGATTCTTCTTTAAAATGCATATTAGATTTTATATTATCAAATATTTTTCAGGTTTTAGTCTAAAATATATGACTATGTCGCACATTTTTGGGTCGGGACTAACTTTTGCGGTATTGACGATGTCAAACATTTTCCAAATTATGGCCAGTTGAGGGTTTCCACGAGAATTATTTTACGCAATTTCATTTAAAAACATGTCACAGCTCAGAAAAATATATAGAAAAAAAAAATAAAATTATTTCATTGCACCGTCTAGTACATAACTGACCTGATGAGCGATATAATCGTCATTACGAAAACGTACCTATTCAAATATACTGAAAAATTTCCACCAATAAATGAAAATTTTCAGATTAAACAATTCTGATATTTTTCATATTTCTGCTCAAAACATAGATTGTGTCTACTCGTTTGAACCGCCTCGGCGAGGCGGTTCTAACAAGTACACACAATCTATGTTTTTGAGCAGAAATAAGAAAAACAATGTCTACCCATGTAAACCCCAGATTTATTATATAAAAGTGGGGTTTAAGGGGGTCAAAATTATATAGGCCTGTTTTCGTGATGTATATTTCATACTATAGCGTGAACAATTTTTGATAATGATATAAAATCTTACATACATTTTAAAGAAGAGTCTATATTCTACTTATGTTCCAAGTGCATGTTTAGTGTTGTTTTTTGATAGTCCAAATTTACTTCCGACATTCGGTCCCGACTTTCGACCTTTACTACCGGTTTTTATACTCTCCCGCGTTACCTGCTGGGGTGCCTTTGGATTGAGTCTGGAGTTTGTGGGTGGATGTGACATATAACAGGAGGATTAAGGCAGGTGTCTACGACATTAATAATATTTGTTGGCGCAGTCCAAAATGAATTATTGATATCAAAGAAAGACATTTTTCTGATAACACATACTTGATATTGTGATACATTGATTGCAATCGAAGACAATGATAATGAATAAATACCAGGAATATTTATGAATTTTACCCATTTTAGTCGAAAACTCCACACTTTCCCCCACCCCTCCTTCAGCCAGCCCAAAGGGTAATTTGCAAACAATGCCGACCCAAATCAGACGACACAGAACGCTGCGTCTGAGCAGGGTCTACACAGTTTACATTAAATACAGGAACTTCTACAAAACGTATAGTAATAATAAAAAGTACCTGATACATAGACTGGCTCCAGTCGTTTCTGTGGTTTTATTATTTTTATTAACGTTATTTTTCTCAACATTATTTTTTCTCTCCCTTTGCTCCCTATATCTATCTATCTATCTATCTATATATCTATCTATGTGTTTGCCAGTCCGTCCGCCCGCCCGCCCGCCCGCCCGCCCGTCCGTCCGTCCGTCCGTCCGTCCATCCATCCATCCATCCATCCATCCATCCATCCATCCATCCATCCATCTATCTATCTATCTATCTATCTATCTATCTATCTATCTATCTATCTATTGCCTCACGTCCGCGAGGACATTCTAGGCAGGTGCGCTGTCGAACCAAAATGTTAATGAAAAGAAAAGTCTAAAAGCATATACTTAAGGGGATGAAAGACGATAGGTTATGACAGATGAAGATGGGCTAAAATCAGGTTAAAAACAACAGCTTTTGGATCAAGGCATGGAATGCTGCGGCCCACTGACTGCGACCTTGAAAGAGTCTAGGTCTGGTGAGCATATAGCAGTCTCAGGTATTGCATTCCACTGGACAATAGCCAGTGGGGAAAAGGAGTACTCGTAATAGTCTGTGGATGTCTGCAGTTGACGAAAAGCCATAGTGCCTTAAGTTAATGGGAACTGGTTGTATATAACTAGTTAGAGGCACAGCTACCAAACCGTAGACAATTTTGTAAAAGAGGCAGAGACGCGCTTAATTCAGCCCGTCTCTGTTATAGTGTTTTCCACCAAAGGCTATCCACTATGACAATCACGCTTTACCTGTAGTCATAATTGCTGGTGGTCCAGCGTGCTGCTATACGCTGAACTTTTTCCAGATGGAGTATCTTCTGTTTAGTGTAGGGATCCCAAACGGGAGTGGCTTACTCCAGCTGGAGGCGAACCAAGGTGTTGTAGGCAGTCTCTCGTACTTTTGGGGTTTTACTTTTAATGTTTCGTTTGATAAAGTCTAGAGTCCGTTTAGCGGTTGCAGTTATAAGGTCTATGGGGGTGTTCCACGATAGGCCATTGGAGATATTAACCCCAAGTACTTTGCACTGGTGACAACTTCCAGGACCTGACCATGTAAGATATACAATGTGTTAATTATGTCCCTATCTTTTATCAACCGTACCACCTGACACCATGTCCCACCGCTTCTCCCACATAGATAGTCTGACCAGGTCTGTTTGTAGCACTTTTCCATCTTTTGAACCTCCAACTGTCAGGTACACGACCGTGTCATCTGCAAAGAGACGCACTTGTAATGACAGCTCAGACAGCAGGTCATTGATGTAAACAAGGAACGGGATCGGTGCTAACACTGAGTCCAGAGGTACCCCAGAAGTTACGGGGACCGATCCGGATTCCTCGCTCATCAAGAACCACCGTCTGTGACCGGTTCCAAGGGAAGGCACGGATCCAGGATAGTGCGTTTCTCTGATTCCATACTGGCGGAGCTTCCAAAGGAGTTTGGAGTGTTTTACTGTATCAAAGGCCTTTGAAAATCCAACAGTATCAAAACAGTTTGCTTGCCTGCACTCACATTCCTTGCAAGGTGCTCGACCAACATGGTATTGCATAAGCTGTGTCTCGCACGACCTTTTCCCCTAAAGCCATGTTGTAAGTCGTACAGAAGGTCATGCTAGTCAAGGTGCTTGACCAAGTGTGAAACCAGTATATGCTCGAGCGCATTGCAAAATATGCAGGTCAAGAAAATAGGCATGTAGTTGGCGCCGGACGACTTATACCATTTCTTGAAGACTGGGATTATTACATGGACCTTGTACCAATCAGCCGGGAGCTTATCTGTTTTAATTGATCGCTCAAATATTACTTGGATGATTGCTGCAACTTCCTCTCTTAGTTGTTTCAACAAAAAGGGCTTAAGTCGGTCAGCCGCCTTTCCAAGTTTCAGGTTCTGCAGAAGCTTCAGTATACCACTGACAGAGGTACTAATGTCCTCAATTACTGGGGTATCATTTAGCACTCCAGCTGGTGATGCATGAGGACTTATAGTATCACTGTCAGCCATACCCTGAAGCTGCATTGTGCAAAGACAGGATCGGGAAACTGTTTCCTTGATGAATACGGAGTGAAATTGCTGATTGTAAACATCGGCTCTCTCACTGGCGTCAGTGATTAGTTTGGATCCCTGTTGGAGACTAGGCGTGCCTTACTGGTCTTGCTTACAGCTTTTCAGAAAGGAAAAAAACGTTTTGTTGTCACAGACAGAGTTTTCATCATTAAGCACAAGAAGACCTTCGAGATAGTTTGGGAAATTTTTATTGTGTGTTTAATAATGTTTTTCCTTAGTGATAAAAAATGTCGCGATATGTTTGGTATCTAGTTGTTTTTCAGTTTGCTGTACAAGCCGTCTCTCTGCCTGATCAGTCGTCGTGTTTGCTGAGTAATCCATGTTTATGTTTGTTTTTATGTTTTACGGCCCAGTCAACCAAATGGTGTTATGTCGAGCGCGATCACTTTACCTAACCACACTTTTACTTAGCAGGCTTAGTCCTCCAAGCGGTTAACCGGTATTGTGCAAATTCTTTCTCCAGAAACTGCCAACTGCCCTTCTTGAATCAGCGGAAGGAAGAAATCAATGGTAAAGAGGGTTTACTGAAAATTTGCTTAGAGTGGATACGCTGTGTGGCAAAGGAATCAATGGTCGACGTAAAGTCAGTTACCCTAATTTTCGGACAGGTAGGCCTAAGCAAACAACATAGACACAGAACGCGGCGTCTGAACAGGGTCTACACTGTTAGCCACTCATCTATCGCATTCTATAACTTCAACAGGTAGTAAACTGGACTTGTTATTGAAAGTCTAAGGACAAGTATGGTAAGGTGATCAGGTGTCTGAATACTTTGAGGTTAAAACGGTAGGCTCCAATAACAGATTTTCTTATGGCGAGGCTCATGTATTACAATAGTCAAACGTCGAAATAATCTGAACTCGGTCGTCATTAGATACATATTATCCTGGTAATGTCGCGGTAGTTCCTTCTTTCCTCATCCTTGTCCTTACATTGGACGTATATGACAGTCATACAAATAGTCTGACTATTGATCTATATTTAGACGGGAAAATACCCAAATTCAATTTCAGGGTAGCTAACTGGAGGGAATTCCGATCTATTTTATTATGTCCCTTGGATAATTTGCTCTTTGTAAGCATGCGCAATCCGGGGATTTCCTAAATTTAGAAAACATCTCAATATTTGCTATCTGCTCAGGAAGCGTGCCAGTATTGATGAAAGACTCAAATGGGCCTAAATCACTCCGGACATGATTTTTGAATTATGTTGTTTCAATGTCCTGTCGACAGGTGGTCAGCCATTCCTGACAATGAAAGCGTGAAAGCATGACACACTTAAGTACAAGTGAACTTTGCCCAATCATTAGAAGGGAGAGACTATTTATCCATCTGGACTATATACATGTTAATACATGTATATGAGACACTCCATGGGAAATGTGTCTTCGGGGCATATACGGAGAGCGAAGGCCCAGATCACCCTGTGCATCGCGCAGTCTGGTTACAGCACTCGCTGTCCGCTTATAGTATCTTGGATACTGTAGGATACATCCATAAACATTGTATAACATAAACTGTAATCAGATTGTGCAGCTTCATAGCTGATCTGGATCTTTGCTGTTCATATGTGTCCCGAAGGTATCTTTTCTTATGGCGAGCTCGTACCGTATTTTTATCCTAGGTGTTTAGACAGACAAATCTGCGCAAGCAGTGTGGAGCCAGATCAGACGCCACCTAACGCGGCGTCTAATCTGGGTCTACATTGTTTGCACCTCATCTTGCAGTCTTTAGACAGTGCAATTGGTAGTCAAATGGGCTTGTTAAAACGTCAGGACAAGTTATAAGTGGGTAGGGTGTTCGAAAATTTAAGGTAAATACAGTAGTCTGGAGATTCCTAGAGATATACTCAATGAGAGATAGCAATAGATTTTCTTCTATTATCTCCTTTGATAGGTAGTACAAGGTAGACCAAATACTAACTAGGTCCTTCTAAATGGAATCCTCTATTTTTATCATCTTAGGTCCTCAGTCGAATTTAACTGATTTGCAGCTATATATCTCTGTGATAAACTAAGTTTAACATCACGCACTTGAACTTATCATCATGCTCAAAGCTTTATAAAAATGTAATTAAATTGCAGTATTTCGCTCCAAAAACTCCGAAAGATGGTCTTAAATGCCAAGGGTAGACAACTCTCCTAGAGTTAATTTGATAAAAATAAGTCAAACATTGCTACTCATAAAGCTGGTCATTTCTGTGAAGTTTTATGAAAATCTAGCAAAACTGGAGAAGAATTTTGCTTCACAAATCCTGAAAGCCCTGTATTGAAAAGCGTTAACCCATTTATGCCTAACATTTGCAAACTCTGTTGATCCAGATCAGACGCAGCGAAACGCGGCGTCTGACCAGGATCTACTCTGTTTGCATTATAAACAGGAATTTCTAGAACATGGTAACTGTAAATAAAAATTAACCAGACACCCTTTTTATTGGAAATGGACAGGTCCGGAGAGTTAAGATAGCAGAGACCACTCGGCATCAATAGGTTAATGTTGTAATGTGATGCACTGCAACCCACAAGGTTGATCTTTTTTTTTTTTTTTTTTTGAAATCTAATAAAACTGCAGCAGTAATTCGCTCAAAATAAAAATAAATAAATAAATAAAAACATAAAACAGAGGGAATAATTTCCCAGGGGCAGATAATCGCGAGATGGTTATTGCAGATTAACGCCATGCACTGCTCCTGCACACATCATACCGATCACTTTATTAAAGGTCACGCACTGGTCCAGTGTTAGTTTCCATGGACTGCTCAACATTATTTTGACCAAGAGTTAGCTTTCACAAAAAAAAGCTTGGTCTACGCTGCTCACATTGTGTGCTGAGTGTAGACAAACTTTCTTTTATGAAAGTTGATACTTTGTAATATAGTTTCAGTGAAAGAGGAATTAATGCACCTTCAGTGAAACTGTAGAAATTGTTTATGTCTGCCGTCTGAAAATGGTTTGGAAGCAAAGTCTTTCCTTTTATAACAGACTTCTTTCCAGAAGGCTTTTGATGTGCAAACAGGAAGTCACAAAAATTGTCTTCTTTGTAAAAAAGGGAGGAAAATCTTCCAAGCGTATCAGGTTCCCTTAAATTCTGCCAGTTTTGCAAATGGTTCTTGTACTTTTTATACCCGGATTGCATACTTCATTTCAGGAAATACAGTCCAGTTTTTCGTGTCTTGTTCTGTTTCATGTCTTGTGTTTGGTGGATCCTGTAAGGCATTTTTATTACCTCGTCGAGAGAGCTTCTTCCGTATACATAATCCGTAACTCTGCAGGGGCGGATCCAGCGGCGGTTCGCGTTGGGGCTGAGGGGTGGGGGGTGGGGGGGGGGGGCGTGGAGGGGCGGTCAGCATAACCCCCGTTTCACTCAAAATTTCATTTTCAGAAATTTAGAATTTGATAAAATTTTGATACCGTATTTGCCCTAATAAATACTCACTCAGCTTACTCGTTATCTGACACTTGTAAAATTTCAACTTGTCCATTTAACTGTCTGTGAACGTATCTAAATTACCGGATGGGTGGTAAACAGTATAGACCCTGATCAGACGCCGCGTTCTGCAGCGTCTGTTCTGGGTCTGAACTGTTTCTCAGGCCTCTCTGTCCGAATACATAGTGTAAGTTTGGTAATCTGACCAAATCGAAAACTTTACCCCAACTCCACTTAGAAGTTTAGTACCCACTTTTAAATAGTCCTGGATCCGACGCTGTTCATAGTGTCAATATTAATAGGCTAGGTTCTGTGATAATAGCACTTCCTGGACACCTGCTTTATTATTATTATTATTATTATTATTATTATTATTATTATTATGCCCATTTTATGTGGTCAAGAATAAGTCAAGGGTGTATTCGAATCTAGCGGGTTGGTTTACCATTTGTTAAAAGTCAAAATATTTGAGGTTAAAACGTGTCATAGGTTTGTCTGTGAGTGCAGTCAGGTTTTAGAATCGGTTTTTCTCTGTCCAAGTCAGTTCAGGTAAATTGAAGTATGCCGCCCTAAGCATGCTTTCTAACTTTATCTACAGACTAGCGCAATTCTAACAAGCTGCCCTGATCATCCTCCTTAGGTTTGTAGTATGCACAAATTCGGACAGACAGGCAATTGCAAACAGTATAGACCCGGATCGGACGCCTCAGAATGCGGCGTCGGATCAGGGTCTACAATGTTTGTCAATCACCCAGCAGCTTTAGACACGTCAACATGTATTAAAATGAAGTTGTTCACATATCTGGACTGATATGGTAAGAATGATAAAGGGTTAAAGTGTCCTAATATTAGAATAAATACGGTACGCTACGATAAATATGGCGCTACTCCGCGATTTTTGCAATTTTATTGCGCGTTACTGATTAGGCCTAATTGACTGATGGTCTTCATTAGATAACTTCGACGCTTCAGCTGTTTTTTATTCTTTTGCGTGCGTGTGTTTATTGCTCTGAAATAGTAATTATATTTAGAATATATTGTTTAAATTATAGGACAATTATGGTAATGAGTTTGGGTATCCAAATGTTTAGAGTAAATACGGTTACAAATAAAAATCTTTGAGAACATTCAGTAACAAAAGGTAATGCCAGGTGTCCGCGGAAAATATATGAACTCCCTTTATGTTGCACTAGTAACATGCGTCATGTGCAGACCCAGACCATATGCCGCGGAACATGGCGTCTGGTCAGGATCTACCATTAATTGATTGTGTTGGGGTTTAACGACACGTCAACCCTTGTGGGTCATTTTGTGTCGTCTCCCAGAGAAAGGGAGAAAAGTGATAGAAGAGATAGTAGAAGAGATTAAAGAGAGGGACAGGGAAGAAAGGAACAGGAATGAAAGTGAAGAAACAGAAGAAATAAAAACATTCCCCATCTACCCTTACCTGCTACAAGGATAGCAGGCCTTGCCCAACTGTAAGCCGATATCAGTTGGACGCCCCGGTGACTTAAGATACACGACACCTTCGCACCACCCGACCACCCAGGGATCTACCATTAAACTGCTCCCTTTAGACACATCACAAGGTAGTAAAACGGCCTTCATTTCATATTTTAGATCAAGAAAAGAAGGAGCTGAAATGACTATTTAAGCTGTATATGGCAAGTGAATTCGGTGAAGAATCGAATCCGAAAAACAAAAATATTTATTATTATCTAGCGTGTAATATGTCACTTATAAATTAATGTATGTGTCAGAAATGATGTGCCGTAACAAAACTAGGTATTGGGAAAGATAAGCCTGAACAAACCGAGTAGACCCAGATCAGACGTCACAGAATGTGGCGTCCTATGAGGATCCACACTGTTTATCACTCATTCAGCATTGTTTTAGATGCACAAAATATAGTAAAAGAGAAATAATTGTAATAGGATCCCAACATGTAGAAAAAAAAAAAACAAAAAAAAAAAAAACGAGTTCTGGTTACTTGACATAAGATTTTGAATGACGTAAAATTTTCGAGTTCCGTTTAAGCCGACGTTAGTGGGCGTGTGTAGCACTGTAAACTATACTTTCATACGGAGAATCTCAATGAAATCGAAACTCCGATTTTATTTCTTTATGTGTTCTTTGTTTCCTAGATTAACTTGACTTTGAGAAATTATATTATTTAAATCCTATGACAAGTATGGTAAGAAGTTTCCAAGATTAACTTTACTTTGATAAATTATATTTTTCAAATCCTATGACAAGTATGGTAAGAAGTGAGCTTAAATTTGAGTTTTATACTGAGCCTAGTCTACACTATAAAGGTCATGGCGAGCCGGTCAGTTAACCTACTTACACTTTTCCTGGACAGACACTGCTCTCTAAGCTGTTAAACAGTTCTTGTGCACATACTTTTGCCAGTAAATGATAACTGGCCTTCTTGAATCAGCGGAAAGGTAGAGTGACCGTAGCAATGATTTCATGGTCAATCTCCGCGAAAGATATGTTGCAAAGCTGGGATTTGAACTTGAGTCCCCCACCCGCCTCTGGATCTGCAGTCAGACACGCTAGCGACTGCACTATGAAGTCCGGCTGATAAGGCTTGAAGGCGAACCAATATAGTCAATAGGTAGTTAGTGATACGCTGACTACTGCGCCCATAACACGCCCTGAAGTTGGTTCAAATTCTTATAATTAGCGCTTCGCTTCTAGTAGTATTGTGTCATCAAGGTTTCTTGGCTTTACAAGACCCTTCTGAAAAGGGATCAACTGTAAAGGGGAGCAACTTCTGTCCTTTTAGAGAAGACCCATTTTCAGAATGGAGTAACAACAGTTTTGAAAGAGATGCCTCTCCGCCCCCTGAAAGTGTATAAATTCTCTTTAAGCTGGAAGAGATATGACATATATGCTTAAGTAAGCCGCCGCCCTCTCTAGAAGAAATCAAACAATGAATCAATGAAGAAACAACTGGCCTATACGCGGGAGTGAAAGAAATAGACAGGAGTAGAGACATGTCAACTGAGCCTTAGTACAATGTGCGGACATTGCAAGCCAAGCTCAGCCTAAGTATTCGCGCTGTCTAATCAGAACTCCGCTGTCCGCTTACAGAAGTTTTTTTTTCTTTTTACTGTAGAATCTATCGATGTATAACTAAAACCATTATCAGACTCTTTGGCTTTGCTAGCTGATCTGGATCTTTCCTGTTTGCATACTGTATTTACCCTAAGTTTTCGGAAAGATAGGCCTGAGCAAACATCATAAACACAGATCGCGGCGTTGAGCAGGGTCTACACTGTTAGCCACTCATCTAGTCGCATTTTGTAACTTTAACAGATACTAAAGTGGACTTGAAAGTCTTTGGAAAAATATGGTAAGGTGATGTGATCAGGTGTCCGAAGGGTAAAAACGGTAGGCCCCGAAACAGTTTTCTCATGGCGAGACTCATGTATTACAATAGTCAAACGTCAAAATAAACTGAACTCTGTCTCTGTTAGAGATATTATCCTGGTATTGTCATGGTAGTTCCTTCTTTGCTCACCCTTGTTCTTACATTGGACGTATATGACAGTGATACAAATAGTCTGACTATTGATCTATATTTAGACGGGAAAATACCCAAATTCAATTTCAGGGTAGATAACTGAAGGGAATTCCAATCTATTCTATTATGTCCCTTGGAAAATTTGCTCATTGTAAGCATGCGCAATTCGGGAATTTTCTAAATTTAGAAAACATATCAATATTTGCTATCTGCTCAGGAAGCGTGCCAGTATTAATAAAAGACTCAAATGGGCCTAAATCACTCATGACATGTTCTTAGAATAGTGGTGATTCAATGTCCTGTCGACAAGTGTTCAGCCATTCCTGACAATGAAAGCATGAAAGCATAACAAAGTTAAATACAACTGAACATTGCTCAGTCAAAAGAAGAGAGAGACTATTTATCCACCTGGACTATATACATGTTAATACATGTATATGAGACACTCCATGGGAAATGTGTCTTCGGGGCATATACGGAGAGCGAAGGCCCAGATCACCCTGTGCATCTCGCCATGTGGTTATAGCACTCGCTGTCCGCTTATAGTATCTTAGTTACTGTAGGATACATCCACAAACATTGTATAACATAAACTGTTATCAGCTTGTGCAGCTTCATAGCTGATTTGGATCTAAGCTGTTCATATGTGTCCCGAAGGCATCTTTTCTTATGGCGAGCTCGTACCGTATTTTTATCCTAAGTATTTGGAAAGACAAACCTGCACAAACAGTGTGGAGCCGGGGAGGGGGAGGGGGGAGGGGAATAGGGGCTGGGGGATCTTATAAAACTGTAGCAGTACTTCGCTCCAAAAATTCAGACGGACAGAAAAACTTACCAAGGGCAGATAACCACGAGATGGAATGAATAAGGCCTTGCACTGCTGCTATGCATCATACTGATTGCTTCTGTGATGTTTTATGAAACCCCAAGAAAACCTATAGCCCCATTTCAGCCAGATGACCTTACGAACGACCAGCCAACGTGATGACTTTGTTTGTGTTGGTGTAAAATGAAGGCAAATGTAGGATCAATCGAAAGTCTGGATAATTTAGCTTCCATTTAATCCTTTCAGCCATGCAGACCAAAACAAACACCTATACAAATGGTGTAGTTCCAGACGAGATGGCTCATAATTAGCCATCTCATTAGGATCTAATCTGTTTGCTTTTTTTTTTTTTTTTTTTTTTTTTTTTTTTTTTTTGTTTTACACTGAAACACCTATTTGAGGCAGTGGACATGTCCAGTTCAAAGATGGAAGAGTCCACTTCAGAAAGTCAGGCATGAAAGGGTTCAGCCGATGTTAGGAGGCGTATGCAGCCTCGCAACTACATAGCTATATATGAAGAGACTTTATAAAAACTGAGTCTCCGATTTTCGTTCTTTTTTGTGTTCCTTGTTTCAAAAGGCAACCCTTTAGATTTATGTTTGTACTTCTTTGATGTTTTATGAAAATCTTTCAAATTCTGTAGAAGTTCACTCCTCAAACTCGTATAGGCTCAGACATTCCACTTTGCAAACTGTGTTTGCATTGGTATAAACTGAAGGACAACATAAGACTAATTGGAAGCTTATTTAATACAGTTCAATTTAAGGGGAATGAATGCGCCTTCAGTGCGACTCTATCGAAATTGCTTATGCCGCCCTTCTGAAAAGGGGATTACTTGAAAAGGAAAGTTTGTGAGCAGTCTTTCCTTTTAGAACATATTCTTTCCAGAAGGGATTAGATGTGCAAACAGGAAGTCACAAAAATTGTCTTCCTTGTAGGAAAAGGAGAAAAATCTACCAAGCGTATCAGGTCCTCTTAAATTCTGTCAGTTTTGCAAATTTCCTGTACCTTTTTATACCCGGGTTGTATACTTAATTTCAGGAAATACATAATCCGGGTTTTCGTGTCTTGTTCTGTTTTATGTATTGTTGTGTTGGTAGATTCTGTATGACATTGTTGTTATCTCGTTGAGAGAGCTAGTTTCAGGAAATACTTGTACATAATCCGGGTTTTCGTGTCTTTTTCTGTTTTATGTATTGTTGTGTTGGTGGATTCTGTATGGTATTGTCATTACCTCGTTGAGAGAGCTAGTTTCAGGAATAACATGTACATAATCAGGGTTTTCGTGTCTTTTTCTGTTTTATGTATTGTTGTGTTGGTGGATCTGTATGGTATTGTCATTACCTCGTTGAGAGAGTGGTTTCAGGAAATATATGTACATAATTCGGGTTTTCGTTTCTTGTTCTGCTTTATGTATCGTTGTGTTGGTGGATTCTGTATGGCATTGTCATTACCTCGTTGAGAGAGCTGGTTTCAGAAAATATATGTACATAATCCGGGTTTTCGTGTCTTATTCTGTTTCATGTATTGTTGTGTTGGTGGATTCTATATGGCATTGTCATTACCTCGTCGAGAGATCTGGTTGGTTTGCTTTTCGGTGTCTTTTTCGGTATGTATTATACGTAATACTTTGACTCTTCCTCCCCAGGAGCGGACCCAGAGGCGGTTCTTGGGGTTCATCTGAGCCCCCGTTTGAATCAATTTTCATTTTCAGAAGTTTAGAATTTGATAAAAGTTTGATACCATATATTACCCTAATAAATATTTGCTCAGCTTACTCGTTATCGTATACTTAAATTTCAATTTGTCCATTTAACTATCTAAATTGAAGGATGAGTGGAAAACAGTATAGACCCTGATCAGACGCCGCGTTCTGCGGCGTCTGATCTGGGTCTAAACTGTTTGCTCAGGCCTCTCTGTCCTATTACATAGAGTAAGTAAGTGTGGTAATTTGATCAAATCGAAAACTTGCAATTTGCAGCATACATGCATGGTATGGCAGAATATGGTATGGGCCGCATCAAACGAAAAAGGCCTTCGAACATGCGCAAAATGCGCTCAGATTGTCCTGCGCATGCGCAAAATATCATTTGGACCTTTGCTCTATATTTATACATCATACCAATTACTGTGATATTGACTAACTTGCTAATCTTAGTGCTTTTCGTACGTTTGTTCGATTTGCGCTTTCTTCACTTTCATTCCTGTTCTTCTTTCTTTCCTGTCCCTCTCTTTCATCTCCTCTACTCTCTCTTCTATCTCTTTTCTCCCTTTCTCTGGGAGACGACACAAAATGACCCTCAAGGGTTGACATGTCGTTAAACCCCAACACAATCAAAAAAAAATTGTTCGGTTTTGTCTGTTTCCTCTTCCTCTTGGTGTCTGGGAAGGGCTGCGGTTTGTGATCGTGGCAATCCCTGGACTTTTCTCTTACCTTTTTTTTTTTTTTTTTTTTTTTGCATACATTGATTTCTTAACTTCAGACATTGATAAACTGAGAATATGGATGTGGCATAATTTTATAATATTAAAACATAGCATTTCCTACAAGACTGCATGTGCGCCCAGCGCATCTGCTCAGTCTGACGAAAGTTGTCGCTCAAATATTATCTGGATGATTGGTGCAACTTCCTCTCTCAGTGCTTTCAACAACAGGGGCTTAAGTCAGTCAGGTCCAGCCGCCTAGGTTTTGCAGAAGCTTCAGTATACTATTGACAGTGACCAAAGTCCTCCATTATAGGTGTAGATTTTAGCACTCCAGTTGGTGCTGCATCAGGACATAATACCAAGGTCGGCCATATTCTGAAGCTTCATTGTACAAAGACAGGATAGGAAAAGTGGTTCCTTGATGGTGAATACCGAGTGACATTGCTAATTGTAAACATCAGCTCTCTCACTGGCGTCAGTGATTAGTTTGAATCCCTGTTGGAGATTAGGCGTGCCTTGCTAGTCTTGCTTACAGCTCTTCAGAAAGGAAAACAAATCTTTTTGTTATCACAGACAGAGGTTTCATCATTAAGCCCAAGAAAACCTTCAAGATAGCTTTGATAAGAAACTTTATTTTGTGTTTATAAATGTTTTTCCATAGTGATAAAAATTTGTCGCGACATGTCTGGTCTCCATTTTTTTTTTTTTTTTTTTTTTGTTTTTTTTTTTTTTTTTTTTTTTGTTTTTTAATTTGCGGTACAAGCCGTCTGCTGAGTATTTGCTGAGTAATCTATCATTTGCATTTTAAATTTTGGCCAATATGCTTTATTGCATAGAAAGACCTTCCGGGGTTTCTGTTTTTGGATGGGGGGTTTGAGAGCACAGTTCGCATAGACCATAGCATGGTCACTAAGGCCAAACCGGCAACCGACCCCGTCCACATAGGAGGGGTTTGTGGTCAAGAACAAGTCAAAAGTGTTTTCGAATCTAGCGGGTTAGGTTACCATTCGTGAAAAGCCAAAGTCATTGAACAGGTCTAGATATTTGTCATATGTTTGTCTATGAGTGCAGTCAGGTTTTAGAGTCGGTATGTTCTCTGTCCAGGTCAGTTTAGGTATACTGAAGTCGCAGAGTATCCAGATGCTGCTCTTAGCATGCTTTCTAACTTTATCTAAAGATTGGCGCAATTCTTACAAGCTGCCCTGATCATCCTCCTTAGGTTTGTGGTATGCACAAATTCGGACAGACAGGCAATTGCAAACAGTATAGACCCAGATCGGACGCCTCAGAATGCGACGTCCGATCAGAGTCTACACTGTTTGTCAATCACCCAGCAATTTTAGACACGTTACCATGTATTAAAATGCAGTTCTTCAAATATCTGGACTGATATGATAAGGATAATAAGGGTTAAAGTATCCGAATATTAGAATAAATACGGTGCGCTACGATAAAAGTGGTGCAACTCCGCGATAAATACGGTAACAAATTAAAATCTTTAAGAACCTTCAGTAACTATAGGTAATGCCAGGTGTCCGCGGAAAATATAAGTACTCCCTTTATGTTGCTCTAGTAACGTGCAGACCCAGACCATATGCCGCGGAACATGGCGTCTGGTCAGGATCTACCATTAAACTGCTCCCTTTAGATACATCACAAGACAATAGACTTCATTTCAAATTTTAGATCAAGACAGTAAGGAGTTAAAATACTCCAGTATATAAGGGTAAGTGAATTCGGTGAAGAATCGAATCCAAAAAACAAAGATATCAGTTACTAAGCGTGTAATATGTCACTAATAAATACATGTATGTATCAGAAATGATGTGCCGTAACAAAACTAGATATTGGGACAGATTGACTTGAGCAAACCGAGTAGACCTACATCAGACGCCACAGAACGCGGCGTCTGATCAGGGTCTACACTGTTTGCCACGCATCCAGCATTGTTTTAGACACATCAACATGTAGTAAAAGGGGCCATACTTGTCATAGGATTTCAACATGTAGAAAATATGCGAGTTTTTGGTTACTTGTCATAGGATTTAAAAATTACGTAAAATTTTCGAGTTCCGTTTAAGCCGGTGCAGGGCGTCTATAGCACTGTAAACTACACTGCCGCACAAAGAGTCTCAATGAAATCGAAACTCCGATTTTATTTCTTTATGTGTCTTTGTTTTCAATATCAAATAGACTTTGCTCAGCCTAGGCATTCGCGCGGTTTACATATGATCAGACCTCCGCAGTCCGCTTGCAGAAGCCTGTTTTACTGTAGAATATATCGACGTGTAACTAAAACCTTTATCAGATTCTTTGACTTTGCTAGCTGATCTGGATCTCTCCTGTACGAATAGTGTATTTACCCTAAGTTTTCGGACAGGTAGGCCTGAACAAACAGCGTAGACGAAGAACGCGGCGTCTGAGCAGGGTCTACACTGTTAGCCTCTCATCTAATCGCATTTTATAAGTTCAACAAGTAGTAAAATAAATTTGTTCTTAAAAGTCTTAGGACAAATACGGTAAGGTGATCAGATGTCCGGTTACTTAGTGTCAAAACGGTAGGCCCCGAAAACAGTTTTTCTCATGGCGAGGCGCATGTATTACAATAGGCAAACGTCAAAATAATCTGAACTCGGTCGTCTTTAGATGCATATTATCCCGGTAATGTCATGGTAGTTCCTTCTTTGCTAACCCTTGACCTTACATTGGACGTATATGACAGACATACAAATAGTCTGACTATTGATCTATATTTAGACGGGAAAATACCTAAAATCAATTTCAGGGTACATAACTGGAGGGAATTCCAATCTTTTCTATTATGTCCCTTGGAGAATTTGCTCTTTGTAAGCATGCGCAATCCGGGAATTTTCTAAATTTAGAAGTTATCTCAATAATTGCTATCTGCTCAGGAAGCGTGCCAGTATTAATAAAAGACTCAAATGGGCCTAAATCACTCCGGACATGTTTTTTGAATTGTGGTGTTTCAAGACGACATGTGTTCAGTCATTCCTGTCAATGAAAACGTGAAAGCATGACAAAGTTAAGCACAAGTGAGTATTGCTCAATCATAAGAAGAGAGAAACTGTTTCCCAGCTGGACTAAATACATGTATATGAGACACTCCATGGGAAATGTGTCTTCGGGGCACATACGGACAGCGAAGGCTCAGATCAGCCTGTGCATAGCGCAGTGTGATTACAGCACCCGCTGTCCGCTTATAGTATCTTGGATACTGTAGGTTACATCCGTATATTATATTGTATAGCATAAACCGTTATCAGCTTGTGCAGCTTCATAGCTGATCTGGATCTTTACAGTTCATATGTATGCCGAATGCATCTTTTCTTTTGGCGAGCTTGTACCGTATTTTTATCGTAACTATTACAGACAAACCTAAAGCGGCGTCTGATCTGGGTCTACACTGTTTGCACCTCATCTAGCCGTTTTTAGACACTACAATTGGTAGCCAAATGGGCTTTGTAAAACGTCAGGGAAAATATAAAGGAGGTAATGTGTTCGAATATTTAGCGCAAATACAGTAGTCTGTAGATTTAGAGAGAGAGAGAGAGAGAGAGAGAGAGAGAGAGAGAGAGCATTAATGTAAGATGATACTCAATAAAAGATAGCAATAAGTTTGTTGTTTTCTATTATCTCCTGTGAAATGTAGTGTAAGCTAGACCAAATACTAACTAGGTCCTTCTAATTGGAATCTTGTATTTTTATCATCCAATGTCCTCAATGGAATTTAACTGATTTTTAACTTAAATTTTCCACCCCTTATGAAAGATGTATTAATATTATATATAATATAGCAAAGAAATATTTTGAAAGCTTTTCAGGCATATGTACCCGTTTACTCTAGATTTTTCCAAGGAAAAGGCAACTATCCTTAATGGAGATGGAAACCGCGGAAACAAAGCAATGAAATGTTATTTACATTCCTTACGCCCCTAGCAGTTCTGAGCGGCGTATATGATATACAAGTATTAGCTTTCACAAAATACTTGGTCTACATTTAGCACACAATGTGTTGAGCAGTCTATGGAAAATAGCATTGGGCCTGTCCATAACCTTCAAAAGTGCTTTCGGAGCACTGACAAACACTAAGATTGTTTTTGCCCATGGACGTAGACAATGAGCCAAATATTCCTAAAAGGACTAGAAAATTTAATAATGTCAGTACTTTATCAAAGTACTGGAAAACGTTTTACGGCCTCCATACAAGCACTTAACGACAGCTGCTGCGATCACAAAGTATTCCGGAGTATTAGTTGTCACAAAAAGCTTGGTCTGCGTTTAGTACACAATGTGTTGAAGTCAATGGAAAATAGCATTGGGCAAGTCCATAACCTTTTAGATTGTTTGTGCCCATGGGCGTTGACAATGAGCCCAGTAGTCCCAAAAGGACCACAAAATTTAATAATATCAGCACTTTATCGAAGTATTTGGTGATCTTTTACGGCCTCCATACACGCAGTTAACGACAGCTGTTGCGATCACAAAGTATTCCGGAATAAGGAAGAGCAAATCAAAAACAGAAAAAAAATACTTTGTAGTTTCAACATGAGTTTGGTTATGCAATGAGAATGAGCTTTATATCTCTTGAATAAATCGTTTTAAAAACAATTTGCGAATTTAAACAACATTCCAGGAACAGCCCTAGCATAAAGTACTAGGGGCGATTTCTATGTATTGTCACTTGCATTATACAGATTGCAGCATACATACATGGTATGGCAGCATATAATATGGGCTGCGTCAAACAAAAAAGACCTTCGAACATGTGCAAAATGCGCTGATTTAGATCATCCTGCGCATGCGCAAAGTATCATTTGCTCTTTATTCATACATTCTATAGGATCCAATGCTTCTGTTAGCGCACAGTGAATGCCCTGATCAGACTGCGGGCATGCGCATGCTAATCTGGGCCTTAAATGTCCGCATATACCCGAAGACGTTTTTCACATGGCGCGGCCCTTGAAGTTAAAAGTGGTACATGTTCCAAAGAAAATGATACCAAAACAACTCGGTATTTACAATAACCCCCGCGGTATCACAGAACCATTAAAGAACCATACTCATAACCATGTCACCAATGAGTACCCTTAATATGTTTTCGTGGAGATGTAAGAAACATTTTCCGATATTTTTAAACGGGAAACATCTTTTATGACTGCGTACCAAACCCCTTCTGAAAAAGGAATCTACTCTAAAAGGAAAGGTTTTTTTTTTTTTTTTTTTTGTTTTTGTTTTCTTTTCATTTTATAGTTGACCCCTTTTCAGAAGGGATACACACAATTTGATATTTCCTTTTATCATAACAATTGATGTTGTGTTTACTCATCAAAATCGACTCTGATTCTAATGTGTACACTCAACATCTGATTATCTTTGACTTCCCTAAATTATCCCCATTTGCCTCCTTACTTTGCGCTATGATTAACCCTTAGTGACTCGAACTATTCATGTCTAGAACAGTTTTCCATGGACCCAAAGACGTTCGAGCCATTGAAGTTCGACTGTATAACATTCCCAGCTAGCATCCTACATAAATCTAATTTATGTAGAATGCTTACTGGGTTGTAAACCTAAAATTTTGAACAGTATCGTTATATGCAAAGATTAATTTCTAAATTTCAGACATTGATGAACTAAGAATACGGATACAGTATAATTCTATTAAAACAGCATTACCTACAAGCTTGCATGTGCGCCCAGCGAAGACTCAGATCAACCTATACATTCGCAAAGTCTGATCAGAGTCTTCGCAGGGCACCCTGTGGGTAGCCATTGCTCCGAAATCGTCTTCAGGCGGACAGAGAAGATTGTGATCAGCCTGCGCCGATCTGTCTTCGCTGGGGGCACATGCAGTGTTGTAGGAAATACTGTGCCCTGCTCATTTTGTTCACAAATTGTAGGTCATTTAATGCATTTATGGGGTTCACCCAGCCTTTAAAGGCACTGAAAACACATCCAACAGGGTGACAACTCTGTCAAAATTGAGAAGGAGCCAAGTACGCAGAGAAGGAACAAGACGTCACCAAAATTGTCTTTCTTCTACAAAATAGCACAAAATCAAGCAAGAGCATCCAGCCCACCCCCACCTCCCACTTAAAACAAATAAATAGAGTGGTTTAATAGGTTGGGAACCTCTGGGTTGCCCATGATTAGTGATCCCGACTTCGAAACACGAGGTCCCGGGTTCTGTTCGCATACCGTATTTACCCTAATTTTCGGACAGGTAGGCCTAAGTAAACAACATAGACACAGAACGCTGCGTCTGAGCAGGGTCTACACTGTTAGCCACTCATCTATCGCATTCTATAAAAAACTTCAACAGGTAGTAAAATGGACTTGTTATTGAAAGTCTAAGGACAAGTATGGTAAGGTGATCAGGTGTCTGAATACTTTGGGGTTAAAACGGTAGGCTCCAATAACAGCTTTTCTTATGGCGAGGCTCATGTATTACAATAGTCAAACGTCGAAATAATCTGAACTCGGTCGTCATTAGATACATATTATCCTGGTAATGTCGCGGTAGTTCCTTCTTTGCTCATCCTTGTCCTTACATTGGACGTATATGACAGTCATACAAATAGTCTGACTATTGATCTATATTTAGACGGGAAAATACCCAAATTCAATTTCAGGGTAGCTAACTGGAGGGAATTCCGATCTATTCTATTATGTCCCTTGGAAAATTTGTTCATTGTAAGCATGCGCAACCCGGGGACATCCTAAATTTAGAAAACATCTCAATAATTGCTATCTGCTCAGGAAGCGTGTCAGTATTGATAAAAGACTCAAATGGGCCTAAATCGCTCCGGACATGATTTTTGAATTATGGTGTTTCAATGTCCTGTCGACAGGTGGTCAGCCATATCTGACAATGAAAGCGTGAAAGCATGACACACTTAAGTACAAGTGAACTTTGCTCAATCATTAGAAGAGAGAGACTATTTATCCAGCTGTTCTATATACATGTTAATACATGTATATGAGACACTCTATGGGAAATGTGTCTTCGGGGCATATACGGACAGCGAAGGCCCAGATCACCCTGTGCATCGCCCCATGTGGTTACAGCACTTGCTGTCCGCTTATACTATCTTGGATACTGTAGGATACATCCATAAACATTGTATAACATAAACTGTAATCAGATTGTGCAGCTTCATAGCTGAGCTGGATCTTTGCTGTTCATTTGTGTCCCGAAGGCATCTTTTCTTATGGAGAGCTCGTACCGTATTTTTATCTTAAGTATTTAGACAGACAAACCTGCGCAAACAGTGTGGAGCCAGATCAGACGTCACTTAACGCGGCGTCTAATCTGGGTCTACACTGTAAGTTTAACATCACGCGCTTGAACTCAACATCATGCTAAAAGCTTTATAAAAATGTAATCAAATTCCGGTATTTCGCTCCAAAAACTTCCAAAGATGGTCTTAAATGCCAAGGGCAGACAACTCTTCTAGAGTTCATTTGATAAAAAAAAAAAAAAAAAAAAAAAAAAAAAAAGTCAAACATTGCTACTCATAAAGCTGGTCATTTCTGGGAAGTTTTATGAAAATCTAGCAAAACTGGAGAAGAATTTCACTTCACAAATTCTGAGAGCCCTGTATTGAAAAACATTTATCCATTTATGCCTAACGTTCCATCAAAGGGACATTTGCAAACTGTGTTGATCCAGATCAGACGCAACGAAACGCGGCGTCTGACCAGGATCTACTCTGTTTGCATTATAAACAGGAATGTCTATAGAACATGGTAATTATAAATAAAAATTAACCAGACACCCTTTTTATTGGAAATGGACAGGTCCGGAGAGTCAATATAGCAGAGACCACTCGGCATCAATAGGTTAATGTTGTAATGTTATGCACTGCAACCCATAAGGTTGATCTTCTTTTTTTTTTTTTTTTTTTTTGGAAATCTAATAAAACTAGCAGTAGTTCGCTCAAAATAAAAAATAAATAAATAAAAACAGGGGATGTAATTTCCCAGAGGCAGATAATCACGAGATGGTTTTCGCAGATTAACGCCATGCACTGCTCCTGCACATATCATACCGATCACTTTATTAAAGGTCACGCACTGGTCCAGTGTTGGTTTCCATGAACTGCTCAACGTTATTATAACCAAGAGTTAGCTTTCACACAAAAAAGCTTGGTCTACGCTGCTCACACTGTGTGCTAAGTGTAGACAACTTTTTTTTTTTTTTTTTTTTTTTTTTTTTATGAAAGTTGATACTTGTGTAATATAGTTTCAGTGAAAGGGGAATTAATGCACCTTCCGTGAAACTGTCGAAATTGTTTATGTCTGCAGTCTGAAAATGGTTCGGGAGCAAAGTCTTTCCTTTTAGAACAGACCTCTTTCCAGAAGGCTTTTGATGTGCAAACAGGAAGTCACAAAAAAAAACAAAAAAAAAAACAAAAAAAAAAAAAACAACAACAATGTCTTCCTTGTGAAAAAGGGAGGAAAATCTACCAAGCATATCAGGCTCCCTAAAATTCTGTCAGTTTTGCAAATGGTTCTTGTACTTTTTATACCCGAATTGCATACTTCATTTCAGGAAATACAGAGTCCAGTTTTTCGTGTCTTGTTCTGTTTCATGTCTTGATTTTGGTAGATCATGTAAGGCATTTTTATCACTTCGTTGAGAGAGCTGGCTTTCTTTGTCTTCTTCCGTATGTATTATCTTTAACTCTGCAGGGGCGGATCCAGCGGCGGTTCGCGTTGGGGCTGAGGGATGGGTGGATATGTGGGTACGGGGGGTGGAGGGGCGGTCAGCATAACCCCCGTTTCACTCAAAATTTCATTTTCAGAAATTTAGAATTTGATAAAATTTTGATACCGTATTTACCCTAATAAATATTCGCTCAGCTTACTCGTTATCTGACACTTGTAAAATTTCAAAAAGTTGATTTAACTATCCATCTGTGAACGTATCTAAATTGCCGGATGAGTGGCAAACAGTATAGACCCTGATCAGACGCCGCAGGATGCGGCGTCTGTTCTGGGTCTAAACTGTTTGCTCCGGCCTCTCTGTCCTAAAACATAGTGTAAGTTTGGTAATTTGATCAAATCGTAAACTTTATCCCAACTCCCCTTAGAAGTTTAGTATCCCCTTTTAAATAGTCCTGGCTCCGACGCTGTTCTTAGTGTCAATATTGGTAGGCGAGGTTCTGTGATAATAGCACTTCCTGGACACCTGCTTTATTATTATTATTATTATTATTATTATTATTATTATTATTATTATTATTCCCATTTTATGTGGTCAAGAATAAGTCATGGGTGTTTTCGAATCTAGCGGGTTGGTTTACCATTTGCGGAAAGCCAAAATCGTTGAAGTCAAAACGTGTAATAGGCTTGTCTGTGAGTGCAGTCAGGATTTAGGGTAGGTTTTCCTCTGTCCAAGTCAGTTTAGGTAAACTGAAGTATGCCACCCTTAGCATGCTTTCAAACTTTATCTCCAGACCAGCGCAATTCTAACAAGCTGCCCTGACCATCATCCTTAGGTTTGTTGTATGCACAAATTCGGACAGACAGGCAATTGCAAACAGTATAGACCCAGATCGGACGCCTCAGAATGCGGCGTCGGATCAGGGTCTACACTGTTTGTCAATCACCCAGCAGCTTTAGACACGTCAACATGTATTAAAATGAAGTTGTTCACATATCTGGACTGATATGGTAAGAATGATAAGGGGTTAAAGTGTCCGAATATTAGAATAAATACGGTACGCTACGATAAATATGGCGCTACTCCACGATTTTTGCAACTTAATTGCGCGTTACTGAGAAGGCCTAATTGACTGAAACTAGATGGTCTGGATTAGAAAACTTCGATGCTTCAGCTACTTTTTATTCTTTTGTGTGCGTGCGTGTGTTTATTGCTCTGAAATAGTAATTATATTTAGAATATATTGTTTAAATTTTAGGACAATTATGGTAATAAGTTTGGGCGTCCTAATGTTTAGAGTAAATACGGTTACAAATTAAAATCTTTAAGAACCTTCAGTAACAAAAGGTAATGCCAGGTATCCGCGGAAAATATAAGTACTACCTTTATTTTGCACTAGCGATATGCGTGCAGACCCAGACCATATGCCACGGAACATGGCGTCTGTTCAGGATCTACCATTAAACTGCTCCCTTTAGACACATCAAACGGCCTTCATTTCATATTTTAGATCAAGAAAAGAAGGAGTTGAAATGACTATTTAAGCTGTATATGGTAAGTTAATTCGGTGAAGAATCGAATCCGAAAAACAAAAATATTTATTATTATCTAGCGTGTAATATGTCACTTATAAATTAATGTATGCATCAGAAATGATGTGCCGTAACAAAACTAGGTATTGGGAAAGATAAGCCTGAACAAACCGAGTAGACCCAGATCAGACGCCACAGAATGTGGCGTCCTATGAGGATCTACACTGTTTGCCACTCATCCAGCATTTTTTTCGATGTATCAACCTACTTGTAATAGGATCCCATGTAGAAAAAAAAAAAAAAAACAAAAAAAAAAAACGAGTTTTGGTTACTTGTCATAGGATTTTTAAATGACGTAAAATTTTCGAGTTCCGTTTAAGCCGACGTTAGTGGGCGTGTGTAGCACTGTAAACTACATTGTCACACGGAGAATCTCAATGAAATCGAAACTCCGATTTTATTTCTCTATGTATTCTTTGTTTCCTAGATTAACTTGACTTTGATAAATCATATTATTTAAATCCTATGACAAGTATGGTATGAAGTGAGCTTAAAATTGAGTTTTATACTGAGCCCAGTCTACACTATAAAGGTCATGTCGAGCCGGTCAGTTAACCTACTTACACTTTTCCTGGACAAACACTGCTCTCTAAGCTGTTAAACAGTTCTTGTGTATATACTTTTGCCAGTAAGTGATAACTGGCCTTCTTGAATCAGCGGAAAAGTAGAGTGACCGTAGCAATGATTTCATGGTCAATCTCCGCGAAAGTTATGTTGCAAAGCTGGGATTCGAACTTTGTCCCCTCCTCCCCGCGCCCACCCACCCCACCCCCTGGATCTGCAGTCAGGCACGCTAGCGACTGCGCTACGGAGTCCGGCTGATAAGGCTTGAAGGCGAACCAATATAGTCAATAGGTAGTTAGTGATACGCTGACTACTGCGCCCATAACACTGAAGTTGGTTCAAATTCTTATAATAAGCGCTTCGCTTCTAGTAGTATTGTGTCATCAAGTTTTCTTGGCTTTACAAGACCCTTCTGAAAAGGGATCAACTGTAAAGGGGAGCAACTTCTGTCCTTTTAGAGAAGACCCATTTTCAGAATGGAGTAACAACAGTTTTGAAAGAGATGGCTCTCCGCTCCATGAAAGTGTATAATTCTCTTTAAGCTGGAAGAGATATGACATACATGCTTAAGTAAGCCGCCGCCCTCTCTAGAAGAAATCAAACAATGAATCAATGAAGAAACAACTGGCCTATACGCGGGAGTGAAAGAAATAGACAGGAGTAGAGACATGTCAACTGAGCCTTAGTACAATGTGCGGACATTGCAAGCCAAGCTCAGCCTAAGTATTCGCGCTGTCTAATCAGAACTCCGCTGTCCGCTTACAGAAGTTTTTTTTTTCTTTTTACTGTAGAATCTATCGATGTATAACTAAAACCATTATCAGACTCTTTGGCTTTGCTAGCTGATCTGGATCTTTCCTGTTTGCATACTGTATTTACCCTAAGTTTTCGGAAAGATAGGCCTGAGCAAACATCATAGACACAGATCGCGGCGTTGAGCAGGGTCTACACTGTTAGCCACTTATCTAGTCGCATTTTGTAACTTTAACAGATACTAAAGTGGACTTGAAAGTCTTTGGAAAAATATGGTAAGGTGATGTGATCAGGTGTCCGAAGGGTAAAAACGGTAGGCCCCGAAACAGTTTTCTCATGGCGAGACTCGTGTATTACAATAGTCAAACGTCAAAATAAACTGAACTCTGTCTCTGTTAGAGATATTATCCTGGTATTGTCATGGTAGTTCCTTCTTTGCTCACCCTTGTTCTTACATTGGACGTATATGACAGTGATACAAATAGTCTGACTATTGATCTATATTTAGACGGGAAAATACCCAAATTCAATTTCAGGGTAGATAAATGAAGGGGATTCCGATCTATTCTATTATGTCCCTTGGAAAATTTGCTCATTGTAAGCATGCGCAATTCGGGAATTTTCTAAATTTAGAAAACATATCAATATTTGCTGTCTGCTCAGGAAGCGTGCCAGTATTAATAAAAGACTCAAATGGGCCTAAATCACTCATGACATGTTCTTAGAATGGTGGTGTTTCAATGTCCTGTCGACAAGTGTTCAGCCATTCCTGACAATGAAAGCATGAAAGCATGACAAAGTTAAATACAACTGAACATTGCTCAGTCAAAAGAAGAGAGAGACTATTTATCCACCTGGACTATATACATGTTAATACATGTATATGAGACACTCCATGGGAAATGTGTCTTCGGGGCATATACGGAGAGCGAAGGCCCAGATCACCCTGTGCATCTCGCCATGTGGTTATAGCACTCGCTGTCCGCTTGTAGTATCTTAGTTACTGTAGGATACATCCATAAACATTGTATAACATAAACTGTTATCAGCTTGTGCAGCTTCATAGCTGATTTGGATCTAAGCTGTTCATATGTGTCCCGAAGGCATCTTTTCTGATGGCGAGCTCGTACCGTATTTTTATCCTAAGTATTTGGAAAGACAAACCTGCACAAACAGTGTGGAGCCGGGGAGGGGGGGGGGTAGGGGAATAGGGGCTGGGGGATCATATAAAACTGTAGCAGCACTTCGCTCCAAAAGTTCAGACGGACAGAAAAAAATACCAAGGGCAGATAACCACGAGATGGAATGAATAAGGCCTTCCACTGCTGCTATGCATCATACTGATTGCTTCTGTGATGTTTTATGAAACCCCAAGAAAACCTATAGCCCCATTTCAGCCAGATGACCTAACGAACGACAGCCAACGTGATGACTTTGTTTGTGTTGGTGTAAAATGAAGGCAAATGTAGGATCAATCGAAAGTCTGGATAATTTAGCTTCCATTTAATCTTTTCAGCCATGCAGACCAAAACAAACACCTATACAAATGGTGTAGTTCCAGACGAGATGGCTCATAATTAGTCATCTCATTAGGATCTAATCTGTTTGCTTTTTTTTTTTTTTTTTTTTGTTTGTTTGTTTGTTTGTTTTACACTGAAACACCTATTTGAGGCAGTGGACATGTCCAGTTCAAAGATGGAAGAGTCCACTTCAGAAAGTCAGGCATGAAAGGGTTAAGCCGATGTTAGGAGGCGTATGCAGCCTCGCAACTACATAGCTATATATGAAGAGACTTTATAAAAACTGAGTCTCCGATTTTCGTTCTTTTTTGTGTTCCTTGTTTCAAAAGGCAACCCCTTAGATTTATGTTTGTACTTCTTTGATGTTTTATGAAAATCTTTCAAATTCTGTAGAAGTTCACTCCTCAAACTCGTATAGGCTCAGACATTCCACTTTGCAAACTGTGTTTGCATTGGTATAAACTGAAGGACAACATAAGACTAATTGGAAGCTTATTTAATACAGTTCAATTTAAGGGGAATGAATGCGCCTTCAGTGCGACTCTATCGAAATTGCTTATGCCGCCCTTCTGAAAAGGGGATTACTTGAAAAGGAAAGTTTGTAAGCAGTCTTTCCTTTTAGAACATATTCTTTCCAGAAGGGATTAGATGTGCAAACAGGAAGTCACAAAAATTGTCTTCCTTGTAGGAAAAGGAGAAAAATCTACCAAGCGTATCAGGTCCTCTTAAATTCTGTCAGCTTTGCAAATTTCCTGTACCTTTTTATACCCGGGTTGTATACTTAATTTCAGGAAATACATAATCCGGGTTTTCGTGTCTTGTTCTGCTTTATGTATTGTTGTGTTGGTGGATTCTGTATGGCATTGTCATTACCTCGTTGAGAGAGCTGGTTTCAGAAAATATATGTACATAATCCGGGTTTTCGTGTCTTGTTCTGTTTTATGTATTGTTGTGTTGGTGGATTCTATATGGCATTGTCATTACCTCGTCGAGAGATCTGGTTGGTTTGCTTTTCGTTGTCTTTTTCGGTATGTATTATACGTAATACTTTGACTCTTCCTCTTCAGGAGCGGACCCAGAGGCGGTTCTTGGGGTTCATCTGAGCCCCCGTTTGACTCAAAATTTCATTTTCAGAAGTTTAGAATTTGATAAAAGTTTGATACCATATATTACCCTAATAAATATTTGCTCAGCTTACTCGTTATCGTATACTTAAATTTCAATTTGTCCATTTAACTATCTAAATTGAAGGATGAGTGGCAAACAGTATAGACCCCTGATCAGACGCCGCGTTCTGCGGCGTCTGATCTGGGTCTAAACTGTTTGCTCAGGCCTCTCTGTCCTATTACATAGAGTAAGTAAGTATGGTAATTTGATCAAATCGAAAACTTGCAATTTGCAGCATACATGCATGGTATGGCAGAATATGGTATGGGCCGCATCAAACGAAAAAGGCCTTCGAACATGCGCAAAATGCGCTCAGATTGTCCTGCGCATGCGCAAAATATCATTTGGACCTTTGCTGTATATTTATACATCATACCAATTACTGTGATATTGACTAACTTGCTAATCTTAGTGCTTTTCGTACGTTTGTTCGATTTGCGCTTGTTCGGTTTTGTCTGTTTCCTCTTCCTCTTGGTGTCTGGGAAGGGCTGCGGTTTGTGATCGTGGCAATCCCTGGACTTTTCTCTTACCTTTTTTTTTTTTTTTTGCATATATTGATCTCTAAACTTCAGACATTGATAAACTGAGAATATGGATGTGGCATAATTTTATAATATTAAAACATAGCATTTCCTACAAGACTGCATGTGTGCCCAGCGCATCTGCACAGTCTGACGAAAGTTGTCGCTCAAATATTACCTGGATGATTGGTGCAACTTCCTCTCTCAGTGCTTTCAACAATAGAGGCTTAAGTCAGTCAGGTCCAGCCGCCTAGGTTTTGTAGAAGCTTCAGTATACTATTGACAGTGACCAAAGTCCTCCATTACAGGTGTATCATTTAGCACTCCAGCTGGTGCTGCATCAGGACATAATACCAATGTCGGCCATATTCTGAAGCTTCATTGTACAAAGACAGGATAGGAAAAGTGGTTCCTTGATGGTGAATACCGAGTGACATTGCTAATTGTAAACATCAGCTCTCTCACTGGCGTCAGTGATTAGTTTGAATCCCTGTTGGAGATTAGGCGTGCCTTGCTAGTCTTGCTTACAGCTCTTCAGAAAGGAAAAAAAAATCTTTTTGTTATCACAGACAGAGGTTTCATCATTAAGCCCAAGAAAACCTTCAAGATAGCTTTGATAAGAAACTTTTATTTTGTGTTTATAAATGTTTTTCCATAGTGATAAAAATTTGTCGCGACATATCTGGTCTCCAGTTTTGTTTTTTTTTTTTTTTTGTTTTTATTTTTTTTTTTTTTTTTTTTTTTTTTTTTAATTTGCGGTACAAGCCGTCTGCTGAGTATTTGCTGAGTAATCCTTGGTAAAGAAGGTTTACTAAGAATTTGCTTAGAGGGGACATACTTTGTGGCAAGGGAATCAATGGTCGAGGTAAAGTCAGACCAGAGCCTCAGCTAGAGATTTACCATGGTGATTATCAGGAAATTTCAATTGGTAGTCTTTCATTTGCATTTTAAATTTTGGCCAATATGCTTTGTTGCATAGGAAGACCTTCCGGGGTTTCTGTTTTTGGATGGGGGGTTTGAGAGCACAGTTCGCATAGACCATAGCAGATATGTGTCATATGTTTGTCTATGAGTGCAGTCAGATTTTAGAGTCGGTATGTTCTCTGTCCAGGTCAGTTTAGGTATACTGAAGTCGCCGAGTATCCAGATGCTGCTCTTAGCATGCTTTCTAACTTTATCTAAAGACTGGCGCAATTCTTACAAGCTGCCCTGATCATCCTCCTTAGGTTTGTGGTATGCACAAATTCGGACAGACAGGCAATTGCAAACAGTATAGACCCAGATCAGACGCCTCAGAATGCGACGTCCGATCAGAGTCTACACTGTTTGTCAATCACCCAGCAGTTTTAGACACGTTACCATGTATTAAAATGCAGTTCTTCAAATATCTGGACTGATATGATAAGGATAATAAGGGTTAAAGTATCCGAATATTAGAATAAATACGGTGCGCTACGATAAAAGTGGTGCAACTCCGCGATAAATACGGTAACAAATTAAAATCTTTAAGAACCTTCAGTAACTATAGGTAATGCCAGGTGTCCGCGGAAAATATAAGTACTCCCTTTATGTTGCACTAGTAACGTGCAGACCCAGACCATATGCCGCGGAACATGGCGTCTGGTCAGGATCTACCATTAAACTGCTCCCTTTAGACACATCACAAGACAATAGACTTCATTTCAAATTTTAGATCAAGACAGTAAGGAGTTAAAATACCCCAGAAAATAAGATAAATAGGGTAAGTGAATTCGGTGAAGAATCGAATCCAAAAAACAAAGATATCAGTTACTAAGCATGTAATATGTCACTAATAAATACATGTATGTATCAGAAATGATGTGCCGTAACTAAACTAGATATTGGGACAGATTGACTTGAGCAAACCGAGTAGACCTACATCAGACGCCACAGAACGCGGCGTCTGATCAGGGTCTACACTGTTTGCCACGCATCCAGCATTGTTTTAGACACATCAACATGTAGTAAAAGAGGCCATACTTGTCATAGGATTTCAACATGTAGAAAATATGCGAGTTTTTGGTTACTTGTCATAGGATTTAAAAATTACGTAAAATTTTCGAGTTCCGTTTAAGCCGGTGTAGGGCGTATATAGCACTGTAAACTACACTGCTACACGAAGAGTCTCAATGAAATCGAAACTCCGATTTTATTTCTTTATGTGTCTTTGTTTTCAATATCAAATAGACTTTGCTCAGCCTAAGCATTCGCGCGGTTTACATATGATCAGACCTCCGCTGTCCGCTTGCAGAAGCCTGTTTTACTGTAGAATATATCGACGTGTAACTAAAACCTTTATCAGATTCTTTGACTTTGCTAGCTGATCTGGATATCTCCTGTACAAATAATGTATTTACCCTAAGTTTTCGGACAGGTAGGCCTGAACAAACAGCGTAGACGAAGAACGCGGCGTCTGAGCAGGGTCTACACTGTTAGCCACTCATCTAATCGCATTTTATAACATCAACAAGTAGTAAAATGGATTTGTTCTTAAAAGTCTTAGGACAAATACGGTAAGGTGATCAGGTGTCCGGTTACTTAGTGTCAAAACGGTAGGCCCCGAAAACAGTTTTTCTCATGGCGAGGCGCATGTATTACAATAGGCAAACGTCAAAATAATCTGAACTCGGTCGTCTTTAGATGCATATTATCCCGGTAATGTCATGGTAGTTCCTTCTTTGCTAACCCTTGACCTTACATTGGACGTATATGAAAGACATACTATTGATCTATATTTAGACGGGAAAATACCTAAAATCAATTTCAGGGTACATAACTGGAGGGAATTCCAATCTTTTCTATTATGTCCCTTGGAGAATTTGCTCTTTGTAAGCATGCGCAATCCGGGAATTTTCTAAATTTAGAAGTTATCTCAATAATTGCTATCTGCTCAGGAAGCGTGCCAGTATTAATAAAAGACTCAAATGGGCCTAAATCACTCCGGACATGTTTTTTGAATTGTGGTGTTTCAATGACGACAGGTGTTCAGTCATTCCTGTCAATGAAAACGTGAAAGCATGACAAAGTTAAGGACAAGTGAGTATTGCTCAATCATAAGAAGAGAGAAACTGTTTCCCAGCTGGACTATATACATGTTAATACATGTATATGAGACACTCCATGGGAAATGTGTCTTCGGGGCACATACGGACAGCGAAGGCCCAGATCAGCCTGTGCATAGCGCAGTGTGATTACAGCACCCGCTGTCCGCTTATAGTATCTTGGATACTGTAGGTTACATCCGTATATTATATTGTATAGCATAAACCGTTATCAGCTTGTGCAGCTTCATAGCTGATCTGGATCTTTACTGTTCATATGTATGCCGAATGCATCTTTTCTTTTGGCGAGCTTGTACCGTATTTTTATCGTAACTATTACAGACAAACCTAAAGCGGCGTCTGATCTGGGTCTACACTGTTTGCACCTCATCTAGCCGTTTTTAGACACTACAATTGGTAGCCAAATGGGCTTGGTAAAACGCCAGGGAAAATATAAAGGAGGTAATGTGTTCGAATATTTAGCGCAAATACAGTAGTCTGTAGATTTAGAGAGAGAGAGAGAGAGAGAGAGAGAGAGAGAGAGAGAGAGAGAGCATTAATGTAAGATGATACTCAATAAAAGATAGCAATAAGTTTGTTGTTTTCTATTATCTCCTGTGAAATGTAGTGTAAGCTAGACCAAATACTAACTAGGTCCTTCTAATTGGAATCCTGTATTTTTATCACCCAATGTCCTCAATGGAATTTAACTGATTTTTAACTTAAATTTTCCACCCCTTATGAAAGATGTATTAATATTATATATAATATAGCAAAGAAATATTTTGAAAGCTTTTCATGCATATGTACCCGTTTACTCTAGATTTTTCCAAGGAAAAGGCAACTATCCTTAATGGAGATGGAAACCGCGGAAACAAAGCAATGAAATGTTATTTACATTCCTTACGCCCCTAGCAGTTCTGAGCGGAACTGTTTTCACGTATATGATATACAAGTATTAGCTTTCACAAAATACTTGGTCTACATTTAGCACACAATGTGTTGAGCAGTCTATGGAAAATAGCATTGGGCCTGTCCATAACCTTCAAAAGTGCTTTCGGAGCACTGATAAACACTAAGATTGTTTTTGCCCATGGACGTAGACAATGAGCCAAATATTCCTAAAAGGACTAGAAAATTTTATAATGTCAACACTTTATCGAAGTACTGGAAAACGTTTTACGGCCTCCATACAAGCACTTAACGACAACTGCTGCGATCACAAAGTATTCCGGAGTATTAGTTGTCACAAAAAGCTTGGTCTGCGTTTAGTATACAATGTGTTGAAGTCAATGGAAAATAGCATTGGGCAAGTCCATAACCTTTTAGATTGTTTGTGCCCATGGGCGTAGACAATGAGCCCAATAGTCCCAAAAGGACCACAAAATTTAATAATATCAGCACTTTATCGAAGTATTTGGTGATCTTTTACGGCCTCCATACACGCAGTTAACGACAGCTGTTGCGATCACAAAGTATTCCGGAATAAGGAAGAGCAAATCAAAAACAGAAAAAAAAAATACTTTGTAGTTTCAACATGAGTTTGGTTATGCAATGAGAATGAGCTTTATATCTCTTGAATAAATCGTTTTAAAAACAATTTGCGAATTTAAACAACATTCCAGGAACAGCCCTAGCATAAAGTACTAGGGATGATTTCTATGTATTGTCACTTGCATTATACAGATTGCAGCATACATACATGGTATGGCAGCATATAATATGGGCTGCGTCAAACAAAAAAGACCTTCGAACATGCGCAAAATGCGCTGATTTAGATCATCCTGCGCATGCGCAAAGTATCATTTGCTCTTTATTCATACATTCTATAGGATCCAATACTTCTGTTAGCGCACAGTGAATGCCCTGATCAGACTGCGGGCATGCACATGCTAATCTGGGCCTTAAATGTCCGCATATACCCGAAGACGTTTTTCGCATGGCGCGGCCCTTGAAGTTAAAAGTGGTACTTGTTCCAAAGAAAATGATACCAAAACACCTTGGTATTTACAATAACCCCCGCGGTATCACAGAACCATTAAAGAACCATACTCATAACCATGTCACCAATGAGTACCCTTAATATGTTTTCGTGGAGATGTAAGATACATTTTCCGATATTTTTAAACAGGAAACATCTTTTATGACTGCGCACCAAACCCCTTCTGAAAAAGGAATCTACTCTAAAAGAAAAGGGGTTTTTTTTTTTTTTTTTTCTTTTTTTTTTTTTTTTTTCATTTTATAGTTGACCCCTTTTCAGAAAGGATACACAATTTGATATTTCCTTTTATCATAACAATTGATGTGTTTACTCATCAAAATCGACTCTGATTCTAATGTGTACACTCAACATATGATTATCTTTGACTTCCCTAAATTATCCCCATTTGCCTAATTACTTTGCGCTATGATTAACCCTTAGTGACTCGAACTATTCATGTCTAGAACAGTTTTCCATGGACCCAAAGACGTTCGAGCCATTGAAGTTCGACTGTATAACATTCCCAGCTACCATCCTACATAAATCTATAGCGGACCGTTATCGGCCCGTCAGTTACCCTGACGGGCCGATAACAACCCGCTATAAATTTATGTAGAATGCTTACTGGGTTGTAAACCTAAAATTTTGAACAGTATCGTTATATGCAAAGATTAATTTCTAAATTTCAGACATTGATGAACTAAGAATACGGATACAGTATAATTCTATTAAAACAGCATTACCTACAAGCTTGCATGTGCGCCCAGTGAAGACTCAGATCAACCTATACATTCGCGCAGTCTGATCAGAGTCTTCGCAGGGCACCCTGTGGGTAGCCATTGCTCCGAAATCGTCTTCAGGCGGACAGAGAAGATTGTGATCAGCCTGCGCCGATCTGTCTTCGCTGGGGGCACATGCAGTGTTGTAGGAAATACTGTGCCCTGCTCATTTTGTTCACAAATTGTAGGTCATTTAATGCATTTATGGGGTTCACCCAGCCTTTAAAGGCACTGAAAACACATCCAACAGGGAGACAACTATGTCAAAATTGTTTTGTCTCCTGGAAAAAGGGGTTTCTCCCATTGGGATTTTTTTTTTTTTTTTTTTTCCTTTAAGAAGTGATTTTTTTTTTTTTTTTTTTTTTTTTTTTTTTTTTCTTTTTGAGAAGGACCCAAGTACGCAGAGAAGGAACAAGACGTCACCAAAGTTGTCTTTCTTCTACAAAATAGCACAAAATCAAGCAAGTGCATCCAGCCCATCCCCACCCCCACCTCCCACTTAAAACAAATAAATAGAGTGGTTTAATGGGTTGGGAGCCTCTGGATTGCCCATGAATAGTGATCCCGACTTCGAAACACGAGGTCCCGGGTTCGAATCCCAGTGAATGCGGAATTCAGCTCAATACTGTACGGCGCTTCATTGCACAGAACCTTTCATTATCACCCTTCCATTGCCTCGATATGATTTAAATAGTGTTGAAAGGGACGTAAAACACCAACTCATCATCATTAGTAATGTGACGGCTTTTGGCACCGCATGGACTCACTCGCACCTCGCTTTAGATACGGCATCCACTATACCATACACATAGGAAAGATCTGTTAAGATCGATGCTCAAAACTGATCCGACATTTATAGTCATCCTTGTGCTGAAAATGGCGTTAACCATTACCACTTCCTAGCCTAATTTATCAGATGACAAATTGATGACATTTTTCTTATTTTCCCAGAAAACAGGTATTGACGTTTCATGCAAAATGTCTCCATTGGAGAGATTTTGCATGAAATGTCAAAACCTGTTATCTGGGCTAATCATAGGGCAAATCAAGAGCAATGTTTCAATATAATGTCTGCTGAAAATTTTACTCAGATTAGCAACGCAGGCAGTTTCAAGCTTAGAAATGAGTTGGGGCACAGCATTTTCCTACAAAATTGCGTGTGCGCCCAGCGAAGACTGAGCAGTCTGCGCATCCGCGCAATTTGATCAGAGTCTTCGCAAGGTACTATGTGGGTAACCAAGGATCAAAAGCGTCTTCAGGCGGACAGCGAAGACTCTGATCGGACTGCGCAGATGTACAGGCTCATTTGAGTCTTCATTGGGCGCAAATGCAATCCTGTAGGAATGGTGTGCCCTGGCTCGAATAAAGATACAAAAAAGTCGTGTTTTAAAATTCTGTATTTATTACATGTCACGTGACTTTATTGTGTACAATAACCAGAAAATTATTCAGAATGAGGCAGCTGTTAAAGAGTTGACAAAAAATATAACCCGCAAACCATTGTATTGGATGAACCTATATTTCCAAATTATTTTTTAACATCAGCCCAGAATGGGAAAGAATTGTTTTTGCAAGAAAATCAACGCCTTTTAATGTTTTTGAGACAAAATAAAAATTTTAAAGGACTTTTCTCAAAGCGAGGATTTTAACACTTGCCATGCTATGGGCAAATTCAGCAGACGGCAAACTGATGATATTTTCTTAAAAAATTGATAAGGATCTGACACTTCATGAAAATTGTACGCATAGGAGACAATTTGCATGAAGTGCCAAATCCTATTTTCTAGGAAAAAATAAAATATTTCAAAATGCCGTCTGCTGAAATTTTTACCCAGCATGCAAAGTGTTATGGGTTCTGCAAAAACTTCATCCATCAGGTATATATAACTTTGAAACACCGTCGTTTCAACATTGATTCAATGCCAATGTCTGGCTCAATATTGAGACGACGTTGTTTCAGCGTGTTGTGTGCCTGCAAGGGAGCAGCAACAAGGTAAAATATACATTGGCAATAGGCAGCTGACATTGAATCACGTGGCGACGTGTTGATTAAGCTTTACCACTCAATGATCAGGTTCATCAGACGACAAATTGATTATATTTTTCTTATTTTAAATATAAAATAGGTTTAGATATTGCATACAAATTGTCTTCTTTGCATGAATTATCAAAATCTGTTTTCTGTGAAAAATGAGAAAATATTTCAAAATGTCGTCTGCTGAAAATTATACCTAGCTTAGCAAGTTTTAATCGTCGGGCGCTTGGTAGGGGAAATATCTATGGACGGCCCACACACATATTGTCAGCCTGCCCATCAACGCAGTCTGATTGGGCTTTCTCATTTCAAGCAGCAATTCATACACTGTAGAATTTAGCAAAATGTGCAATTCCTCGGCAAAAACTACAGATTGGCGAAAGGTGCGGATACAGATCGACCTGCTCGGATGCACCAGCTACTCTGGATCTACATCGCTGCTATATGTAATAAAGCATGTTTTAACTTGTCACAAAACTAATGAGGAAGTTATTTACTGACATTGAGTAGGATTTACAGGGAAAGGATACACTTTCAAGGGAGGCAACTCTGTCAAATTGTTTTTGAGACCCTTCAGAAAAGGGATCTACTCTAAAAGAAAAGAATTTGCTCCCCGTGGGAGCAAATTCTTTTCTTATAGAGTAGACCTTTTTTCAGAAGGGATTGGGTGTGTAGCAAAACAATCGAGAAGTCACAGAAGGGGTTAAGTACGCAGGGAATTAAACAGGACGCCACCAAAGTTGTCTCCCTTCTACAAAATGGCGCAAAACAAGTCTCCCTTGAAAAACATTATGAAAAATCCACCAGTTGTATCCAGTTCTTTTAATCTCCGATCGAGTTAAAATGACACAATTTCATGTTTTATCTTAATGAATAGTTGAACCCATGGCAATTTAACAGAAATGATTGCAGTGAAGGCCGTAGTTTTTTACCTTTAGGTTTATGGGTGATTTCTTAAAAAGTTGCTTTCGGAAGGTGGGAATAAAAATTTAAAAAAAATACGAAAAACTTGGGTCGATGAAATAAAATAATTTTCTAACAAAAATAAATGTAAAAATGCAATACATGTATTTTGGCACCAAATTCAAAGGCGGGGGACTTAAAGAAAAACAGAATTCGAAATGCAAATTTAATTTTTCTTGAGGAGGTAAAATCAAGGCTAGGGTAGGCTCTTCCGTAAACCTAAAAAATAAAGAATAGAAAAAATATGGCCTAATGGTCTTCAGACGATTAACGGCTACAAGGAAAATGTCTCCTCCCTTCTCTCTCGAACATTTGGCACGATTCCTGTGGAAAAAAATATAATAATAATAGAATATAAATAAAAATGAGCAACGTACATGAGACAGGCCACAACAAAATCTAGGTAGAAGCCTGAACGCCACGATTGCCTATCCAAAGCTGCAAACAGCCACCGACATGAACAAAGGATTGTTATACTCGTACTGACTTCTATCAATTAACTAGCTTAACCCTTGTCATGCTGAACCCGGATATACCCTGTCTTTGCAAACAGTGTAGATCCAGATCAGTTGGCTTCTGTAGAAGCCAACTGATCTGGATCTGCACTGTTTGCCATTCAGGATGTAAATTTATATCAACAATCTGGATCAAATAATCTGATTGGCTGAAAATTAGAAGTGGGTGTGGCATCTTAGTTTATTCAGCAGGACAAGGGTTAACTACATCTATATCGCCAAATCAGCTCGCATCATACGAATAACAAACCAAGCCAGTACAGAAAAACTTGGCAAATACAAGTCGTATTGGCCGACTTTTTCTGTGTTGGAACAGTTTTTTTTTTTTTTTTTTGTTTTTTTTTTCTGTATTGGCCGACTTTTTTGCGTATTGGGATGCATGGTATGCGGTTTTAGCTGGTTTTACATTATTTTCAACGAATTTCAGTCACAGATTTTTTGGGTTTTTTTTTTTTTTTTTTTTTTTTTTTTTTCTGTATTGGCCGACTTTTTTGCGTTTTGGGATGCATGGTATGCGGTTTTAGCTGGTTTTACATTATTTTCAACGAATTTCAGGCATGATATGGACTTTGCCATATAGCTGCTATAAAAAATCTAAACAAGATGTTTTAAAAGTTAATTAATAAAATTGTCATTAATCAAGACATTTCTTATCAGCCCGATGTCTTTCGGACCAATACAGCAGACCGCGGACCTGTAACTGGGGCGATACGAAATATTTTGAGTAATAACATTACAGTAAATAATAGAACAATAAAAATATTATTAATGAAAAATGTTAACTTGGTCCAGATGTCAACGAAAAATATTTCATTTACATATTCACTGCAGCAACAATAATATTGAAGGAGTCAATTTACATGAAATGTCAAGGTCTAATTTCTAGGAAAAATATGAAAAATATTTCAACATATCGCCTGATGAAATTGTTACCCAGCTAAGCGTTAAATACGAAAGACTGGTAGTGACATTTCAACTACATTAATTCAAGGTTTCAACTTCACGAATTCACGATTTCAGCTTCACGAATTCACGATTTCAACTTCACGAATTCAACTTCACGAATTCACGAATTCAACTTCACGAATTCACGAATTCAACTTCATGAATTCACGAATTCAATTTCACGAATTCCACTTCACGAATTCAACTTCACGAATTCACGAATTCAGCTTCATGAATTCACGAATTCAGCTTCACGAATTCCACTTCACGAATTCAACTTCAAGAATTCACGAATTCAGCTTCAAGAATTCAACTTCACGAATTCAACTGTTGAATTCCTGAAGTTGAATTCGTGAAGTGGAATTCGTGAATTCGTGAAGTTGAATTCGTGAAGTTGAATTCGTGAAGTGGAATTCGTGAAGTTGAATTCGTGAATTCATGAAGTTGAATTCGTGAATTCGTGAAGTTGAATTCGTGAAGTGGAATTCGTGAATTCATGAAGCTGAATTCGTGAAGTTGAATTCGTGAATTCGTGAAGTTGAATTTGAGAATTCGTGAAGTTGAATTCGTGAATTCGTGAAGTTGAATTCGTGAAGTTGAATTCGTGAAGTTGAATTCGTGAATTCCTGAAGTTGAAATCGTGAATTCGTGAAGTTGAATTCGTGAATTCGTGAAGCTGAAATCGTGAATTCGTGAAGTTGAAACCTTGAATTAATGTAGTTGAAATGACACCACCGGTCTTTCGTAGTTAAACCTTCAGTGAAAATGACTATGAAAAAAAAAAAAAAAAAAAAACTATCGTATTCGGGATCGTATTATCCCGGCCGTATATACTGTAAAGTTCCATTTCACTTTATATCCAAGTAGCCTCGAAATGCACGAAATCTGCCTTTCACGCTCCGATTGTTTGAGGCTCCCGAAAGGGAATTTGAACAGCCAGACAAATGCAGATAACAGAAAATAGTATCGTGACGAACGATAAATTCCACGTAAAATGGTATAAACTCTAGTGTGAAAATATTTTGATATCATGAACCACACACACACATACGCACGCGCGCGCACCAGAGGCGTAGCGCTCATTACGCATGTACCTAAGGATAACACACACACATGTACGCAGGGAAAATATTTGCAATAAAGACAGACCACCTACTATTGTTTTTTAAACATAACATATTTTCTCTTTTATGATAGGTGCTACTCTTTTTAGGAAAGAACTGGCTCGTACGTCCTATTTTGGAAGCAGTACTATAGGGAGATTTACTTTTAGATTTTTACTTGCTACGCCACTTCACACACACACACGCATGCACGCACACCACAGGAAAGGTTTACCGCAGCTGATCATTTAAAATGCTACGAAAAAAAAAATGATGTTTTCACAGCTTTCATTCACCATATTTTATAAGTTTTAGAAAATTTTGGCATTTTCAAACTATAAATGACTACCTTTGGGTTCAAGGGTTATCCAGAAAACGTCAAGTCCCTGACACAATTCTCTTGTTCTTGGTGACAATATGGTGACGTCAGCCAGTTTGTTTTTCTGAATATAATATTCTGATTCCTCCTGCAAAGTACCAAACTAACCATATGCATATACAAATCTCATATCTCAAAGCTGGATTTTGCGATATCCCTGGATATGTGATATCTCATATCTCAAAGTCCCTAGATACAGTAAAATTCTGCTGTTAAGACCACTAAAAATTAAGAACATTCGGCTATTAAGGGCAGGTTTTGCCAGTCCCTTATTATTCTATATTCAATATAAACCCTTGTCCTGCTGAACCCGGATATGTTCTGCCTTTGCAAACAGTGTAGATCCAGATCAGAAGCCAACTGATCTGGATCTGCACTGTTTGCCATTAAGTATGTGAATTTATATCAACAATTTGAATCAAGTAATCTGATTGGCTGAAAATTAGAAATAGGCGTAGCATCTTAATTTATTCAGCAGGACAAGGGTTTAACCACCTCACTAATAAGACCACTTTAAGGCAGTCTTGTGGTCTTTATAGCGGATTTTTACTGTATTTCAAATTTCAATATCTCTAAATAAATGAAGGAAATACAGTCGAACCTCAATAGCTCGAACACCGATGACTCGTTTACCATGGCTAATTCGAACTCGTTTTTGAGTCCCTACAAAATTTTTCCGATCGCTCACGAACACAAATATCATGGGAAATTTTCTTATTTATCATGAAATTGTATGCTGTGTGTAGTCATTAGAATTGAGGCGATTCTCATGAGTACACTCAACAAACAATTACTGTGTAGAAAATCGAAAAGATTTCCCTAAATTATCGCTGTTTGCTTCTTGACCTGGTGCCATGATTAACCCTCAGTGACTCGAACTACCCATGTCTCGAACAAATTTACATGGTCCTAAAGAAGTTCGAGTTATTGAGGTTCCACTGTATATCAAATATCATATATCCTGAAAACCCCTTAAACATGCTTACTAAGCAAGTTACTTTGGTTTTCTTTGTGTTATGGCTGCCATGGTTTGTTTGCTCTCCCTCTTGTGTCAATGATAGGCTATGGTCGCTGATTGTGGCTGTTCCTGGCCATCTTCCGTACTAATTTTGGGTCGATTGTTTACAATCGAGCCATAGTATACAAATGCCAAAATTTCCTTAAGGTAGTTGTCCGCGTGATAAGCATTGACCAAAGTAATCAAACCGCGCGTGTAATAGACGAAATCCAGGTAACGGTTATTTATAGCCGCGCTATTCTTGTCGCTGTGACTTCAAAGTGCAGTGTAAAGAAGGTTATCAGTAAAACCTGGATTGGAATTCTGGCAAACAGTGCAGACCCACGTCAGACGCCGCAGAATGCGGCGTCTGATCAGGGTCGCTCTGTTAGCTTAAATTACAGAAAGTCAAGGCTTAAATGAAATTTAACAGTCTTAAATCCCCGTTAATGACCATTTTCCCAGCCTACACTCAGAGACAATCGACCCACCAGTGCTATTAGTGCTTTGATTTTTACTGAGTGCTGAAGGAGATTCAGGGTAATTACGCTATACAATGTATAATAATATCCCTGGAAAAGAACTTGAAAGGAAAAAATATCGTATTGAGAACAGAAATTCCAACTAACATATAATGTCACAGCAACCTCGTTATAACGTCGAAACGTTGCGGCGATGTTGTAACGATTTGTTTCGAAGTTGTTACAATGTAATTGCGACCTTGTGTGTTTACTGGGTACGAGTGTAAAAACTTCAGGATTGCAAGTACGTAAGTATGTTGTACAGAACCAGTCATCTAGTATACCCTTACAACCTGATCAGCGGCATCTGTGCATTGGGAATATATGATCCAACCTAGACAGTACAGGCCAATGTGGGCACATACGAAGGCTGGCAAAATTAATCGGAAAATCGATTAATTGATCGATAAATTCAAAAAAATGATTATCATAACTGATTTGCTAATAATCGATCATTTGATTTCTGTGTTTGTTACTTTACTGTATTTACCCTTAGTATTCAGACACCTCAACTCTTTATCATACTTCATCTAAAATTTGATCAAGTACAGTTTACTAGCCACTGTTGTGTCTAAAAATAGCTTGATGAGTGGCAAACAGTGTAGATCCTGATGAGACGCCGCGTTTGCGGCGTCTCTTCAGGGTCTACACTGTTTGCTTAGGCCTGTCTGACTAAATTCACACATTAAAGTATAACAAATGGTAAAAGTCATGCTCAGACAGGTAAAATTATGACCAAATTTTCAGTGATTACTAATCGATTATCGATCACAATGGCAGGACTGATAATCGATTATCTTTTCAGCTCCGATTAGCCAGCCTTAGTACATAAGGCGGTGGGGGTGGGGGGGGGGGGGGGGCACACTCGCTCGATTCCCTGGTATTTGAATTCCTTCTCAAAGGGGCTACTCTTAGAGAAAATACTTTGCTACCCCTGAGAGCAAATTCTTTCCTTTAAGAGTAAACCCCTCTTTGATAAGGGTCACAAATGCACTCAGATTAGAGTAACCTTCTTTAGAGGTGTAGACAGAATTTTTGTCTCCCTGTGAGACCACTCAATCAGAAAAAGAAAATCGATTCCCAGGTATTTGAATTCCTTCTCAAAGGGGGCTTAAAGGAAAGAATTTGCTCCTACTGGGAGCAAATTCTTTCTTTTAAGAGTAGCTCCCACTTTGATAAGGGTCACACATACTTTCAGATCAAAGTACCCTCCCTTACAGGTATATCCTTAATCTGATATTTTTGTCCCCTTCTCAAAGAGAGACCACTTAATCAGAACAAAACTCGATTCCCTGGTGGGACACCTCTTGAATGAAATAATTAGCTCCTAAGCCCCGGGAGTAAATTCTTTCCTTTAACAAAAATCTAAAAGGTTGCATTTGGAAATAAAACACACATAAATAAACGAGAATCGGAAACTCGGTTTTATTAAGTCTCTTTACATGTAGCAATGCAGTTTGCGAGGTTGCGTGCGTTCCACTCATACACCCCTCCCGCCTCCCCCATCCCACCCCACCCCACCCCACTAACACCGGTTTAAGTGGTATTCATTTCCAAAGTAACCAGAATAGGCTCAATGATTCCAAAGGAATGAAATATAATCTGCACTATGGTGAAGTACGGGGGGACGTTTTACGGCCGCCATACGGCACCTAACACCAGATGCAATAAAGTTAGATAGAATTCTAAGAGGTTGCCTTTGGAAACAAAGAACACACTACACAAAGACAATCTGAGACTCGGTTCAAGTATATTTAAAGTCTCTTCATATGCAGCAATGTAGTTTGTGAATTTAAGAATAGCCCCCTTTAATAAGGGACTCAAATATTTTCCGATCAGAGTAACCTCCGCTTAGAGGTTTAATCTTACCGTCGATCCTGTCAGATCCAACGATGCTGTGTCTTGTTCAAAGTTAGGTGTTAGAATATAACATTCGTCGATGCCATCCTTTGCCTCCCTCTTCATCACCATATAGGTCTGTTCACGGGATAAAATAGTGACAAAATGGTATAAGGTCATTAAATGGGAAACTTCGTATTGGCCCAGTTACTTGCCGAGGTCTGCAGTATTGGCATGAGACATTTTGTCAATACAGCAGACCGTGAACCTGTAACTGAGCCAATATGAAATTTCTGATTAATGATGATTTTATCAATTATCATTCTTAGATGTAATGTCAGTTCAAATCTTAAGACATCAATCACAAACTTAGCCAATACAGAGACACTCGGCAAACACAAAAAGAACTCCACCAGTACTAATCGGCCAATATCGATTATTGGTTTTGTTCCAACAATCTCTTGATACGGGTGAAATCCACAAGAAATGGTTTCTTGCAAACATTTGTCCCCTCTTTAAGCAAGGGGATGAGACCCTTGCTTGTAACTATCGCTCCGTGTAATTATCGCCCGTGTCCCTGACATGCGTGCCATGCAAGTTGCTTGAACATATAGTATGCTCAAATATCATGGCTCACTTTGATGAATATCAGCTCTTGTCCGACAGGCAACATGCATTTAGAAAAAGGCACAGTTGTGAATCTCAGTTGACTACTGTTATAAATGACTGGGTAAAACTGTTGGACAAAAAAGGACAGGTTCACACATTTATTCTGGACTTCGAGAGGGCTTTTTTCCACCCCGCCTCTTAAACTTCTTATTTGGTTATGGCATTGGCGGAAAGACACTCATGTGGATAGATTCCTTTCTTTTCTAAGAACACAATGAGCTGTTGTAAACGTTGAAACTTCGAAGTGGGCTCTACTTTTGTCAGGTGTCCCACAAGGGGCCGTTCTTGGTCCATTATTGTTCTCTCTGTACATAAATGATATTTCTACAGACAAAAACTCAGAAATAAGACTGTTCGCAGATGACTGTGTTTGCTATTGTGAAATCGGAGACAAGGACGACTCATTGAAACTTTAGAAGGATATAGATAGATTAGGATGCTGAACCAGAAAATTGGTTCGAGATTTCAGCCAGTCAAATGCAATATAATGCAGATAACTAGGAAAAGAACAAATAAGATTGAAACTTTTTACACTTTAGAGGGTACGGTCCTCGAAAATGTGGATTTCATTAAATACCTAGGAGTAACAATCACACATGACTTGAGATGTAATACAAATATCAGCAACATGTGTACTAAGGCAAATAGAACTCTAGCTTTCCTGAGACGAAATCTTTATCATTGTCCTCAGGACGCAAAAGAGGCAGCATACAGGGGACTTGTTCGCCCCATTTTGGAATATAGCAGCTGTGTTTGGGATCCCCAAGGTGTGGTTTTTCAGCAAGAAATCGAAAAAGTTCAGGATATGGCTGTTAGATGTGTTACTAGCAAGTACTGCTCTGAAACTGGGAGTATGACTGGAATACTGGAAAAACTAAAATGGGAGTCTCTCAAGAAAAGGAGGAGAGACAGTAGACCGATTCTTTTGTACAAAGGTATAAAGGGTGCTGCTAGCACTCCAACAGATAATCTTATCCCCCAAGTTAGGCGCAATAGAAATCATCAACCATTGATTTTTTCAGAGCTGACATTTACAAGGACTCATTCTTCCCTCAAACAATCAGAGATTGGAATGCCCTTCCAGATTCGATTATTATCTCTGTTGAAGAGGCAGAGGATGGTGTGGCTAGGTTTACCTCTCTGGGAGTGCTAGGGACTAACTTTCCATATCACAGGTCCTGGTGAATGAATGCCATTAGACCATAAAAAATTCTGATTCTGATTCTGAATGGAGAAATCATTATGTCATTTCCGTTAGTATCGGAAATGACGTGATTTCGAGTATATATTGGTCGTGACCTACTGGCCGTGTTCCGGTTGTGTATATTGGCCGAGTTTCTCCTTACTGGCCGAGTTTGTGATTGATGTAATGTGGCGTTTTTGTCTTATATTACTTGTGGTTAAAATCATTTATATTTAATATTTCGTGTAAGTGTATAATTATATGTTGTCTACATAGACCTTTTTTACTGCTACACAAAGTAAATAAATGTAATTTAATAAATATGGTATAACTGTCTAATTTGGGTAGATTTTCGGCCATTTTGACTTTTTTTTTTTTTTTTGCTTACGTGCGCGCATAGGCTCGGAGAATAGCTTCCCCTGAAAGTGTACCGCCACAGAACACAACTTGCATGAAATGTCAAGTCCTTTGGTTTAAACAATATTTTATTTGTTCCTTTACATGTAAACAAATACATACAACATCAAACGCTCCAGGACCTGACGGTAAGCTAGAAGCTTATACGTGTCATTTCCTGGTTTACAGAGAATACATTTTGATCGACTAGGAGTCATAATAAACCAATCAATATGTAATTGAGAGAGAGAGAGAGAGAGAGAGAGAGAGAGAGAGAGAGAGAGAGAGAGAGAGGGAGCATCTCCATATTAATACATATATAGATGGATATGATATATGTTTTTTTCATAACTAAAAGCTTACATGTATATTAAAAACAATTTACAGTACTATTCTGTCTGATAGTTGCCATACTTGTTTAATTTAAATGGGCAATGCAGATGTATCCTTGTGTAAGTAAGTAGTAGTAAGTATACAATATATTGGTAAGTATACAAGATATATGACAGAAAACGATTTGTTATTTCAACTTCATTTAAATGTCTGTATTAAATACTATAGATAATGCAAATATGGAAATATAGAGCATTTGGCCGATTCCCAAGAAATACATGATATCTTTACGTGTATATTCACGAAAGTGACTTTGATTTCAGATATGGTTTTACAGGCGTTTCATATTTCGGCTTAGGTGTAGAATAGCATGCATCATAACTCAGATGAATCGTCTTGATTTAATTATATAGTCTTGAACTTTTAAAAACAGGGTCTTGTTCTCATTAACTGATGCAGTATCTTTTCCAAATAGTAGTTCTTTTGTACAGTGAGTTTGAAGAATATTCGATAGATAAGTATTTCTAATGCCAGTATATCTGGGGCAAATAAAGAAAAAATGATAAGGACTCTCAAAACCGCCACAATCACAGGTTGGGCTAGCAACTATATTTTTTTCGAAAAAGATGCGAATTAAGAGAACTGCATTCCATGCGTATTCTGGCGTGTAAGATCTGGCCTATTCTTGTGCCAACATTATAATACTTGGGCGATGATCGTTTGTTTCTATTAAGGCGATATTTAAATGCTGAAACCGTGTTTGCTTCTTTTATTTCCTCTGAAAGTTCGTTCCATACACGTATAGTAGAAGGGAAGAAAGAATTGAAAAAACAGGTTGGTATTGGCATGCATAGGGTGCAAAGCATTTGCATTCCGAAGATTGTAGGGATTGTTTTCCTGAACAAGAGGGGGGCAGTACCTCTGACAAGTATCTGGGCGTAAGATCATTAATTATCTTGAAGAAAATAGTGAGCTTGTGCTTGTAGCACCTTTCCTGTAGGGAATCCCAACCAAGATCGGTGAGAAGTTTTTCAATGCTACAGAGCTTTGTTGCCCCGGTAATAATTCTAGCTGCTTCGTGGTGTATTAGATCCAACTGTTTCTTAGATTCGTTTGTGCAATTGTCCCATACTGAATCGCTATATTCAAGTAGTGGACGGATAAATGCTATGTATATATTTTCTAGTGTTTTTCTATTTATCTAAAACTTAAGAGCTCTCATCAGATTGAGTCTAGTCCATGCGGTTTCAGTGATCTTGTTAATATGTTCTGTCTATGTGCATGAGCTTGAGAAGTTGAGACCCAAGTGTTTGTGTTTCGAAGTTTCTGTAAGTACGATATCGTTCATTTTGAGTGGAGGATGTGTAACTGGATTGAGTTTCCTTGATATCAGAAGAGATGTAGTTTTTGTTGGTTTAAAATCAACCAACCATGAGGTTGCCCACTTGTTTATAGTTTCCAAGTCTATATTAAGGCTACGTGCTGCAGACTGTGGGTTTTCAACAATAATGTACAGGCTAGTGTCATCAGCAAAGAGGCGGATAGGTGAGTTTATATTACGTACTATGTCATTTATATAAACCAAAAATGGTAGCGGTCCAAGAATAGAGCCTTGGGGGACACTGGCAAGAATAGAAGCCCAGTCAGATACAATACCATCAATAATAACTCTTTGTCTCCGGCCTGAGAGATAACTTGTGAACCAACGCAGTCTGAAATTCCCATGGCTATGAGTTTATACAGCAAACCTTTGTGCCAGACTCTATCGAAAGCCTTCTGATGTCACAAAATACTACTCTAACTTCCTTACCATTATCAACAGCTTCACAGAACGTGTGATAAATATGGAGCAACTGATTAGTAGTAGAGTCTTTGGAATAAATCCAGATAGAAAGGGAGTAAGTAGATTATTGCGTCTTATATAATTGAAGAGATGTTTGTGGACACACCGTCAAGTCCTTTGATCCGTCTAGCATTTCTTTCTCCAGCATGGTTAGTATTTTTGTTTTTAATTCAGATGCTAAACATACGTGTGAACATCTATGTTTTTAGTGTTTTGTATGCAGCAAAATTGATTTCTTTATGCGTCATGTTTAATTCCGGCGAAGAAAACCAAGTTCTTTCGTTGCATTAGAGTTAATCTTTCGTGGTTTCTTAACCTGTATCACTGTCGTATTCAGCAGGCAAAATGATCATTTTTCTGATGTTTCTCTTTTTTTCAGTAGCTAAATTGCAGGAAATTTGAAAGCCTATTTTCTGAGAAAAATAAGAAAAATATTTCAAAATGTCGTCTGCTGAGTTTTTTACCCAGCACGCTAAGCGTTAAAGGACATATGGACAAGTTCAGTCCAAGTTGCAGTCAGGAAACCAAATGGAACTGTTCAAATTATAAGGTAAGTATGGTAAGGATATTACAGGATCTCATCAAACCTAGCCTAGTATTTTCATATACAGTCGAACCTCGTTATCTCGAACTCGCTTATTTCGAATTACCGCTTATCACGAAGTAAAAATCTGGTCCCTGTTTTAACATGAAACTATGACAACAGGTAACAAAGTAATGTGGAAAAGAGGAGAAATTGCTCCTAAGGAGCAATCTCTCCTCTTTTCCACATTATTATATATATATATTTCTAACTTCAGGAGTCAAATTACATATTCATTTGTTAAATGTGGTTGTTCAATTTATTGTTTTCCTCACTCTCTCAACTCTGATATGTCGCGGTACGGATATCTCGAAGTGTTTCAGAGAGTCCCTCGGAATTCGAGATAACGAGAGTCGACTGTATGTGTTGTGCGATGTATTTCCAAAGGACCCCATCCCTTTTCAGATCATTTTGACTGTGCGACTGAAATTTTCGTTTCTGTACCTTGCTATGGTCATACCAAACTGTCGATACATGAATATGCGGATCTTCTTCTTCTGCGGCGACGAATGCCACCAATGCAACAAAACCAAGGATAATCTTGACACTCATTGTCATACAGGATTCTGATTTGTTCAACGTGAGATGAAACTGGAAAAAGAAGATATATATTTATAATAGGGAAGAATTTTCGTAAACACACACACACACACACACACACACACACACACACAACAACAACAACAACAACAACAACAACAACAGCAACAACAACAACAACAAAAACAAATAAGAAAACAGTAGCTTCGATTGAAGCAGTATTTTAACCCATCTGAGCCGAGTGGACTCTTCTATCTTAAGTGTTTGGACTGGTCAATTTTTAATAGAATGGGTGCCTGGTTATTTTTATTGGTACCATATTGTGTAGAAATTCCTGTCTTCAATGCAAACAATGTAGACCCTGATCAGACGGCGCGTTCAGCGGTCGTCCGATCTGGGTCTATACTGTTTGTCAATGTCCCTTTTATGGAACGCTAGGCATAAATGGGTTAACTGCTGCACCCGAATGACTGATTGCATTTTATGTTGAGATGACAACTTAGTTGCTCAAAAACTGTAAGAAACATCAAGCTTCCTTAACCCTTAAAGCGCCAAGAAAATCTGCATCTGAAAATGTCGTCTGCTTATGTCGTCTGCTGCATCTTCTTGCAAACATTTCAAACTTACATTTTGCATATAGGCAAACAGTGTGGACCCAGATCAGACTGCTCCTGAAGGAGCAGTCTGATCTGGGTCCACACTGTTTGCAACAATGACTTTTAAAGTAACCGGCAGAAGACAAAGCAGACGACAATTGTTGTGATAGGCGCTTTAAGGGTTAATGGGGCTGGATACACATGATATGGGAGCAAATTCTTTCCTTTTAGAGTAGACCAGTTTTGGGAAGGGAGGCCAAACAATTTTGAAAGAGTTGTCCCCCTGAAAGTGTACCCATTCCTATCAAACGGCATTCATTTTTTTTACATCATGTGCAATGCGTGAAGATGGTCCTTATCGTACACGCGGATTACAAGGGCTCAGATGACCTTGCCCATCAATGGCTACTTTAGATTACGAGGGATGTTCGAAATGAATTGCTTATTTCTATCCGGAGACTTCAAATTTCAAGTTAGCCCAAAAGTACTCATTTCATGCCCTCGAAGTACTCCCCGTGGCTAGAAATGCAAAGTTTCAGCCGATGTATCCACTTCTTGAAGGCGTCACGGTACGCTGATTTGGGCACAGTAATAAGGTACTGATGAATGGCAGATCCAAGTGCCTGTCGGGACTGGTATTTCCGCCCAGCAAGGAATGCTTTCAATTTCGGAAACAAAAATAAATCACATGGGGCAAGGTCTGGGGAATACGGGGGGTGAGGCAAAACAGTTACTTTTTCTTTCTTCAAAAACGCCGTAACTATTGCGGAGGTATGAGCTGGGGCATTGTCATGTAGAAGACGGACATGTTTAAAACCAGTGGCAGGGCGTCCTTTCTGATAATAATTTTTCAGTTTCTTCAGTACTACGTCTTCGTAGTACTTTCTGGTGATGCTTTTGCCCTTTTTAACTGGCACTTTTATTGCGACTCCTTCACCAGAGAAGAAGATTGCATACAAAACCTTCTTTGTACTCAAAGAACGTTTGGCAATTATTGGGCGTTTGCTGTGTTTAGTGGCCCAGATCTTATTGCTATCCTTTCTGACGGGCTCAAAATAATGGACCCAGGTTTCATCACCTGTGACGACATTGGCAAACTGCTTTTTGTCATATTTTGGAAACATTTGAAGCAGCTTTTTGGCCATTTTAACCCGTTGCCTCTTTTGCTCGTCAGTCAACAGATGTGGCACCCATCTAGCAGAAATCTTTCTGACTTTCAAATGCTTCTTCAAAATAAGGTGAACCGTTGATAATGATATGCCTACCTTTCGTGCAATATCACGAACTGTAAATCTGGCATCTCCTTCAATGATTTCCTTTATTTTAGAAACGATTTCTTTACGAGATGCAGATTTTGGCCTACCTGATTTCGGTGCTTTTTTGATGGACTCTACACCAGACTCAAATTTCTTTTTCCACCGCCGAACTGTGTCATAAGACTCACAAGAAGGTCCAAAAGCAGTAGAAATTTCAGTCATCAGCTTCTTCAAAGAACAACCAAGTTTTGAGCGAGCTATGATGTAAGCCCGTATTTCATCTTTTTTGTCGACGCTTCTACCAACCATTTTTACTGCAGTGGTCAATGACTGCGTGTATTCAAATGGCAAATTTTTTTGTCTTACACTTAGTCTAACATGTACATTTATACACCATTGTGTAGATATTGAATAGCCCTATACAGGTATGTATTGGTTTTTATCGCGCCTCACGTGGATATCGAGCTAGAGGACAATAAGCAATTCATTTCGAACATCCCTCGTATATCGTCGAACAAAGAAGGCGCCGATCTGACTGCGCGGATGCACGGGGTGATCTCGGTCTTCGTTGTTCGCATATGTTTTGCGCTTCGCGTCAAATAAACAAACATAAAGCAATAGATTTTGGCAGTCTGTTTAAAACGTAACCGATTATCGGTTTGTAATCGGCGGCCAAAACCAACTACAAACACATAAAGAATAAGTACTGGTCAGTTTGTTTTAAAAACACAACCAACTATTGGTTTGTAATCAGATACCAAAACCAACTATAGACAAATAAAGTGCAAATGTCATAGTGTTGGACAATGTGATTTAAAAACTGAACCGATTATCGGTTTTTAATCAGATTCCAGAACCAACAATAAAAACATAAATTTATATATATATATAATATTGAACCCCTTGAGCCCCACCTTTATATAGTAAAACTGGGGTTTACAGGGCTATACTTTATCTTATTTCTGCTCAGAGCGTGGATTGTGGGCGCTCGTTGGGGCTTCCTCGCCGAGGCGGTCCTAGCGAGTGGGCACGGTCTGTGTTTTGGGGTGAAATATGAAGAATGTCATTTTTTTTTTCTGAAAATTTTCAGCCAAGCTCATTTGTTGCAGACGATATTTTGGGAAAAAAAATATTTTTCAGAAAAAAATAGGACTTGGCATTTCAGGTGAGTCGTCTGCTAGGCAGACGATTCACATGAAAAGTCTTTGAAAAGTCATATATATATATATATATATAAAAAAGTATTTCAAAAATGTCGTCTGCAGCAGATGGGTTCAAATTACATGTAGCACTTTAACTTATTGACCATCTGGTTTCTTTATAGTTGTATGAAGATTCATAGAAGTCTTGAAGTAAAAAAATAAACTTTTTGTGAATAAAAAAAGTAAATAAATAAAAACATAAATTTCCTCTAAAAATATCAGCTATCATTGTCAAAACAGATAGTTGTGTTCTCGGCTATTCAGGCTTAGAGTACTCTATTCCAGTCGCTGAGACAATTTTTATATCTGGCAACAGCTGTTGCTGAACATTTTTATTCTTATTTAACCTATTTATGCCGAATGAACTTTTCTACAAACACTCTTTGGACTGGTCGATTTCCAATATAAGGGGTGTCTGGTTAGTTTTTGTTACCATGTTTTATAGAAATTCATGTATTTAATGCAGACTCAGATCAAACGCCGCGTTCTGCGGCGTCTTCTCTGGGTCTATACTGTTTGCCAATGTCCCTTTAAGGGACGCTAGGCTTAAATGGGTTAATAAACGTAGGATCGCAAAAATATTCACATGTACTATTTGCTTTATGCTACAAGGGTGAGTCAATAAGTAACCAGCCTAACTTATTTCCGATAGACCGAGACGGTCACGATTTTCATGCTTTGTTTCAAAATATGTCTTATGCATGGGTACAAAATTGCACGCGTATCGAGTCATTCTTTTAATAAGATATTGAATGTCAAGCATGTCTAGTGATGCAATGGCATGCTTTTCATCTAAAGTTGAGTATCGTGCTGTAATTCGGTACTTGTATTTAAAAGGTAAAACAGCCAAGGAAATACACAGCGAGTTAGCCGATGTTTATGGGTCTTCTGCACCATCTTGTGCTCAGGTTAAATTCTGGGTCGGGGAATTCAAGCGCGGTAGAACGTTTTTAGAAGATGAAGCCAGGTCTGGACGCCCACTGGATGCCACCGACGAAGAAATGTGTAAGAAAGTTTGGGATCTGGTATACTCTGATAGGCAAATTCAGGTGGAAGAAATAGCGCAGGCATTAGGCATTTCACATGGTAGCGTTTCAACAATCTTACATGATCGTTTAGGTACGCGCAAGCTAACAGCCCGTTAGGTCCCCAAATCCCTTAGCAATGAGTCAATGGCAACCAGAGCATCAGTATGCAGCGCCTTGTTGAAGCGTTTTAGGTCAAAAGATGATTTTTTTTTGCGTCTGGTGACTGTAGATGAGACTTAGGTTCATTATTATGAGCCAGAGAATAAAGCACAAAGTCGTCAGTGGGTAGGGCCTGGATTCCCGAGGCCAAAGAAGTTCAAGACGCAACCATCTGCTGGCAAGGTGATGGGCACAGTATTTGGGGACGCAAAAGGCGTTATTATTTTGGCCTTTTTACCCAAGCGAAGTACAATAACTGGAGTGTACTATGCAAACTTGTTAGACCAGCTGAGAACCGCCATCCGTGAAAAGCGCCGAGGTAAAATCCCTAAAGGTGTTTTGCTGCAACTGGACAGTGCGAGAGTCCACACTTGCAAAGTTGCAACGGATGCTGTAGAGCGAAACGAGTATGAATTAATACCACATTCGCCTGACCTAGCTCCTAGCAACTTCTTCCTATACCCAAACTTGAAAAAGGATATCTGTGGACTGGTCTGATGAAGAAGTCGTGACGGCAGTTGAGGATTGGGTCAATGGAAAGGGCCCTGACTTTTTCAGTTCTGGGCTGATGGCACTTGAACACCGTTGGTCTAAGTGCATCACACTAGAGGACAATTACATCGAAAAAGAAGAGGTGGATCTCAACCGGAAATTAGTTAGGCTGGTTACTTATTGACTCACCCTCGTAGTTTCAAAGACAACATTTCAAGTAGGTTTGGACGGGAAGATGGGAAAGTTGCCTATGAATATTTTACCACATATTTTAACACTTGGCCTTCTTTCATTGCATTTAAGCACATATCGTAGCTATAAGTTTGCTTGTCACTTTATGTTTAATTATCTGATAACTGCATATACGCGCAGAGCGTTCCTCACTCTGACAGCAATCTTTTCTGTCAGTTATTTCAGTTAGATAGCTTACCAAAAACAAAAATTGGAACTAATTTCAGCTTAACTGCCAAACTAACAATAAAACTACATTGAATTCAAATAAGACATATATAATCTTATCCTCCAAAAGCCCGTAAAAGATTATTGCAGTAATAATGTGATATTAAAATTTAACATTTAAGAGTATATTAAAATAATTGTAAATGGAAGACGTACAATATATTAGCAAATATACAACTTACCTTCACAGGAAGGATATGCTTTCCGAAAGCCTTTCTTAGACCAAGTAAAGCAAATGCACAAATGGTGCTTCTTATATACATTTCGAAAGCGACCAAGTAAACTATCAATCAACCAATCATTGAGCTTGGCATAAGAAGTACTTAGCAAGCGCTTATTATGTTTTTTGTGAGGCCAAGTGCTTTTCCGGAGTGTGATGACCGTTAAGACTGTGGGTACAGATAAAAAAGGCAACTTGTTCGCTTGGCGGGGCCTGGGTGGCTTTTGCTGCACCTATGATACCCTATGGATGCTAAATATTGGAACAACATTACAACATACCACCATTTTCCTAAATTTGTAACTTTTTTTTACAACCTGGTGTTGTATCTAAAAACTGCAGAATGAGTGGCAAACAATGTAGACCCTGATCAGACGCCGCGTTCTGTAGTGTCTGATCTGGGTTTACACTGTTTGCTCTGGTCTGTCTGTGCCAATACTTAGGGTTATAACGGTAATTTGAACCGTATGATCTGTTATGGAGGAGTCCATAGGAAACAGATGCCCCCGCCAGGTGGCCTTTGTATCATACAATGCTTAAATTGTAGGCCAAGATTGGTGGTCCACAAAGATAATGCAACAACATAATAGAGAGCTTCTATGTAAGACAATAGACGCCATCACTGATGTTTAATGGGGACGGAAAAATCCCAACCTGAGGGGTCCAACCTTCCAATGGGAAATGAGGCTGTGAAGTTTCATGAATAAAATCCATATGGTTTAGGAGTAATGAGCCGGACATGAAGAAAGCATTACACTACATGGATTTTTGGCAAGGGGAGTTAATTCAGAAACCGAATTAGGCAGAGTTGTCTTCCTTGTTCGCGATACACTGTCTCGATATGAGTTAGCCACCTGTGAAGTTTCATGAATATATTCCATATGGTTTCGGATATATCAGCCGGACACGAAGATAGCATTTCACTACATGGTTTTTGGCAAGTGGAGTTAATTCAAAAACCGAATTAGCCAGAGTTGTCCTCCTTGTTCGCGACACGTTTCGATATAATTTAGCCATCTGTGAAGTTTCATAAATTCAATTCATACGATTTGTGAGTTATATATGTCTGACACGAATTTTCGCATTACACTACAAGGGGTTTTTGGCAAGGGGAGTTAATTACAAAATCGAATTAGCCAGAGTTTTCTTCCTTGTTTGCGACACATCGTCTTAATATGATTTAGCCATCTGTGAAATTTCACGCATATATCCCATAAGGTTAAGGACACGAAAAAACCATAATACTACATAGATTTTGGCAAGGGGAGTTAACTCAAAAGCCAATTAGCCAGTGTTGTTTTCCTTATTCGCGACACATCGTCTCGATATGATTTCGCCATCTGTGAAGTTTCATGAATATATTCCATATGGTTTAGGAGTTATGAGCCGGACACGAAAACACAGACGGACAGGGGTAAAACTTAATGCCTTTCCACCATTCTTCGAATGGCGGGGGCATAAAAATCGTCGCTCAAAGGCGCATAACTCCAAGGCGTATAGTCTGGCCCAAATTCGAATTTCGCCCAGATTGTATGCCTGTTCTGGTAACCCACAAGTTTCATAAAGATTGACTCAACAATAAACTCGCTATCCATCAGACAACAGTTTCCCGTTAAAAGTCAATGAGAGCAATTGGTTTCCATGGCAACCACAACTTTGTTCCAATGTTTCCCTAAACCGTATAAAATCAATCCCCCGCCTCAACAATTGTACATATGAACTCTGACCGATTGGCCTCAGGGATATTCGAGGGACAGACAAAGGACGAACGACGCCTGGACGACGGACCAAGACTATACTATAAGCTAACCTTCTGAGATTTCGGCTCAGGTGATCTAAAAATAATGCCCTTTCAGTGCCTCAGACGATAATAAGAGGCTTTTGCAAACAGCTCATGAGGAGCGGTCTCATCAGGATCTACGCTATTTGACACGTATTATAGCTTGATTTTGTTGTTGTTGTTGTTGTTTTTTTTTACATATAAACTTATTTCTATTAAATTGTTTGTTCAAAAATGCAGACGACAATTATCTGCAATATAGCGCCGAAAAAAAGGCATAAATTGAGCAGTTCTTTTTTTAAAACTTAATAATCCTCAAAGCGTTAATCATAAAAACTGACGATAATTTGAATTATATATGTTTTTCCTCACAACAATTCCGACCCGACAGTTCATGTGAATCGTCTTCATATGAAATATCAAGTATTATTTTCTCTGAAAAAAAAAAACAAAAAAAACAATTTTAGAATGTCGTCTGCAACAAATTTGTTTAGTGCTATAAAAGTTTCTATCTTCCTGTTAAAAGTACCAAGTACGTTGTTGACTTTTAGTTGGCTACTTAAACATGGAAAAGACGTGGCGCTATGTCATGCTTTCTTTTTCTTTTTTTCATTCAAGCCACGGCATTAACAACTTCCCTTGTTTCTGTTTTCCTTCTTCCCTATGGGTTCAGCAAACAAGGAAGTAAACCGGCCGTAAAAGGATGTAAAAATTCAGTAGCATTTAAGGGGAATGAATACACTTTCAGGGGAGGCAATTCCTCCTTTCTGAAACGGGATCTACTCTAGAAGGAAATAATTTTATACATATGGGAACAAATTCAGAACAGACCCTGGGTGTGCAGGAACGGAAACAGAAAGGCACAAGTTGTCTCCCTTGTACCATGAATGAACAGTCTCACCCATTAAACTACTTGAGCGGCGTCTTGATCAACCCTACCTCTTGGTATATGCAAACTGCGCATGCCTAGACAATATTCTGCATGATTGATCTGGTCATGGTGTGCGCATTTGCATAAAAAATCTATAGACATTATCATGCGAATGCACATGACCGAGCCAAACTGCGCAGTCTGGTCTGAACAGCTCGAATATGCTCGAAGACATACTGTCACGACAAGGTACTTTTTTTCCTGCGTATTCACGTTGTTCACATTGGTGACAGTCAGTCATTACATCAGTTTAGAGCAAATAGAAATGTGCTGGTAAGTTGCTCCTGAAAGAAGCTTCTTTACTATGGAATGCGCTGTCAAAGAATAAGAAAGGCCCTGATCAGACTGCAGGGGCGGATCCAGGATGAGGGAGGGGCGGGGCGGGGGGTTCGAATTGATCCAATTACCGTACTTATTCTACGTATTCGAAAAGACAGGCCTGAGCAAACAGTGTAGACCCAGATCTGGATCTACACTGTTTGCCACTCATGTACCAATTTCACACACATTCATAGGTAGTGAAATGGACTTGCTGAACAAAAGTATAAGGTAAAGGGTTTTAGGGGTGTGGATATTTAAGGTAAAGACGGTATTTCAAATTTATCATCTGTATCAAAAATTTCCCATGAAAATGAAATTTTGAGTCAAAGGGGGAGGAGTGGGGGGTGGAAGCGGGTGGACTCAACCCCTTCTGCATCTGCCCCTGTAAATGTGCAGGCTGTCATGAACATGATTTTCGTACGCTCCTTATTTACTAGAAATATTGGGACACCCTAACACCTTACCCTGTTTGTGCTTAGATCTGAACACTTTTTTTCCTCGACTTTTCTCTTACCCTTTTTTTAACGTTACTGCGAAATTCAAAAGAAAATATATCGCATTCTTTTGCCACTGCAAAGAAACTATTTTTTTTTTTTTTTTTGTTTTTTGTTTTTTTTTGTTGACGGGCGGTGCGTAAGGAGGGCGGGCCGGGTGGCGAGTAAAAGGATAGGGGTTGATTAAGAAGACCATGGTTTTTCAACATCGTATTTCATACTACTGGTCGCGTTTTACGTACGATTTCCGTTGAAAAATAGGCTTCAGGAATACATTTGTCGTAACTGGATCAAAAATCATACATAAAACGCGACCGGTGGTGACCACCCTTGCATCTGGTGAAAAATGATTTTCTTCAAGTACTACAATTCCGGTATGATTATATGGGGAGACTAAATAAGAGGTTGAATTACATCGCCCAGGTTTTGGATATCGGCGATCGTGCCATATTGTATTGTATTGTAGTCTATAGTTTCTGCCTTGCTAGGCACACCTCCGTTGGGAGTAATATAGTCTTTTCACTCACACAGGTTTAAAATGACGTAATAGTCTTTGTCACTCTATTTACAACTTAAAAGGACTGTTTTTAAAATCTGGTTTCACGCTACTGTGCACTGCGGCTACCTTTTCCGCCAGCTTACTTCTTTCGTTTAGGTATTAAGTTAAGTCTCTTGTAACGTTCAACATGGAGAGTATAGCAAAGTCTCTTAGTTAACTTTTCAAGGTCTCGTAACTGATTTTGCACCCGGCTGTCTCTATAGTCACATATCACACCGGTACAGTCAAGTAGGAGTCTGATCAGCATCTCATCGTCTACAGGAACCTGCATAAACCTACCCACACAGCTTATAATACTGTCCATAATGGGTTTTCTGCCTTGACTCAGTGCACTACATCTTATCAGAAAGTGATCTACCGTCTCTGGTTCTTGGTTACACAACATACAGGTTGGGTCAATCTGATTCTGGTTAAATGCTACACGGTTCACTTGGAGAATATAGGTGCCTGTCACCAGCTTCAGCTTCACATGAGTACATGGAATATCCCGTGCCACACCAGTATGGTGCAGCAACCAATGCCTGTTTCCCGGGTAGTATTCATCAGCTGAGAGGTATTCTAACGAGGAGTACAGTGCAGACTTCGTCTTTATTCTTTCAACCCAATAGTCGTTGACATGCTTATCTACCATGGACTTCCACCGATGCTTGGATTGGGGATTCTCAATAAGGTCCCAACACTCTGGGAGGTTGTACTTGAGGAACAGCTTACGAACTGCTATAAACCAGCTGTTACTTTCGTAGGTTTTAACTGCCAGCTGTCGTCGTGCAACACGTTTCTCCACGGTATCTTCTTCAAGTCTACATATACTACCAAACAATGTTAATGCCCTCTTGTGAATAACCCCTTCAACTGGGAGGGCACCAGAAAGAACATATACTGCTGAATCGGCCACTGTGACCGGTAGAGAAAGAATATGTTTTAAAAACTTCTTGTAGGTCTTTTCTAACTTTTCAACCAGTGTCGCCTTTGGTAAAACAACTTCAAGCCCATATACCAAAACAGGCAGTACATAAGTTTGCAACAGATGAATCGAAGTCTCCGGATCAAGCCCGTTTTCTCCATGGAGACCAGAGCCCATCAAGCTATACACTGTGCGTCTGGCTTTCTGTATGTTATATGTGACGGTTGTTTCTTGTGTCTCGGCTGATCTGAGGATACCCATATGCATTGCTTCCTCTACTACGGGCATTGGCTGTTCTTTCATGGTAACCACTGTCTCGTCTGACGGGAGGCATCCTGCATGCTGTAAAATCTGTATTAGGACACTTTTGACGGGCTGAAGCAGGTATCTTTCCATACAGCTGAAGTCAACGGCAATGTTGGTCAGAAACTGTAAGATCCTTTTGTCCTCTGCTAGGATAGCAAGATCGTCTGCACAAGCTGGAGCAACGCATGAGATTTCACCTATATGACATCCTACCCCTGTCATCTCTAGTCTGTCTAGTAGACCATTTCCATACAGCTTGTAGAGATCAGTACTCAAGATACCACCCTGACGGACTCCCTGGTCCACTTTGAAGACTTCTGAATATTTTCCACCCCATTTCACAGCTGACTCCGCCCCTGCATGTAATGAGTGTATTAACGACCATGTCACACCTTCTACCCCTGCATGGAACAGCTTTCTTAACAAGCTCTCATACGAAACGACGTCAAAGGCCGATTTTGCATCTAAGAAGGCTATGTAGACTGGCTTACGCAGATCCTTGTATTCTCTGATGGTTTCTTCAACAATCAGTGAGCAATTCATTGGTGATGAATGTTTTGTAAATCCACGCTGCAGATAGTTCTGTTTGTCATTGATAATTGGTTGCACTCGATCTCGAAGAAGGGTTTCAATGATTTTTGTAATGGTTGGAAGAACTGTGATACCTCTGTAGTTTTTGGCTTCAGTGTTTGATCCCTTATTCTTGAATACTGGCGTCAATGTACCAATTGTAAGAGTTTCCGTAACCCTACCAAACCTGAACACAGTGTTGATAATTTCTGTCAACTTTTGGAGTAGGACTTCCCCACCATGAAGGAAATGCTCGACAGATACACCATGGATGTCGGCTGCCTTTCCTCTGTTTACTAATTCCATAGCTTCTTTCACCTGTTGCTGAGAAACACTCTCCACATGGTCTGCGTCAGAAACTAGCAGTGAGCTACAAATGTCCATAATGTCCAGCATTTCACTCGCCACCAACTGTCTGTATTCCTCATCAAAGTCTTCATGGTTTGTAGGTGTTGCAAGGGATCCAAAGTGTCGTCGCCATGCGCCCAGAATTTCATCTTCTGTCTTATATGTCTGACCATCTACTGATAGCTCATTTACACAATATCTTAGTTTCCCTCGCTGTTTATTAACTAATCTGTAAAACTGTTTCATATCTGCTGACTTAGCGTCAAGTATCTGTTGCCTCTCATTTTCACGGCATGCCGCGGCTTCTATTCTGCAGAGTCTTCTAAGATACGTGGTGGTCAGCTTCTTGTTCTGAACCAAGATATCACCAGGGTCATTAGGTCTGTCTGCCAGTTTCCACTCCATGAAGGCTCTTTTCTTGCTTTGGACGGCTTGTTTTATGTCATCATTCCAGGTTTTCAGCTTAGCTTTGCGAGGTCTCTTGACTCGTGTAGGTCCAGCTTTTTCGGCGGCTTCCACCAGGATTTTGTTAAGCTTGCATATTTCAGCGTCCAGGGCTCCTAAAGATCCTGAGCCTGATTGTAGAGTTGAAACACACTCGCTGACAGCCTGCTCATATAGGGCTTTATCTACTTTATCCCACCTTGTCTTCGTCGGGGGTAGAGCTACTGTACTTGAGCTGGTGATCACGTCTAACTGAATGTTTAACGTACACAAGAGTGGGTAATGATCAGACACGTTCAATGCCAAGTCCTCCAACACGTCGATCCCGATGAGGTCCTTAGCCAGACCTTCGCTGTAGAAGATATAGTCAATGGTGCTAACTTCAGTTCCTGCTGGCCCGATGTAGGTTTTTGGTGTTTGTTTAGTAGAGAGTTGATTGTCCATGAGAAACTGGCTGAAAGATTTTGCTCTTCTGGTAGAATTCTGTCCGGATGCTGCTTCATTAAAATCTCCCCCCAGTATTATTGAATGTGTATTTTTATATTTCTGCACTATTTCATGTAACTGTTCCAGACAGTCCTCGAACTCATCAGCATTATCCCGCAGCCCCTTGCATGGCATATACACCGAGACTATGAGGATTTGACTCTTTGCTTGGACCTCAAGGCACTGGATTCTATTTGCTCCGTCAGGGATAGCCTTGATCAGATGATCAATGGACTTCCTCCAAAGGGCAGCCACGCCACCATAGCCTCTGGGCATCTGCACGGGTAGGATTGGGTCTCCAGTATCAACTGCCTTTCCTGCACCTGTCAGGGAGTCACAAACGGTTGTCAGGCCTCCTAACTGGCAGTCGAAATACCAATGTTCTTGCAGCAAGATAATGTCTGCGCTCTCCGATAACTGTTGTATGGCCCCTTTTGAAGTTTCAATATTTTTACAGTTGAATGACACAATCTTAAAAGTATTTACAGGAGTGGTAGAATCTTCTGATACTATAGTCTCCCCCTTCTCGGCCTGGCCCGGTACAAAAAAAGACTGGTCTGGACAGGAACGGCGCCCTCCTCTCCTATTACCTTTATAAAATATTGGGTCTCCCCCCACTGTGAGGGGTCCATCCGCACGGTTATTTGTGTTGTCTAAGCTGTCCTGTGCAGTACCCTGCTGCTGCCTATGGTTCTGCAACTGATCACTTCCGGTTGATTGGGTTAGAACTTTTGCCTCCGCGGACTGTGTAGTCTTCTCACATGCCTGTGCCACTACATTTCTATTTCCCACTTGCTGGGTGTGATATGAGGTATGGGAGTTATGAGCAATACCATTAGCTTCATCAATCTCCCCCGGGTTAACAGGTTTCGGCATAATTCCTCTGGCTGCGCTCCTTCCATGCGAGCCTAGACCACTTTGCCGGGGTAAATTCTTGACCGGTTGACCTTGCTTCACTGGCTGTTCACAATCTGTCTTCATCGGAGGAGTACACTTGTATGAGCTGCCATTCTTATTCTCCTGTGAAGTTGTATTGGTCGGGCAATCAGCCTGCATTACTGTGCCTAACTGATAATGTCCATTTGGTTGTTGCTGATTATACAGATTCGAGTTGGTCAGGTAGGTTGTTTGAGGAGTTAGCCAATTTGGGTGAACATAATACCTCATTGGTTCATTGCAGTATTCATTACTCTGATACTGATGTGTTTGTAAACTAGGATTCTCTCCCTGCGTTGAATTGGACACTGAATATTGTCCAAATGGCGGATAATGCTGGTCCACTGTATTCCTTTGTTGTGCTGTACAATACTGCCTATCTGCAGATTGTCTCTGGTTAACATGTTGTGAGTTACCATTCGGTGTAGGAATTGAATTGATATATGGATAAAAAGTTTGATTAAAACTGGGATTAAAATTTGGGTTTAAAACTGGTGCAGCCCCATTTCTGTTATCCGTACTCTGATTATGTACATGCACATTCATGTTATTATGTCCAGCGACATAATGTCAGCCTTATTTCAGCTGAACCCATCTTCCACGCCACCTAAACTGACTCTCCGCAACCACCTCCGGAAGATCTCATGATTTTTTCACAACATGGTGTTGCGTGTGTGGAGATAAGCAGCCGTGCAAATATCTAGGTTTGAAAATGAAACTAGAACAAATAATTTTCTTCGAATTTATTTATTTCAATATCAATTGATAGCTTATCAAATGTACCAAAGAAGCATTATTAAACCCCATAAAGTGTCAATCAAACCGCAGCAGATGACACTTTTATTATTATTATTATTTTTTTTTTTTCAGAAAAAAATAAGGCTTGACATTACATGTGAATCGTCTGCCTAGCAGATGATTCACATGAAATGTCAAGTCGTTTTTACTATGAAAAATAACATTTTCTTTTTAAAAATGTCGTCTGCTACAATTTTGCTTGATGCTTAAAGGTTAATTACAGCAGACATCAGAACTGGCTTTCATCAATCTAGTAAATGAGCATAGAGATGCAAGACAATCATTTTGTTTGTGTTGAGGTTTTACGGCCCATTCAACCCAATGGGGTCATGTCGAGCGCGGTCAGTTTACTTAACCACACGTTTACTGGGCAGGCTTAGTCCTCTAAGCGGTCAACCAGTATTGTGCACATTCTTTCGCCAGAAACTGACAACTGCCCTTCTTGAATCAGCTGAAGGGAGAGAATGACCGTAGAAAATATTTCATGATCAATCTCCACGAAAGAATGTTGCCGACCTCGGTGGGGGTTGAACCCGCGACTTCCTGGTCTCCAGTCGGACGGCGCATCCAACTGAGCCACCGAGGCCTCAAGACAATCATTCAGCCCTGCATCTGAAAACACGCAGATTACATGTGCACCTGCACATGCACAAAGACGTGCATTGTGTAGTATGTATGTATGGGGTATGTATATTCTGAAAAATCTTTGTAGATGGACTGCATCTAGTGAAAATATATCTTATAGCATATGCAAACGGCGACGGTTCCGACAAGCCTGTGCATCCGCGCTGTCTCGCCAGAACCTTCGTTGTTCGCTCGTACAAGCACTTTTTATATATGAAAATCTTCCACAAAAAAGCCAGATCCCCTGGCATCTCTGCTGTGCATGCACCCTGGAAGTTTCATATTACTGAGTGCTCAATGACATTTTTTCGCTCGTCGTGGCTCAGAAGTCTTGTACAATATCGCCATTTAAAACTCTGCATATATACATATTCCAGTGGTACAAATGTTCAGAATTAATACATATGTACATTGGATTATTTTGAAAGCTGAGGAAGAGCTGAGAAATTTTATGTGCCTACATGTATATATGACAGGCATGTACAGGGTTTATTTTGTCATCATAGTGATTTTTCAGGAGCTTCCATGTAAAGACAACATTCTAGAAATACAGACGGGTATCACCATAAAAAAGTATCACGATATTATCACGATATCAAGTATCCAATATAATATCCAATATGATAATGTATCATGATACTCTAACCCTGTTGGTTTTTCTATATTTGTCACAAAATACATTTTATTAACCCTCAGCATGCTAAGAAAAACATTCAGCAGATGACAATTAGAAATATTTTCATTTTTCCCAGAAAATAGGGCTTTGACATTTCATGCAAATGTCTCCAATGTTAAAGCCTGTTTTCTGGAAAAAAAAAATAAGGAAAATATTTCTGAATGCCGTTTGCTGAAGTATTTACCTAGAGAGCTAAGTGTTAAGTAAAATCACATAGAAGAAAAACAGGAAGTTTTCTTTTTCCCATTTTGTGAATTTCCTTGTTTTCTTTCTGTTGAATACTTTGTAAACAACTGCTTGGAATATTGGAATAAATACGATTTACATCTGCCTTGCACCAAAATTAGTCAATTCTTCATTTGCTTTCATTACAAATAGTAGTTACAAATCTTTGTACCAAGTACATATACAGGCCTAGCCACAGTGATTATGGGAATAAAGAGGGCCACGCCAACCGAAAAAGTGCCTTCGAACATGCACAAAATGCTTAGATTCAGATCATCCTGCACATGCACAAAGTATCATTCAGGCCTTTGCTCTCCAGTCATACATTCCATATATCCAATGATTCTGTTAGCGAGTAGTGAAGGCCCTGATCAGTTTGCAAATGTGCACAGTCTGATCTGGGCCTTCTCTATCTGTATATGCCTGAAGACGTTTTCGGATGGGATATGAGAGCATTAGTAGGAATGTCTAAGGAATAGCTGTGCATTAACCCTTGTCATACTGAATAAATTAAGATGCCACACCCACTTCTAATTTTCAGCATATCAGATTTCTTGATCCAGGTTGTTGATACCTATTCAAATACTGAAAGGCACACAGTGCAGATCCAGATCTGTTGGCTTCTTAAGCCAACTGATCTGGATCTACACTGTTTGCAAAGGCAGGGCATATCCGGGTTCAGCAGGACAAAGGGTTAAAAAAGATGTCCGTTTCTTTCACGTGTGTATCAAAGGTGTTATTGTTACCCAGGAAGAATGTGTCTGAATAAACTCCTGGTTGTGTGGCAAACAGAACATACCCTAATCAGATTCCACATTCTTGGCATCGGATACCCAAAGATAATAATAAAGATAATAATAAAATAAAGACTGTGCGATATCAATTAACTGATAAATAAGGCAACAGTTTCTGAAATAAAATTCACATTTATACCACCCTACAAAATCAAACTCAAAAGCTTTTTGACACGAGTGACAAAATACACAGGACCAATGGATTGCAGAACCTACATGTAGGCATATCACAAGAAAAAATGCCTTCGGTATATGTGCAAAGAAGGCCCAGCTCAGCCTGAATATCCATGCTGGGCCTTCACTGGATACTATACAATTATTGACTATTTAGGTATTGGCTATGACATGGTAGCCACTAGAGAATACCAATATTGACCGAGGCGATAGCCGAGGTCAATATTGGTATACAGTGGTGGATATCAACATCATATCCAATACACCAATAGTCAATAATTGTTTCATTATATAGTTTGTGGCAATAACGGTCAATGCCAAACCCTATTAAAATAAAAATGCGCGTAGATGTCATTAGAGGTTGATATTCATTGGAAGGCATGCGCAAGCCACTGAACATCAGATATATTCACTGGGCTCAAAAACCAGCTCTCAGCCAATGAAAGAATGTCTATTTTTAGGTTATATAATAATGTAGCATAGCATCCGCACATCTGATCTGGGCCTTCACTGTCCCCACATACCTTGAAGCACTTTTTCGCTTGGTGGGGATCATATCTTATCAGGTAATTAAAATTCAAACCATACTTATTTCAAATATTTGACAGCTTAACTCTTTACCATACCTGTCCTAAAATTTGAATAGGTTCATCTTACTACCTGCGGATGTTTCTGAACACTGCTGGATGGTGGCAAACAGTGTAGACTATTTTCAGACATTTCCTTCTGTGGCATCTGATCTAGGTTTACGCTGTTTGCAAGGGCTTGCCTGTCTGATTATTTAGGTTCTATACGGTAATCATAATTCAATGTTTTGATGCTTAGCATGCTGGGTAAAAATTTCAGCATATGACATTTTTAAATATTTTTTTCTTATTTTTACCAGAAAATAGATTTTGGCATTTCATGCAAATTGTCTCCAGAGGAGACAATTTGCATGAAATATCAAAACCAATTATCTGGGAAAAACAAGAAAACCATTATCAATTTATCATCTGCTGAATTAGCCCATATAATGGTAAAGGTTGAGTTCTCTTTTAAGCAGACTGGCATATTCACAAAACACACACACAACAAATAGTTTGCATTTTTTAATCAAGATTGTTACAGACTGTATGATTGGAAAATATGTTATATCTGTCATAGGACCCAAGTTTGATCCCTGATGGGATACAACATTTGTAAGACCCAATGTTTGCTGGTATATTCAGATAAAGCCTAGGCATATAGCAATATATGAATAGCAAAAGCCCAAATCAGTCTTAGCATTTTTTGCAGTGTGATCAGGATCTTAACTGTTCATCAATATATTCTACAGTATCCATGGAATCTGTAATCAGACAACAACGACCTTATCAGACTGCATGAATCTACATACTAATCTATGCCTTTATTGCTCACATATACAATAAAAGACTTTTTTATTTGTTCTACTGTGCATCAAAAATAATCTGAGCCAGTACACAACAAAACCTACAATAAGGGTTGTGCGACCAGTGAAGACTCAGATCAGCCTGCGCATCCGCACAGTCTGATCAGAGTCATCGCTTATGGCATGTGCCTTCTACAGCCTCCGCGCTATCCAGAGGGATAAACCCTTGCCATACTGGGTGGACATACAGACTGACCCGAGTCTTTGCTGGTCACACAGGTCTTATTGTAGGTTTGTTGTGTGTTGGCTCATTTCATAGGCAATCTTTCTTACTTCTAGATTAGAAGTTTATCATAGCTCTAGATAAAGCAGGCATATCAGGTAATTTTTTTTTTTCTGATTTCTCAATGAAAACACGTTGTAAGTACTCATCAGAAGTGCCTCCCCGGGTACCGATGTTACCGGATGTATTCCGACAGAGAGGCCTGAGCAAACAGTGTAGATCCAGATGAGACACCCAAGAATGTGGTGTCTCATCATGGTCTATACTGTTTGCCACTCATCTGAGTTCTCAACAAAGACAATTAATAGCTAGTCATATGTAACTTCATAGGCTTCTAATGAATACCCACAACATATATTTATGCCTAGAAATCAGAAAACTATCACTACTTTCAGTCAAAAAAGTCACATATCAAGAATTATGCAGTCTGGTTAGATATGTTCATTCCTTTACAAATAATACATGTCTAAGTTGCACCACAGGAAAAAGGGTCTATAAATCAATTGTGCAGTCTTATTAGGGCCTTTGCTGTCTGCTTAAAAAATCGTTATAGAATACCATAGCTCTTGATAAGGTGCTTTTCTCAACCAAAAAGTGTCTGTATTTTTCTTATTTCTTTACGAAAAATATGTTGTGAGTCCTCATTAGAAGCACCTCAGCGAGGCGCTTCTAATGAGTACCCACAACATATATTTTCGTCGAGAAATAAGAAAAATATTTACCTGATACCCACTCTTATCTAGACCTATGGAATATGACATAGCAAAGTCCTTGATCAGACCATATGCTAGATGACCTTGATCTTACTCTTTGCATTTACCCTTAAGACTCCTTTTTTCATGGCACAGCATATTTAAACTACGCAAAATCTAAAACTGAGAAAATTGATCTTTTGGCCACTACATGGACAGCAATAGCATCCCATGCTGTCTACATTCAGACTTGTGAACGTATTTACTTAACTCTTAAAACGCCAAGAAAACCTGATCTGAAAATGTCTTCTGTTTATGTCGTCTGTTGAATATTCTAAATATTCTTGCAAACTTTTCAAACCTATTTTTGCATACAGGCAAACAATGTGGACCCAGATCAGACTGCTCCTAAAGGAGCAGTCTGATCTGGGTCCACACTGTTTGCAGAAATGACTTTTAAAATCACAAGCAGATGACAAAGCAGATGACAATTGTTGTGATTGGCAGTTTAAGGGTTAAATATTGGGACGCCTGAACTCCTTACCATACATACATAAAATTCGAACAAGTCCATTTTACTACCCGTTGGCATGTCTACAAACTGCTGGATGAATGGCAAACAGTGTAGACCCTGATCAGATGTCCCATTATGCAGCATCTGAACTGGGTCTACACTGTTTGTTCAAACCTGTCCCAATACTTACTCTCTTTCTGACATCTTCTGGAAAGTCGTTTTTGCCTGGAACATTACACAGAAGAAATAAATTTGCAAACTTTTAGCATGATTTAATGCAAAACCATTTGTCGTAAGTACTTATGCACAAAAAATTTTATTCTAGTTATTGGTTTTAAAAATGGAATATTTTCATTTTTTCCCATAATAAAAATTGCTGCAAAATATGAAAAAAAAAATTGATAGAGTAGGTAGTTTGGATGGAGATTTTCAACAAGATCCACTTGTTCAAATTTCCTGAAATTTTTCATTATAATTGTCTCAATGATGCAGTTCCAAATTCTGATGCAAAAATAAATTATCCAGAGCTACAATGGAGATTATCATCTTATCTGGGGCTGTGAAGTAACATTTGGGAAGAATCTGATACAGAATATACGAGGGCAAGTCAATAAAAAACCAGCCTAACTTATTTCTGGGTGAGATCGATCTCTTCTTTTTTGATGTAATTGCCCTCTAGAATGATGCACTTGGACCAACTGTGTTCCAGTGCCATCAGCCCAGAACTGAAGAAGCCAGGGTCCTCATCTCTGGCCCACTCCTCAACTGCCGCCATGACTTCTTCGTTGGACCGGAAATGACGTCCAGGAATATCCTTTTTCAAGTTTGGGAATAGGAAATAGTCACTAGGAGCTAAGTCTGGAGAATAGGCGGGGTGCGGTATTAGCTTGTACCCATTCCGCTCAACAGCATCCATTGCAATTTTGCAAGTATGGACTCTCGCATTGTCCTGTTGGAGCAGAATCCCTTTGGAGAGTTTACCTTGGCATTTTTCACGGATCACAGTTCTCAGTTGGTGAGCAAATTTGCATAATACGCAACTGTTATTGTACTTTTCTTTGCTAGAAAGTCCAACATAATAATGCCTTGTGCATCCCAAAATACAGCTGCCATCACTTGCCAGCAGAGGGTTGCGTTTTGAACTTCTTTGGCCTCGGAGACCCTGGCCCTACACTCTGGCGACTTTGAGCTTTATTCTCTGGCTCATAATAATGGACCCATGCCTCATCTACAGTCACCAGATGTGAAAGGAAATCATCTTCCTTTGACCTGAACTGCTTCAACAATGCGCTGTATACTGATGCTCTGGTTGTCATTTTCTCGCCGCTAAGGGATTTTGGGACCCAACGGGCTGTTAGCTTGTGCTAACCCAAGCGATCATGTAAAGTTGTTGGAACGCTACCATGTGAAATGTGTAATGCATTCGCTATTTCTTCCACCTTAATTCGCCTATCAGAGTACACCAGATCCCGTACTTTGTTACACATTTCTTCATCGGTGGCATCTGATGTGCGTCCAGACCTGGTTTCGTCTTCTAAAGACGTTCTGCATTTGAATTCCCCACCCCAGAATTTAACTTGTGCATACGGTGGTGGAGAAGACCCATAAACATTGGTCAACCCGCAATGTATTTCCTGACCTATTTTCCCTTTTCAAATACAAGTACCGAATTACAGCACGAAAAGCTTACTTTTGCATCGCTAGCCATGTTTGACATTCAATATCTTATGAGTGAATGACATGATAAAGGTGCAATTTTGCCTTCAGGCCTAAAACATGTATTGAAACAAGGCATGAAAATATTGGGTGTCTCGGTCAATTGGAAATGGGATAGGCTGGTTACTTATTGACTTGCCCTCGTATAAGCCACTTCATGACAAAACCAACAAAATGGATGTGCATTCAGCGAAGACTCAGTCTTGGCTGTGTGCACAATGGGCTGCTAAGGACCCAAGCTTTCTTCAGGTGGACAGCGAAGACTGGGCAGATGCCCAGGCTGATCTGTCTTCACTGGGCACACATGCCATTTTGTGCGTTTTGTCAGGAGGTGACCCAATCTTATCTGGGGAGCAGAAATAACATTTTGGAAAGAGTCTGATATAGAATATATCATAACTTATAACATGACATTAAAGTTTTCCCATAGTGCCCTATGGAAATCTTACTATGATCAAAGTACAATAATTCATGTCAACAACGTAGTACATGCAAAAGGGCACATTTGATGACGTTACATGTTAACATTTACTTCTGTCGACGTCCACTGCAAAATAGTTCTTTGGAAAACAATGCAACAATGTCCATTTTCCTTTATGTATCACATTAGAATCAAAATAATTTTTCTCTGCTGTGAATTATCGTTGAATAACGCATGGTGTTGTTGGGCAGATGCAAATATTAATTCACTCCAGCTTCGCTGTCGTGAATTAATACTTCACAATTTGCCCTATAACACCATGCGTTATTTGATGATAATTCACAGTAGAGAAAAATTATTTCTTAAATATACATAGCTTCAGAAGTTCAGATAAAAGCACTTTCTTTCAGATGCAAATATTAATTCACTCCAGCTTCGCTGTTGTGAATTAATACTTCACAATTTGCCCTATAACACCATGCTTTATTTGACGATAATTCACAGTAGAGAAAAATTATTTCTTGAATATCCATAGCTTCAGAAGTTCAGATAAAAGCACTTTTTTTCAAACATAAGATATTGATATTTTTTCTTCTTTCTCCTTGTTGTAGGTACTCATTAGAAATGTCTCACCAAGCACTTCTGATAAGTACCCAAGACATATGTTTTTGTGAAGAAATATGATAATCCTTGTATTTCGAGCTATGATATAGCAAATTAATTTTATACAACTAGAAAGACAAATGTAATTTGTTACTGTTAATAATATCGTATAACATGACCATTTCAACACAGATAAATTTTGCAGTATTTTGGAGAACCCTGTTGGTTTTTCTATATTTGACACAAAATACATGAGTATTGTATTAATGCTTAGCATGCTAGGTAAAAAATTTCAGCAGATAACAACTTGAAATATTTTCATTTTTCCTAGAAAATAGGGCTTTGACATTTCATGCAAATGTCTCCAACTAAAAAAAAGCTAGAAATTTGAGAAACATTATGCCCTCATCTATATGCTTGTCCCACTGAAAAGGGGCATAACTTGCACAACATTCGTCTGATCTTTTTTCGAAAGTTACTCAGGTAATCATCTCCTCAGTACAAACCCAGTCAGCATTCTACGTAAATCTATATCGGGCCGTCATCGGCCCGTCAGCTACCCTGACGGGCCGATGACGGCCCAATATAGATTTACATAGAATGCTAGCTGGGAACAAGCACACCAAGTTTCAAGATACCTTGCTGACAAGAAAAGCATAAAAGAGTGAAACATTTATAGACTTTGGTGATTATGAACGTCTTTATTCACTGACTATTTATAGCTGATAACATGTATGTTTCTATACTATGTTAGTATATGCCTATTCAAGGAAGTACTAATATCTGTAGTTATCTTTTCTTTTTTGTGCCCTTTCATCAGGTATCCTGACTGGAACACTATTCATGGCTGGTAACCCACTAAGCATTCTTTATAAATCTATAGCGGGCCGTTATCGGCCCGTCAGGGTAGCTGACGGGCTGATAACGGCCCGCTGTAGATTTATAAAGAATGCTAGCAGGGAATTTAGATCATATGAAGCGGAAATATAACTATATAGGTTAAACCCCTTTAGGAATATTTTATATTTCTATGCCATTTATTAGCTGAGTATCAGTTCATTAACAAATAAGGATTCTGTAAACTGCATTGAGGACAACCTTAACCCTTGCAATGCTGAATAAATTAAGAAGGCATGTCCACCTAATTTTCAGCCAATCAGATTTGATCTAGGTTGTTGATACAAATCCACATACTTCATGACAAAACATCAGAAGCCAACTAATCTGGATCTACACTGTTTGCAAAGGCAGTGCTCATCTAGGTCCAGCTGGAACAGGATTAACTAAGGACAAGCTTTGCCAAATGCGTACTAAATATCCATCAAATGTGTTCATGAGCTTGTACTGGTACATCCATGCTTTCATGGATAGCTTAAGCACTCTTGGTACTGCTGCCTGTCACCAAGCCCTTCCCTCAACACTTTGTATTCAACCCAGGACACATCTAGTACAAGCTAGGATTCCATATCTCCATCTAAGGAATGTTCAACTAAAAAGTATTGATGTAAGGCTTCAACATAAATTGGGCAATTTAATCTTTTCACCTAGAACTTGTTCAGATGACAACAGTTTTCGAGGGATTTTATTAGCATGCTTCATCTCAGGCTTCATCTTCTTACAGTTCTTAGCTACACTCCTGGATGTTTTTCTTATTTCTGCACAAAAACGTGGGTACTCATTAGAAAAGCAATGCTGAGGTGCTCTAACGAGTACCCACAATCTGATTTTGTGCAAAACAATAGGAAAAATATCTAGATATGGAAAATGTTCTAAAATCTGGTACACCAAAGTGTCTGACTGCAAACAGTGTATATGCAAACAGTGTATACCCGGATCAGACTGCTCCTGAAGGAGCCGTCTGATCAGGGTCTACACTATTTGTCACTCCACTAGATATTTTAGGAAACAACTGCATAAAAAGCAAAACTGGGCCAAAAAGATATAGAATTAAGTGTTCAAATTTTTGGACATTTACCGTACCCATTTATCTGGCGCTGTCGTGTACTAATAATGAGAATATTTTTTATCCAGCAGGTTCAAGCCTACCACATTCCCTTTGTAAGTCAAGAGCACTAATCATAAGGTGACCCAGCCCACCATTCAAATATTTCTATTACCAGTCAATTAATACATGATGTTTTTAAGGAATTATAAATGTATATAATGGCAAGCTGTCAAACTTCCTCTCTCTCTCTCTCTCTGAATCATTGAAATCAGATATGTGATAAATATGCAGAACTGTGTATCCATTACTGGAAGAACATGGCTAGGCCATAATGACATTATACTGTATATGTATGTTAAATAGCCTAAAATTTCAAAAACTTTAGTCCATACTTTTTTTTTGGCTTAGATTTCGATTTTTAAGCAGTTGTTTCTTAAAATACTTGGTGGAATGTCAAAAAGTGTTGATACTGATCAGAGCAGTCTTATCTGGGTCTGCATTGTTTGTATACTCCATTCTGCCAGAAACTTTAGTGTACGAAATTTTAGGACATTTACCCTGGTTTGCTTTTCTTCTTCAAAAATCAATAAATACGCAACAAATTTGAATCAATACATTCTAACCTACATCATAAGTACAAACTGTTAAGACCCAGATCACCCTGAACACCCTGTCAATACATTCTAGAAAATTCTGTCAAATTTTTAAGTGGAAAGTAAAGGCCTATATCTGAAAAGCAAATATTCTAACTGACCTGTGTCATCCCCATTTAAACATGATGCATAAACCCCTATTCTAATAAGGGCTACGTTGTAACAAGAGCACCGCCTGCAAGTGCCAACGCTCGGCTGCAGTTTCTAAGTCGAAAAAGGGACATAACTGTGCCAAAAATATTTTGAGGGTTACCTCCGCTATTGGTATGAGTTTCCCTTTTCATAATGAACAACTAGTCTGAGTTTCAAGTAAATATCTTCAGTAATGACAGAGATATTACAAAATGTCCAAGTTTTTGCACCACAACGACTACGACGACGATGCAGACGACGCCAGAGCTATGACAATACCTCATCGTTTCCTTCGAAAACAGCCCGGCTAAAAAGAACCTTCTGGCGTACCATAAAACTCTAAGTACTGGGACAGACAGGCCTGAGCAAACTACATAAAACAAAAGCACTACACATCACAATAGTCAGCCTTCAGAAAGCTGTTAGAAATGAAAATTTCAGGAACTTAACGTTTATCTGGGGCTCATCCTGGTATCAATAACAGAACAGAGCAAAATTTCAACAGAATTCAAGTAACAGAACAGAAGTTCACACATGTTTGTTAATGAAATGCATGCATATGTACATCAGATGGACAGCCAGCGTGAAAGCATAATTCGCTACCACTATCGTGTAGCAGGGTATATAAATGGGCCTGTTCACATGTTAAGACAAATACGGCAATTTTCTGATCGTCTGAATATTTAGGATAAATACGGCAAGTGAAATGTGCAGATTTAGATAATATGCACAATCTTGTCAGGGCTTTTGCTCTCCGATAATAAATTTTACAATACGAATTGATTCTTCGAGTGAATAGCTAAGGCCCTGATCAGACTGCGCCAATGCATGGTCTGATCTGGGCCTTTGCTGTCCACATACACCTGAAGACACTTCTTTGCAATACACATTGCCAAAAATTCTTGGATGCAAGATGGCAAATTTTATGACTAAACTACATATCACATTTGTAGGACTAAAAAGTATATTATTGCATTCCGAAGCCTTTAGAATAGTTGATAGCCTTCAAAAGACGCTCTTCTAACTTCGCTTTCGTTGCATAATCAGGGAGCAGCAATATGTTGAAGCATGTATGGGCTGTCGGTAACCTGAAAAAAAAATTGTTTTTTATTTTTTTAAATATTAACTCTTTCAGCTTTACAGACCAGAGGTCACCTAATCAGTGTAGATCCAATTTAATACTATAAATTGACTCATTCAACTAAAAACCAGAACTGTCAACTAAGGACCAGATGTGACAATCATAAAGAACTATCTCATCTGGATCTACACTGTTTGCCATTCTGTTTGTTTGTGTTGAGGTTTTAGGGCCCAGTCAATCCATAAGGGTCATGTCGAGTTTGGTCAGTTTACCTAACCACACTTTTTCCTGGAAAAGCTTAGACCTCTTAAGCGACTGACCAGTACTTGTGCAGAGTCTTTTGCCAGAAACAGACAACTGCCCTTCTTGAATAAGCCAATGGGAGAGTCTGACCGTAGAAAATATTTCATGATATATCGCCATGTAAAAATGTCGCCAGACCCTGTGGGGATCGTACCTGCGACCTCCTGATTACCAATGGACTGGCATCTGATTGAGCCAGCGAGACCACCATTATGTTTGTTAGTGTTGAGGTTAAACGGCCCAGTCAACCCAATGGGGTCAGGTTGAGCGTGGTCAATTTATCTAAACACACTTTTTCTGGACAGGCTTAGTCCTCTAAGCAGTTAACCAGTACTGTGCACATTCTTTCGCCAGAAACGGACGACTGCCCTTCTTGAATCAGCAGAAGGGAGAGAATGACTGTATAAAATATTTCATGATCAATCTCTATGAAGGAAGGCTGCCAACCTGATGGGGGTCAAACCCGCAACCTTCTGATCACCAGTTTGACACGTTTCCAACTGAGGCCTACTGTGCTGAGATGTCGAGGCTGGCCCATTCTGTTTGTGATGTTTGACTAATCTATTTGCAATAACTCAGTAAATTAACTAAATGAAATACATATAACCTTCAATATATGTTTTGGATGTTGAATCTGCTACAAGTCAAGCATTCACCCATAAATCAATTTGAACCAAATGAAATATGAAATTTGAAAAGCAAGAAATTTCATCCACCGGACCCAAATTCTTGATACAATATCAGTGATATAATTTTTAACTTACCTTTTCAATCCACATACATGTACATATTAATTAAAATATCCACTTTGGCTATGATGAGATTCAGTTTTGAGAGCTCTTAAATGTTCTAGTAAACACCTGTCTGATCTGTCTCGTTTTTGGCTATGATGAGCACCAATTTTGTGAGTCTCCCAATAGGGACTTTTAAATATTCTTGTAATCTTACATGTATGAGTTTGTCCCATTCTCAGCTATGATGAGCTTCAATTTTGAGAGCTGTTCTTACCTGTCTGAGTCTGTCCCATTCTTAGCTATGATGAGCTTGAGTTTTGAAAGTCCCCCAACAGGGACTCTATCCGTGCCTGTTGTAAATTGTAGAAGCTTCCTCTTTTGCTCCTCAGAGAAATCATGGACTATTGTCCAGAAATTTCTGAAACAAGATGAAAATGACATTGACACTCTGCTGGAAAATGTAGTTACCAACTAAAATCTCTAAAATACACAAGTAATCTAGATAATGGATTTTTATTGCAAGTACATGGACTAGAATTGTCTCCAGTGGGTACCCTCAACCTAAGTTTAGGTGATATAAAAACATCAACAAGAATCTATATTTAAAATCATCCAAAATACATGTAGCTTATATATAAACAAGGGTATACTGGAAAGTACATTAACGGGCAATACAGGCTCTATAAAAATCTTGAATTCTTAAGTGTCTTAAGTTTATCAGTTATCATTCTCTACTAAATTATAGGAAATGGAAACATCACAAAGGGAAAAACTCTTGACACTGAAATATTTGCCTCCTTCTCACTAGGGGCAAATTTTAAACAAGCGTATGTTTTCTTCTTGGGAGTAAATTCTTTAAGAGTATCTTTAATTTTTGAAAGGTTTCAAAAAAAGGAAACTACTTGTCCACAAAATTGTTTCCATTTTGCAAAATGATGGCCTCATCTTTGAGGTGCTTCATTTCCTTTAATGTCAGTAATAATAGTGTTCTCTAGTCTACATTGGAAACAACAACTATCAGAGGACTTGTTAACGAGGATTATTTGACGGTAATTCTTGGAAAATTATCTCAATTTCCCCATGCTTCTAATGAGTACCCAAAACATATATTATATATACTTTCAAATAATTAAACAAAGCTTTATAAAACTCACCGTATAGTCCTGGAAGTTTTCTCGAAACCACCATCATACTCAGCAGCGCCTTCCAAGGCAAAGAAGTCAAATTGCTGAAAGGATTAAAAAATATCATGTTTCACTGACACATTTTGCTGTAATGATTTTAAGCATTGGGGCAGACAGGCCTGAGTAAACAGTGAAGACCCAGATCTATTTTGATTTGATTTGGAATTTTATGGCCCAGATTTGATTTGGAATTTTATGGCCCAGTCAAAACTGTATGCAGCATCTGATCAATCTTCACTGTTTGCCACTCCCCGGACGTTTTTAGATCAAAAGGTAGTAAAATGGATATAAAATTTTACAATCAGGGCCCAACTGTTAAAAACTTGAAGAAGTTGTTAGTTAACATGACATTAAAATTTCTACCTTATAACCATTGAATGCAATTTGAATTAATTCCCTTCAGTACTTCTGGAGTTATGCCCCAGTTAAGAAAATTTAATAAAAGGAACTCCAGAAGTGCTGAAGGGAATTAATTCAAATTGCATTCAATGATTGTAAGGTAGAAATTTTAACGTCATGTTAACTAACAACTTCTTTTAAGTTTTTAACAACTGGGCCCTGATCGTAAAATTTTATATCCATTTTACTATCTTTTGATCTAAAAACGTTCGGGTATGGAAAATACATCAATATATTTCACTGAAAAAATGTGAGTAGCTTGCAAAAGCTACTCACGTTTTTGCAGCAAAAATATCAGTGTGTCTGATAATACCTTAGCTACAACAGTTAACCAGTTTGTCATTAAATGGGTTCATTAAGCTAATGATGCTTTGAACAAGTGGGCCCAGTAGTTATAGTGTCTGATTATTTAGGGTAAGTAAGATTACACATTCCCCATGTCGGTGTTTTTCTATTACCACCAGAAAATTGCAGAAGTATTTCTATATAGTTACTAGCTCCAGTTCAGTCGTTTTATTCCACCAAAAACTATGGATGTTTTTCTTACTTCTACACAAATTTTTAAGCTGTATACAGGGTTTTCAGTAAAATGTTTTAGAGGCAGCAAGAGCAGAATTTGAGGTGGCTAAAATGGCTATATAACTGTATTTACCATATGTATTCCGACAGACCAGCATGAGCAAACAGCGTAGACCCAGATGAGATGTCGCAGAACCTGGCATCTCATGTGGGTCTACACTGTTTGCCAATGATCCAGCAATTTTTAGACACAACAATGGGTAGTAAGTTGTAAGTACGGTGAGGAGCTCAGGTGTTTTAATACTTAACGTAAATACGGTACTGTAATGGATAAAAAAAAAAAAAGGATTTTAGGTGGCCAGAAAAGTCTTTGAGACAGTCATTTTGGCCTCCAGTAGCCTCTTAATGAAACCCCTGTGTGTATACTCATAAGAAGCACCTATCCTCTCTGAGTTGTGTGTTCTCATTTGGTGGACATTCTCTCATTCAGTTTGTATACTCATCAGAAGCTCCTCTTCAAGGGAGAAGTGCTTTTAATGAATACCCACAACATGTCATCACAGAGAAATAAGAAAAATATTTTTCTGAATGTTCCTCTTACATGGAGCTTTTGTTACAGATGCTGAATCTTACACGAGTCCATATCTGTGACAGCTGATAAATATTACATCTAGACAGAGGACTTAATTGATGAATATTTGGTGATAATTCTGGGTTATTTTTTCTTATTTCTCCATAAAATATGGGTTGTGGGTACTTGTCAGGATCACCTACTGAATACCACAACTTGGAGAATGAAAAAAAACTACCGTAATAACCCTAAGTATTAGGACAGATAGGCTTTTGCAAATGGTATAAACCCAGTTCAGATGCTGCAGACTGGCATCTGATCAGGGTGTACACTGTTTGCTATATAAACAGCAATATTTTAGACACATCAAGAGGCAGTAGAATGGACTGCCTCCAATTTTAGGACAAGTATGCTGTAGATAAGGTGTCCCAATACTTAGGGTTATCACGGTAATCCCAGAAGAATCACCAAATAATTCCTAACAATCATAGCTACAGATAAGAGGGGGTATCCACATAATATTTTTCTTAGTTTTCCACGAAAACATATGTTGTGGGTACTCATTAGAAGCGCCTTGCCGAGGCACTTCTAATGAGTACCCACAACATATGTTTTCGTGGAGAAATAAGAAAGATATCAGCATTTTTCGGATGAAAAAAGTGCCTTATCTGTTGCTATGACAATTCTTATGTACATTACCAGCCAATATATTATTAACTTACAAACTAATAATGATAGTGATGATGAGTTCAGATTATAATGATGGTAATGATGAGTTCAGATTTAATGATGCATCAACTCATGAGTCATTTGTCTCAAAACAGTATATTAACTTGGTTTAGTAGTGAAACAGATAAGGATACTGTGTCAGGTATGGACAAAAATATACAGCTAGAAGAACCTAAAAATCAAAATTGCTATATTTTGTTAAAAAGATTAGTGATTTTTAAAAACTACACAATATTATCAACACTACATTTTGAAATAAGTATCTCGTATCACCTACAAACACCAGTTCTTTCTCCAGATCATGATGATTTGGTGTTTAACATCTCTTTCAACATTTTTCAAGTCCTACTGAGATGATGAAAGGGTGATAATGAAAGGCCATAAAGCCACATACAGCCATGAGCTGAATTCCTTCTCAAGCAGTATTCAAACAGGGAATCCCGTGTTACGAAGTCAGGAGTTCTAATGTGGATCCTTCCTTTCTGAAGACAGACAAGACATGGATCATTATACTTCTTTATCACTACTCAAGTTTATATTTCCATACTCACATCACTTCCACAGATGAGTAGCTCAATTTCTTTGGGTCTGAACAAGGTTCTCAGTGGACTCTCATTGGTGACCATCTGAAAGCCTCTTCTGAAAGCCCTGAATTGTTTCTCTATAGACTTGTTCAGCAGGAACTCAGCATATAATGTTACAAACTCCTATAAATAAATAGTAATTCATAGGTCTAGATAACAGTGGGTATCAGTTAAATACTTTTTTTTATTTCTCCATGAAAACATATGTTGTGGGTACACATTAGAATTGCCTCACTGAGGCAATTCTAATGTGTACCCATAACATATGTTTTCATGGAGTCTCTGAGTGTTCGTCATCTGCAGGCATCATTTGATAGGAAAGCTTGGTGACAAGACAAAGTATTGAGGTACTGTCAAAGCTGCATTAAGCAAGTACCTAAGGGGCAGCCAAAATGTGGCTGCTTAAGGCAGGTGCTTGCCTAATACAGGTTGACTTCCACACACTTGCCTTTCAAGGAAAAGGGGAAAATCTGGCTAATAACACAGGTGTTTGTTTAATAGAGGTGACCATTACTGTACTCTTAAAGAGCACTCTTACATAAAATTCTTTCTTTTAATGAGAAGCCACCATTTTTCTGAAAGAATTCAAGTCCCAAAGGACAGAATATCAGTCCATAAAAGTTATACCGCTTTGAAAAATAGTGGCAAAATCTGGAATAACATTAACAATTTGCCCTGTAACACTAATAAATCTAAAATTTTGATCACCAGTAATATTTCAAAATCTTTACAAAATTTCAAACTAGAGGCCCAAGTGGGCCAGAAACGCTTGCCTGGATTAGGCTGATCATGATATGTTACATTGTGCCATGGTGGCCATCTTGGCTATCAGATCAGATTGCCTTTAGCAATTCAGAATCTGATGTTGTTTGAAGAGTTTCAAGATTGCCACCATGGCTGTTATCTTGGAAACTGGAACTGAATGATTCAGCAATTCTGAATCTCCATTTACCCCGATGCCTCCCATCAAGTTTCGGCTCAATCTGACTTACTGTGTGGGAAGAGATAAGTTTTTGAAGAATTTCAAAATGGTGGCCATCTTGGACATTGGAACAGAAGGATTTTAGCAATTCCGAATTTCTATATCACCCCAATGCCTCCCATCATGTTTAAGCTCAATCAGACTTACCCTTCGGTAGGAGATGTGATTTCAAGATTTTCAAGATGGCTGCCATGGTGAGTATCTTGGATATCAGAATGGAATCATTTTAGCAATTCTAAATCTCCATGCTGCCCCGATGCCTTCCATCAAGTTTCCCCTCCATCCAACTTAATGTTCCGGAGCAGACAACAATTGAAGACTAACAAGATAGCTGGAGGAGATGTTGTTTAAAGATCTTTAAGAAGGCTGACAATTTTAGCAATTCTGAATCTCTATGTCGCTTTGATGCCTCCAATCAAGTGTTGACTCAATCAGACCTATGGTTTGAGAGGAGATGTCGTTTGAAAAATTTCAAGACGGCCACCATGGCGGCCATCTTCGATATCTGAACGGAAGGATTTTAGCAATTCTGAATCTCTTTGTCACTTTAATGCTTCCCATCAAGTTTTGGCTCAATCCAACTTACCGTTTGGGAGGAGATGTCAAGATGTCATTTGAAGAATTTCAAGATGGCGTCCATCTTGGATATCGGAACGGTACAACTTTAGCAATTCTGAATCTTTATGTTGCTCCAATGCCTCCCATCAAGTTTTGGCTCAATCCCACCTACAGTTTGGGAGATGTTGTTTGAAGTATTTCAAGATGGCCGCCATGGCGGCCATCTTGGATATGGGAATAGAACGATTTTTGCAATTCTTAGTCTCTATAATTCTCCAAAGCCTCCCATCGTTTCAGCTCAATCTTATTGTTTGGGATTAGATGTCGTTTGAAGAATTTCAAGACAGCTGGTGGCCATCTTGGATATCTGAACAGAATGATTTTAGCAATTTTGAATCTGTGTGTCACTGTGATGCCTCCCATCAAGTTTTGGCTCAATCCAACTTTCGGTTTGGGAGCAGATGTCGTTTGAAGAATTTCAAGATGGCCGCCATGGCAGCCATCTTGGATATCGGAACAGAACAATCTTAGCAATTCTGAATCTCCATGTCGCTCCAATGCCTCCCATAAAGTTTTGGCACAATCTGACTTATGGTTTTAGGAGGCGATATCGTTTAAAGAATTTCAAGATGGCTGCTGCGGTGGCTATCTTGGATATCAGAACAGAACAATTTTAGCAATTCTGAATCTCTGTGTCACTGTGATGCTTCCCTTTACGTTTTGGCTCAATCCAACTTACTGTTTGGGAGGAGATGTCGTTTGAAGAATTTCAAGATGGCCACCACAGATATCGGAACGGAACAATCTTTGCAAATCTGAATCTCTATGTCACTTCGATGCCTCCCATAAAGTTTCAGCGCAATCTGACTTATGGTTTTGGAGGAGATATCATTTGAAGAATTTCAAGATGGCGCCATGGCAGCCATCTTCGATATCTGAACGGAACAATTTTAGCAATTCTGAATACTGACAACTGTCACTGTGATGCCTCTCATCAAGTTCTGACTCAATCTGACTTAAGCTTTGGGAGGAGATTTCATTTGAAGAAATTCAAGATGGCCGCCGTGGTGGCCATATTGGATATTGGAATGGAATGAGTTTAGCAATTCTGAGTCTGTGTCACTGTGATGCCTCCCATCAAGTTTCAGCTCAAATGGACTTAGGGTTTAGGAGGAGATGTTGTTTGAAGAATTTCAAGATGGCCGCCCTGGTGGCCATTTTGGATATTGGAACGGAACGATTTTAGCAATTTTGAATTTCTGTGTCACTGTGATGCCTCCCATCAAGTTTCAGCTCAAATGGACTTAGGGTTTAAGAGAAATGTCGTTTGAAGAATTTCAAGATGGCCGCCATGGCGTCATATCTTGGATATCCGAACGGAACAATTTTAGCCATTTTGAATCTCTGTGTCACTGTGATGCCTCCTATCAAGTTTCAGCTCAATCGGACTTAGGGTTTAGGAGGAGATGTCATTTGAAGAATTTCAAGATGGTGGCCATCTTGGATATTGGAACAGAACGATTTTAGCAATTTTAAATCTCCGTGTCACTGTGATGCCTCCCATCAAGTTTCAGCTCAATCTGACTTAGGATTTGGGAGGAGATGTCGTTTGAAGAATTTCAAGATGGCCACCATCTTGAATATCAGAACGGAACGATTTTAGCAATTCTGATCTCCATGTAGCCACAATGCCTCCTACTAAGTTTCAGCTCAATCCAACTTATGGTTCTGGTGGAGATGTAGACAATGTGAAAAGCTAACGAAGGACGGACGATGGACAACAGCATAAGCTGACCTGGAGTAAAGCTCAAGGTGAGCTTACAAAGACATAAGTATTTTTTCCCATTTGTAATACTTAGGTCATTTATAATACCGTTTTTGCTTGGTATGTTCAGATTACCTTTTTGTTTTCCTGAGTCACAGGGATTGAATCTCCTTTTTCTTTGAGGTCATGGGTGAGTGTGCTGCCGAAGACATCTTTGTAGGAAATACGGAATGTTTGCATGAACACATCCTCTATGTCCTCCCCAACATACTCAAGCAGCTCACACAGACTTTTATATAACATCTGCAAAGAAATATTTTCTTATACTTAACCCTTCTCTTGCTGAACACGACATGCCCTGTCTTAGCAAACAGTGTAGATCCATGTGATTGATTGATTGTGTTGGGGTTTAACGACACGTCAACCCTTGAGGGTCATTTTGTGTCGTCTCCCAGAGAAAGGGAGAAAAGAGATAGAAGAGACAGTAGAAGAGATAAAAGAGAGGGACAGGGAAGAAAGAGGAGCAGGAATGAAAGTGAAGAAACAGAAGAAATAAAAACATTCCCCCTCTACCCTTACCCACTACAAGGATAGCAGGCCTTGCCCAACTGTAAGCCAATATCAGCTGGACACCCCGGTGATGTAAGATACACAGCACCTTCGCACCACCCAACCACCCCCGTAGATCCATGTGAATTTCTATCAAAAACTCGGATCAAATATCTGATTGGCTGGAAATTAGAAGTGGGCATGGCATCTTTATTTACTCAGCATGAGAAGGGTTAATTCAGTTTTTCTTTTGGCTGTATTTTTTTCTCTATTTTTCAAGCCTCAAGATGAGAGGTGTAACTAGATAAATATTTTTCTTATTTCTCTATAAAAACATACATTGTGGGTACTCATTAGATGTACCTCATGTGGATACTCATTAGACGTACCTCAGAGAGGTGCTTCTAATGAGTACAAACAATGTATGTTTTATAAAGAAATACAAAAATATCAAATAGATTGTGTAGCTGATGGCACGCTATTGTAAAATCCCCACGCTCCATGCTAATGTTGCTAACAGCATGATGGACTGATCGACGGACAGCTAAATAATGTTGCTCTCACACACCCTTACCATGAAGGGAAGTCATATAGCAAGCTTGGTTAATTTCTGCCCAGAGGTTTAGGAAGAGACAGCGTGACACACAGACAGATGGATGGAGCCATTCACAATATCCCCATTGCTAAAGTGTGGGGACAGTAATTTTTGGTTGAAAAATTTGTTTTATCTGAAGCTAGACTTTTACAGACTTTCTTATATTCAAACAATAAAATTGTCAACTGGGCCACACCAAATGTAGACGTACCATCGTGCACATCAGCATAGTCTGATAAGGGCCTTCACTCTCTGTTGATACACTACTTAATGCTGAATGATTCTGTAAGTGGACAATAATGGCCCTGATCAGACTATATAAATATACAGGTTGATCTGGATCTATGCTGTCAGATCTGAATTTTTACTGGTGATTAATTCTGGTGATTAATTCCTATTAAAACCCTCAATTTTTATGGCCAGGGTTTTAATTGGAATTGATGATGCTGCAATGGTGCCGCACAAAAACAATATCATCATACATGACCTTGATGTGTAAACTTTGACTTCAAATTTAGTGGAGGGTTTTAATAGAAATTTCTTTGATCTAGACTGACGATATCATTCTAAAAAATTGAAAGATTAAAACAATAAATGATAGCATTAAACATCAAAAAGGTCAGCGATCTTTAAAAAATCCAGTAGTTTTGAAAATCAGGCTTACAATCACCAAGTTTCTACTGTATTCAGACACCAAACTCCCTACAACACCTGTCCTATAATCTGTTTTTCTGGAGCTATGGTCATGTGTATGAGTAGAGTTTTCAAGGAGGAAACAGAATAACAACGTGAAAGATAATAACCCTCCACTATCGTGTGGCGGGCAGATAAATGTCAAAAATTAACTAAATTTGCCCTTTTGCAATCCCAAACCAGATCACAACAATATTAATTGCATATACCAAGTTTGGTGAAAATTGATATTTACATGTTCTCTTCAGGAAATGAAAATATGGACGGATGAAGGATGGACCAACGCGAAACAATAATATCCTGCCATACGATATAGATAGTGGGGGGCTATAAAAATGTGAATACAGATTATCTGGAACTGTTTTAAGCCTTACTGGATCTACATCTCCTAGATCTTCGAATGTTCCTTTCTTTCCCATCAACTTTCTGTAAACAACTGCAGGAAAGTGTACATCAACAATTGTGTTGTTGTAGATTGCCAGGCCGAGAACCACTCCTATCAAGGTGAACTGAGCATCATTCTCAAAAGATGTGGGATTAAACCAGAACTGTCGAGTGTCTTCATTGTAGGTAAACATACCTAGAAATAGACAGAGGGTCAGACTACAGTAATAACCCTAAGTATTGGGACAGATAGGCATTTGCAAACAATGTAGACCCAGATCAGACACCGCAAAATGCAGCATCTGATCAGGGTCTACACTGTTTGCTATCCATATAGCAATAGTTAAACACATCAGAAGGCAGTAGAATGGACTATTTCAAATTTTAGGACAAGTATGGTAAGTAGATAAGGTGTCCCAATGCTTGGGGTTATTACGCTATTCACTTTTCCATGGTTCATAGCACTAGATAAGGAGGTATCAGGTGGGTACTTTCTGAGGTGCTTCTAATGAGTACCAAAAACAATGCTTTCCTAGAGAAATAAGAAAAATATTGACATGTTTTGGTTGAAAAAAAAGTGACTCATCTGGAGCTATGGTTAATACCATACGTATGAGAGTGGTTTTTGGAAAATGACGATTTGGGTGTTTTATATCCCTTTCAACTTTATTTGAGTCATGTCGAGGCGATGGAATTTTACATCCCTTTCAACTTTATTTGAGTCATTTCAAGGTGACGGAAGGGTGATAATGAAAGGCTTTGTTAAATGAACACCCTACTGTCATGACCTGAATTCCGCCTCAAGTCAGATTCGAACATGGGACCTTGTGGTCTGAAGTTGGGAGGGCTTAATCCCTTGGCCACCTACATGCTTCAGTTCGAAAAAAAAAATTCAACTTGTCTGTTTTCCATGTAATGTTTCAATTTATATATTTTACCCAGTTACCTTCAAAGTAATCCCCTCTTGCCACTGTACCTTTTAACCATTACCGCTCTCTTGGCTAATTCAGCAGATGACAAACAGTGATTTTTTTTTAATATGAAAAATATTTCAGTAAGTCATCTGCTGAAAATTTTACGCAGAGTGCTAAGGCTTAGCGTTAAATCAATTCTTTCAAACTCTTCAGAACTGATAAACCAAACACCCCAAGGTTTTTCCTGATGCCAATCTCTCCCTGCATAAGATAGGGGAACAGAAAGAAGTTGCAATGTGCTAAGTCAGTTGATTCAGGTGGATAAGACTTCTGCCTTCATAAAATCAAAACGTCGTCTGATGGGTCTTCATAAGCATCAGTAAAAGATTTTCAGTACTGTAACTAACCCTTAAAGTGCTAAGCAAATTTGCAGCAGACAACATTCTCATTCTCTTTCTTTGCAGAGATATACACATGCATGACTTTGTTTTTTATGTTCCTTCATGGCACTTAAGATACATGACTTCATCAATGTCATGCTTCCATCACAATTTAGATATTTTCTCTAACTTTCTTTTCTAACATCTTATACATACTGATAGTGGTCATGAAATGAAGATAAAATGGGGGAAAAATGTGAACTTACTGACCATTCATCATATGTCAGATCTAGATGTTCACTACACAGATATGCAGAAATGTTGATATTTATTATTTGAAATATTACTTACCAAAGTCAACATTGAATATTTCCTCTATCACAAGCTGGAAGAATTCTTTTGTTAAGCCACCTTCATCGAGTCCCTGCTCTCCATCAAACTCTACAAACAGCTGCTTTTTAAAATCAGATGGATTTTCCATGGCAACCATTTCAAGCTGAAATTTAAAGAAGTGCATAATAAAGAATTAGACAAATTTAAGTGTTTGATTCCCAATACTTACACACCTTTATTGTTTGGACAGATGGAAACAGGAGTTATATTGTCCCCTAAGGATTGGTACAGACAGGCCTCAGCAACCAGTGTACACCCAGAGCAAATAAACAAAGCTGAGACCAAATACTGATGTGACATGTCCCTCAAGTTTAGCATATGGGAAGGTATACTGCTAAATAGGTTAAAATCTGTCCAATAAAGATGGAGGAGGCTGTTTGAGCCTCAGATGGATGGAGGTGATAATATGCTTTGAGTGAGTTGGGAGTTTTATGGCCCAGTCAATACTGTTAAGGTTATGTCAAGCTGGCCAGTTAACCTCCAGATACTTTTCCCAGGCAGGCTTAGTCCTCTAAGTGATTAACCAGTACTTTGTGCACATTCTTTCACCAGTAACTGACAAATTGCCCATTTTGACTCAGTGGAAGGCTGGGAGAATGACCACAGAAACTATTTTGTGATCAGTTGCCACAAAAGTTATGTGCTGAGCAGGGATTTGAGCTTGTGACCCTTATATCTGCAGTTGGATGTGATACTGACTGTGCTTTGAAGCCCAGCTGAAAGAAACATACTGGTATTAGCTAGGTGGAATAATGGGAATATGACCCATTTTACTGTATAGATTTACAGTAAATGTCCTAAAATTTTGACCACTTTATTCCGTACTTTATAGGCATAAATTTTGCTTTTTATGCAGCTGTTTCTTAAAATACTAGTGGAATGGCAAACAGTGTCAAAAACATTTACCATACATTTAATATTGGAAAATCTGAACTTCTTGCTTACTTTTCCCAAATCTTGTTGATGTGTCTAAAAAACTGCTGGATGACAGTGTAGACCCTGATTAGATGCCATTGAATGAGACATCTGATCAAGGTCTACACTGCTTGCTCTGACCTGTGTTTGTGTTAGGTACTTTTTGTTTTACTCCTTAAAGCATCAAATTTACAGACAATATTTTAGAATAGTTTTCCATTTTTTTTCAGAAACTTGGAATTGACATATCATGTGACTCATCTCAACAGAGACAATTCATATGAAAAATCAAATCCTATTTTCTCTTAAAAACAGGAAAAATATCATAAATTTGTCTATTAATGTTGTGATAGAAGTGATAAAGGTTAAAAAAGTTTACAGTTTCATAAAGCAGGAAATCAAATTGAATTCTATCACTTTACAAGGGGAGCAAATTCTTTCCTTTTAGAGACACCTTTTCAGAGGGTAGGCAAACCAGTTTTTACAGAGTTACTCCCCTTAAAGTGTATCCGTCCCCTTAAGTTAAGAAGTAATACTTACTGCAACAAGAGCATCATCTATAATCCTATCCCGTGACACTCTTATTCTTAAAAATGGCATAGGAGGTAACCCATGAATAAGAGTTTGTAAAATGGATGACCTGCGTTCACTGAACATTCTTATCCTATTGTCCATGTATAAACTCATTTGTTTTGATGCCGTGTTCATTATAAAACTATAATTCACAAAAGAAAATTTACCCTCCTCTGTTTCTAACTTGTACTTGTAATCAGTTTCTACATTTATATATTCATTTAACGACTCATTAACAAAGTCTTCATATGGGACTAGAGGGGCCTTAATTTCCATATGTGATACTTTTAATTCCTTTCCTAAAGGATCCTCTTTTGGCTGCTTGAATTCCTTTGATTCAAAACCCATGGCACTTGCCCCTACAAGTTCATTTTGTAAGAAGTCTTCCGACTCAGCTATATTCTTTTCTTCTTCTAATACTTCTGGTGGATCTTGCTCCCCACCATACAAACTTGCATAATAGAGTATTTTCATAACTTTGGTTGGGTTTGCTATAGAATCTTCATTATTAATATAATATCCCTTTGCCCATTTACCTTCCCCATCTATAATTTTCACAGTTATCAACTGTTGTAAAGACACTATCATTTCTTTAAGTCTTTCAGCACTAAATCCAGACCAGTATTTTGCTAGCTGTACCTGCCCACTAAGTGGTAAACAGCCAATGGTTTTGCAGAATTCTGGGAAAGCATTTTCTATGTAGGCTGGACTGTGTAGGAATGGTATTTCCATGATGATCACAAAAATGTTCAAGTAGTTTGGATTTTTCTCCAATTGTTTTGTGTGTTTCAAGTCCATCACTACAGTACCTGACAATGCCATCAATGCATTTATGAAAGCCCTTTCAAATGGTTGGTCTGGTATTTTATTGAGCAATGAGTAAGATCTTCTTAATGAATCTAAATCTACATTTATTTCAGGATTAGAACTTTCTAATGTATGCATGCGGGTTCTGGTTGGTATTGTCTCCCCTGACTCAGCATCCTCTTTTTCATCAATGTCTTTATCATCCTCTCCTTCCATTGATTTTATTTCTTCTTTTAATACAGCACTGCCTTGCTTCTTCAAGAAACTTTTTAACAAAACATCAGGGTCACGAAACACAGAGCCTATTGTTTTAATTAACAATGACCAACTGGAAGCTTTCTCACACTCTCTAATTATCTCTTCTAGTTTCTCTTCGGTGAGCGGAGCAATTTCAACTCCTGAAATTTACATATATTTATCCTAAGCATTCAACCAACAGGCATGAGCAAACAGTGTGACCCGAAATCAGGCTCTGCAGAATGCAGCATCTGATTAGGGTCTATACTATTTGCCATTCATCCAGCAGTTTTTAGACACGTCAAAAGGAAGTACCGGTAATGGATTTTCGGTAAATGTCCTAAGATTTCAAATACTTTATTCCATACAACACATGTATTTTGGCCTAAATTCGGCATTTTATGCGGTTGTTTCTTAAAATACTTAGTAGAATGGCAAACAGTGTAGACCCAGATCAGACTGCTCCTTAAGGAGCAGTCTGATCTGGGTCTGCACTGTTTGCATACGCCATTTTGACAGCAACTTTGGTGTATGAAATTTTTGGACATTTACCGTATGCAAAGTCAGGACAGGTACTGTAAGAAGCTAAGGTGTCCCAATATTTAGGATAATTACCGTAACTACCATATTTATCCTAAATCTGTGGACATCATTGATCTAATATGGAGTATGACCACCACAGTCAATACTGTTGAGGTCATCATGAACCAGTTTGTTTGGACATTTAAACTTTTTACTTAAATTATCCTAATATTTGGACAAGTCCATTTAACTATCTGATGATGTTAACAAAAGTGCTATCTAAATGGCAAATAGTGAAGACTCAGATCAAACTGCTTCATAAGATTGAAGCTTGATTTGGGCCTAACAGAGGAGTTGTTAACCCATTAAAGACTGAATAAATTCTTCCACACTATATATTGGTACATGTAGATTCCATTATATCAGGCTATATGATGTAGATATTTCTTTAGAAAAATGGTTGAAATATTTGCAAACAGTGGAGACCCTGATCAGATGCTGCATTCTGTGGCATCTGATCCAGGTCTGCATTGTTTGCCAGTTACCCGTTTAGGGGTCTCCAGTCTTCAATGGGTGAAGGAGAAGCATTTGGTGATAATTCTGAGATAATGTTTCTTATTTCTCCATTAAACCATATGTTATGGGTACTCATTAGAAGTGCTTCAGCGAGGACTTCTAATGAGTAACCACAAAATGCTTTTATGGAGAACAGGAGAAAATTATCCCAGAATTATCACCAAACACTCCTCATGAACAACTCCTCTTGCCTACACTGTTTGCCTAAGCATTACCGTCCAAATATTTTGAGCAAATATGGTAACAATAAGCAGCAAGTATTTTGTGCTTACAAACACCTTTAAAGCCACATTCAAAATTAATGAAGGCATTATTCAATTTTTTTTTTCAGAGAAAATGAGGTTGAGCATGACATGAATTGTCCTTCCTAGCAGATGATTCACATGAAATATCAAACCTTATTTTCTCTGAAAAACAAGAAACAAGAGGACCACAGATAATGACTTCCTCACTTGAGTGAAACAGCCATTGTATCTCTGCACATGCCATGCAACATTTTTCCAATACAGCCACATACATTTCCAATACATTTTTCCAATACAATAGTGGATTTGTCTATAAAAAATAAAATGGTCTACGGTCAACCTAGGATGATTGTTTGAACAAACTTGGTAGACCTCATATGTCTGATGCTATATACCAATATTCAGCCTCAAAATTTTCTTAGTTCTGGAGAAGATAGGTCTAAAACAAACTAAGTGGTTACAGTTTACTCTGGGCATTCACTGTTAGCATTTAGACTAAGACTGCATTTCCAAACTTGCAAATCAAGTTCATTACATTGTGACATAAGAAATACATGTTACATGTACATACAATCGAACTTAAATAGCTCGAACTCCAATTGCTTGTTTACCATGACTCATTCCAACTCGTTTTGAGTCCCTATAAAACTCCAGTATATCTCATAGAAAACAAATATTAAGGGAAATTTTCTTATTATGAAGTAGTATGTTGTGTGCACACTCTTTAGAATTGGCTCATGGAGGTTATGCTAATGAGTACACTCAACATACCATTATTGTATACAAGATCAAAAAGATTCCCCCCCCCCACCCCCCCCCAAAAAAAATTATCACCATTTGCTTCCTGACCTGGCTCCATGATTAACCCTCAGTGGCTCAAACTACATGTGTCAAACATCTTTGGGACCATGGAAATTGGCTCAAACATCTTTGGGACCATGGAAATATGTTTGAGCCAATGGCTCAAACATCTTTGGGGCCATGGAAATTGGCTCAAACATCTTTGGGACCATGGAAATTTGTTCAAGACAAATTTCCATGGTCCCAAAGATGTTTAAGCCATCTTTGGGACCATGGAAATTGGCTCAAACATCTTTGGGACCACGGAAATTGGCTCAAACATCTTTGGGACCATGGAAATTTGTTCGAGACACATGTAGTTTGAGCCACTGAGGGTTAATGTGTGCACAATGATGTGCTGCCAATGAGGTTTTAACAGGCCCCTAGCAGGCTCTCATAAAAATAAAGGCTTTTTATACAGGCTATTTTTGGCCAAATAAAGGTTTTTGAGGATCAATTTTGTACAAAATAAAGAGCATTTAACCGTTAAATTTTTTCTCAGGTCACAAATACAAGAATCCCGCCCCGTCGCCTCTCAAGCAAAATAGGGAAAAAATTGCAAAGAAATCTTATATTTTTATCTGACAATCTCAACTTGCATTTTTGTTTAGGAATATTTGATTCTAAGTCACAGAACTATAATTTGCCGTTATGAAATGCTACATATTTACTCTGACCTCCTCCTGCATTTACAAATTGCCAAATATAAAGGTTTTCTTATCAAAATAAGGTTTTTCACAGGTTTTTCAGCCAAATTAAAGGTTTTAAAGGATTTCAACAAAATAAAAGGTTTTTAAAGGTTTTAAAGTTTCTCTAGGGGCCCTGTTTCAATGTATATACCATTAACCCATTAAAGACTGAATAAACTCTCCCACACTATATATTGGAAGAGTCTATTTTCGGTTTTAGGGATCATGTCAGGCTATATCATATAGATGTTCCTGATGAAAAAGGGTTGAACACTTTGTAAACAGTGGAGACCCTGATCAGATGCCGCATTCTGCACTGTTTGCCAGTTACCTGATTAGGGGTCTCCAGTCTTCAATGGGTTAAATGACTTCTGCTTTTAGAGCTCTAGACAGCGGGGTATCCAGAGAAATATTATTCTAATTTCTTCCAATTACATACATGTAAGTTGTGGTACTCATAAAGCGCTTTGGCAAGGCACTCGAAGCGCTTTGGCAAGGCATTTCTGACGAGTACCCACAACATATAGTTTCATGGAGAAAAAAGAAAAATATCAATACTCTTTGGCTAATAAAACAACACATTAACTAGAGTTCTTGTGTTTTGTTTTTTTTGTGTGTTGTTTTTACAAAAACAGATGTGGGTAGTCACCAGCAGTACCTGAGAAATCAAACAAAAACGCATATATAGAACTAGAATTTCGAGAATATGGTGTGTCGCCTGCTAAAAGCGCCAGCCATTTGATAAGAAAACAGAAAAAAAAAACAAAAAAAACACTTAATTTGTACTAATAATCACTCCTATGCCTATAGGCAACCCCTTACTATTTTGTCCAAATTTTATTAATCAAGTAAATAAAGGGCTTTACAATGTAATTTGACCGAAATTTTTCAGATGACTACCAATATCATACTTGACTTCTATGCTATAACACGTATCATGATATACCATTTTGCAAACTTGGAATGAAATCAATGCATCCCTGCGAAGATATTGAGGGGAAACCATATCTTAACCTTGTATTTTACCCCAACAAAAAAAACTAAGTTGAAAAAGGGTGATAACTTGACCAGATATTTTCAGATGTTTACTATTATTGAACTTGACCTATATTTTACAATGATATATCCTTCTGCAAACTTCTAATGAAAGCAATGTATCCCTGCAAAAGTTATTGAGCGAATAGAGGATATTTACCCTTTTGTTGTGAATACCATAAATATTTTCATCAAGCGTAATGAAAACATCAGTATTTTCACGAGTGCGAAGCACCAGTGAAAATTTGAATGTTTTCATTACACGAGATGAAAAATTTATGATATTCACTGAAAAAGAGTAAATTTTCTTTTTATTTTATTGTTTACACACTCAAGCGCATTTCTGACGTCATAACTAATGTCACCAAACAAAGCATGAACTTCATGTCGTCGATGTTCAGTGCTTAGCATGTGAAGTGCTGGAGTGACAAAAACAAAAATTTTCGGCAAATCAAAATAATCTTGTTATTAAAATGTTCCTTACATTCTAACTAAGAAAAAATGCATATCAAAACTTGGTAGTTTAGCTCAGAAACAAAGAAGTTAGAGGTGTTAAAAAATCTGAAGTGGAAGTAACATCCACTTTTGAAACAATAAAGAAAACCGAAATAATCCAAAGTGATGAGTGAAATTATAAATCGTAACAGTCACTAGTGAAATGATACGATATCATTTCACTAGTGATTGATACCACTTTTATTTTCACTAGATACACACAGATTTCACCGCTAACAATAAAATAAAAACCATTATCAACACAACAACAAAAACTAAGTTGAAAAAGGGCCATAACTTGGCAAAACTTTTGTGGATGATTACCAATACCGAACCTGACCTGTATTTTACAACGATATACCCTTCTGCAAACTTCTGATGAAATCAATGCATCCCTTCAAAACTTATTGAACAGAAACCAATATCTTAACCCAACAACAAAAACTAAACCGAAAAAGGGCCATAACGGCCAAATGACATAAACTTCTGCAGACTTTGAATGAAATCAATGCATCCTTTCAAAAGTTATCAAGTAGAAACAAAAAGTGTGATGACAACACTGATGCAGATAGACATGACCCCTATGTGTTTGCTATGTTACACAGTTGACACAAAAATGACCATTTATGGTCAAACTGGTCACTTTTCTATGTAATCTATACATTTCTGGATACAATATGGTTGCTTTTAGTTTGGATCCCAACAACAGTGTTATAAAGAGGTTGTTATCACTAATGTACCTTTACTTCCAGAAGGTGTGGTGGCCGGTGATTTTTTAGCAATCGCCCCACCAGAACCAGCTGATGTTGACGGGCCCGGCAAATCCAAACGAACGTGGGAACTGTCTGTTTCATTTACTGGTGATACAACATGTTTTTCGTCACCTGGTAGTTTAGCTATCTTTCTTCTCTGGTTCTCACATAGCTCAGCTTTTTTCTTGAACAGCTCTATTGCTTCGACAGCTAGTTTATTTTTGTCCCTGTCCTTCAGAACAAACTGTGGATTCGACGCACAGAAAACATTGGGGCAGTCATTGTTACCACAGCCATCGGTTAGCTGGAAGTAATAGGCTTCTATTAACTGTTTAGCTGCAGCTCGTTTCCTGCAAAATAAATCGTAACCCATAGCTCAAGATAAGAGGGGGTATCCACAAAATATTTTTCTTATTTCTCCCTGAAAACATGTCATACTGTGGATACCTATTAGACTCCCCTCGATGAGGCACTTCTAATGATTTCCATACTATATGTCTTTGTGGAGAAATAAGAACAATACAAAAAAGCCTGCAAAATTGGTTTTATCCGCTTCTGAAAACTTTTAAGGGACCTACTCTTAAATGGAAGAATTAGCTCCCACCTTCTGAAAGGGGATCTACCCTAAAAGGAAAGAAATTGCTCCCCTTGGAAGTCACAAAAGTTGCCCCCTTCGTAAAAAATAGCAGAAAATCAAACAGGCCATTCCAGTGCCACTGAATATAATTCACCTATTAACAGGTAATAGAGAAACCATCTGTGGCAAGTGCAAAAATAATAATAATTAAGGCTAGCATCAGAGCTGAAAAGATAATCCATTATCAGTCCTGCCATTGTAATCGATAATCGACATCCGGTAGTAACCACTGAAGATTTGGTCATAATTTTACCTGTGTCTGAGCATTACTCTTACCATATGTTATACTTTACTGCATGCATTTGCCACTCATCCAGCTATTTTTAGACACAACATTGGGTAGTAAATTGTATTTGTTCAAATTTCAGATAAAGTTCAGTAAGGAGTTGGCGTGTCTGAATACTAAGGGCAAATATTAATACGGTAAAGTAACAGACACAGAAATCAAATGATTGATTATTAGCAAATCTGTAATGATAATCTTTTTTTTTTCATTTATCGATCAATTAATAATTGTGCCAGCCTTAGTAATAACTTAGTAATAATAATAGTCCTTTTTTTTTTCTTTTTTTTTTTCAATGATAGAGGCCTTTTTGCTTTACTGATAAAGGTCTTTAATTCAACTCAAATTCGATGAATAATACCAATCTAAATCTACATGTAGATGATAAATTCCTTTGAATCTGAATGACTAAGAAAACTGTCGGGGCATTCAAAAGAATGACAGAATATTATTTAAGTAAAGACTAAAGTAATGGCATGTAATAACAAAATCCAAATGAGGACTTACATTCCGTCTTGTAGCTGATCTCCAGAAGATTGACTGCTTGATTCAACAGCTCTGAAAAATGCAAAATGGACATACCTTACTTATTCTTAATACTCAGACACCAGGGCCCAATTGTTCAAAGCATTGTTAGCTTGATGAGCTCATTAGTGGTCAAAATGTTAACTGTTCTAGTAAATACAATATCTAATTCACAGGTATTTTTGCTGAAAAAATGTGAGTAGCTTTTGCAAATGCAAAAGCTACTCACATTTTTTCAGCAAATGCAAAAGCTACTCACATTTTTTCAGCAAAAACATTAGCATACATCATATATGCCATATTTAATGATCAAATTTTAAATGATACGTTAGCTAACGACATAATTAATTTGAACAACTGGGCCCAGGGCCCAGTTGTTCAAAGCATTGTTAGCTTAATGAGCTAGTTAGTGGTCAAAATGTTAAATAATCAGTTGTTCAAAGCATTGTTCGCTTAAAGAGCTTGTTTGTGGTCAAAATGTTAAATGTTCTAGTAAGTACCATACCAAATTCACAAGTATTTGTGCTGAAAAAATGTGAGTAGATTTTGCAAATGCAAAGCTACTCACATTTTCTCAGCAAAAATATTAACATATATACACCGACATTTAATGTTCGAAGTTTTAATGACATCGTTAGTTTTGGACAACTGGGCCCAGGTAATCAAATGGAATTTTAAATTGCTTCACAAGTATGATAAGAAGCTACATTGTAGGTGTTCAAATATTCAGGGTAATTATGCTGTCATAAAAACTATCTGTAAGTCTTTAAAACTCTCTGGTCTGCCTTCTGGGTTAAATTAGCAGACAACAAATTGATATTTTAATTCTTTATCACCAAGAAACAGGGTTTGACATTTCATGCAAAATGTCTCCCAAGGAGATGCATTATGACTTAGTGTCAAACTGAATATTCTGGAATGTGCACAAGTACTGGGAAACAGCTTAGAGGACTAAGCCTACCCAGGAGAAAGTGTGGTTTGGTAAACTGACCAGCTCGACCTTAATAGTGTTTACTGGGCTGTTAAACTCCAAACCAACCATCCTCCTCCTACTCAATGGTGCCTTGGGCCAGGACAAATTTCACTGGAGCCTTAGGGCAAAGCAAAGGCTGTGGAAACAGAACCAGGAAATTATAAGAAATTCCTAAACATTTCATACAAATGTTTCATAGTAGGGTGAATGAGTGCAGCAGAACCACCAGAGGTGTAAACCAGTATATATATATATATATATATATATATATATATATATATATATATATATATATATATATATATATATATATATATATATCAGAGTTCTCGGAAACGCCGAATCCGGCGTATTTTTACGCCTATTTTTGCTTTTGTACGTGTAAAATTTCCTTCCGAGGATTCTCATTTACGCGCTATTGCCACCGGACGTCCAAACTGAACTTCAAAGACATACCGCGGACTTCCGAAATTTCTTTTGTCCGTCGAAATCGATACCCGAGATGTCCAAAAATTGTCAAAAAGCCCGCCCACTTTTAACGAGTTGTATGATCTTTGCCCCGCCTACTTATTGGAAATTCGCTGCCTGTGTTGACTGAGCTTTAAGGACGTCCCACTTTCCGCTTGCGGGAGTTTTATTGACATCGGTGTCAAGCGTCGCGGCACCCTTTTGATGGCTGCGTGATCACTGTGTGTATTTGTTACGCGTGCTGAGTTGATTAATTGATGTTTGTATAATTAAACTTTCTTCTGCGACACCCGAAAATATTCGGTGAAATTATATGAAGTCATTATTATTTTTAAATATTCACGTCTTAAAATCTTAAATTATTATTTTGCTCAGAACGTGTGTCGTCTGAAAACACCTCAACACTTCCGGGAGTTACCGAGTGAAATTAAATAAATAAATAACAATTATGCACAGAACGCAAATTTAAATCTTTTCTAATTTAGTAGCTTATGTTTGTCATGACAACAAAAGCAATTTTTCAAATGAGAAGAAAACATATTTTTCGTCAAAATTTTCGGAAAACCCGTTTCTAAATTCGTAGCCTTGTTCCGGCTGCGCTGTTTCCCAGCGCGGAAAAGACGCAAAGTAAGTCTAAATATAGGCGAATTGCGATGGTTTTGCTTGCTATTCTCCGCGAACGAACGTATTGCTGTTGGTAACTCATCGAGAGCTGCCTATTACTTGTTTGTTGTTGCATGAGTTGGCGCCGTTTTCCCGCAATTTTTGTGAAGTAAGCAACTCGCTCGCTCGTGTTGATCAGCTTCAGTCCGAGCAAATATTTCATTAAATACATTTCTGCAAAATAATTTCAGTATAGTTTGTTTTTTAAGAAAACATGTTTTGGGTGTTTTCTCTCATATATTTTCTTTTCTTTTTTTCTTTCTCTGGGCTTTGAAACGAACGCGAAGTTGGACCAATGTTGATGCTTTCTCTAAGGTCCGACATACAAGTATAGGCATTCCAAAAAGATGCGATCGAATTTTAATAAGCGATAAGGATATGTTTAAAACACATCTAAGAGAAGTGTATATCATAATGATTCTGTGTGACACTGAATTAAGAACCTCTGTTCTACTAAAGAAAGGGCAGACTGCCGCAGCAGGGAAAAAAGCGGGACTTCCTAGATTTTCCTGTGGGACTTCCAAATTTGAGGGGTAGGAAGTCTGGGACTTCCTGAGTCTGGAAGTTAATGGAAGACCTGTCACTATTTCCTAAGCCCCAAAAGCTTTTGGATCCTTACCAGACACTCAGTGGTCAAGGTTAACTATGTTGAAAAATGAAGTTGTCCAGACAATGTCCATAAATATTAAGTTTAACTTTTCATATTTAGCCGAAAACTCCAAGTTTTCTAGGTCAAACTCCTATTTTTCAATTTTAACTCCAACTTTTCTCAGAGATGGATTCTTAAACTCCTGCTTTCAAAATCCTAGTGAGAACTCTGTATATATATATACATATATATATATATATATATATATATATATATATATATATATATACATATATATATATATATATATATATATATATATATATATATATATATATATATATATATATATATATATATATATATATATATATACCGGTATATATACACGTACATATATATATATACAGTGGAACCTCCATAATTTGAATGCCAATTTTTCAAAACTACCGGATTTTTCGAAGACGACAGATGGACCCGACTTTTTTCACTATAACAGGCCTCCTAGTGGCCCACTTTGAAAATACAGGTTTTCATATAGGTTCTTCTTACAGAGTTCTCGGAAACGCCGAATCCGGCGTATTTTTACGCCTATTTTTGCTTTTGTACGCGTAAAATTTCCTTCCGAGGATTCTTATTTACGCTCTAATGCCACCGGACGTCCAAACTGAACTTCAAAGACGTACCGCGGACTTCCGAAATTTCTTTTGTCCGTCGAAATCGATACCCGAGATGTCCAAAAATTGTCAAAAAGCCCGCCCACTTTTAACGAGTTGTATGATGTTTGCCTCGCCTACTTATTGGAAATTCGCTACCTGTGTTGACTGAGCTTTAGGACGTCCCACTTTCCGCTTGCGGGAGTTTTATTGACATCGGTGTCAAGCGTCGCAGCACCCTTTTATTGGCTGCGTGATCACTGTGTGTATTTGTCACGCGTGCTGAGTTGATTAATTGATGTTTGTATAATCAAACTTTCTTCTGCGACACCCGAAAATATTCGGTGAAATTATATGAAGTCATTATTATTTTTAAATATTCACGTCTTAAAATCTTAAATTATTATTTTGCTCAGAACGTGTGTCGTCTGAAAAACACCTCAACACTTCCGGGAGTTACCGAGTGAATTTAAATAAATAAATAACAATTATGCACAGAACGCAAATTTAAATCTATTCGAATTTAGAAGCTTATGTTTGTCATGACAACAAAAGCAATTTTTCAAATGAGAAGAAAACATATTTTTCATCAAAATTTTTGGAAAACCCGTTTCTAAATTCGTAGCCTTGTTCCGGCTGTGCTGTTTACCAGCGCGGAAAAGACGCAAAGTAAGTCTAATTATAGGCGAATTGCGATGGTTTTGCTTGCTATTCTCCGCGAACGAACGTATTGCTGTTGGTAACATATCGAGAGCTGCCGTTAATTTGTTTGTTGTTGCACGAGTCGGCGCCGTTTTCCCGCAATTTTTGTGAAGTAAGCAACTCGCTCGCTCGTGTTGATCAGCTTCAATCCGAGCAAATATTTCATTAAATACATTTCTGCAAAATAATTTCAGCATAGTTTGTTTTTAAGAAAACATGTTTTGGGTGTTTTCTCTCATGTATTTTCTTTTCTTTTTTCTTTCTCTGGGCTTTGAAACGAACGCGAAGTTGGACCAATGTTGATGCGTTCTCTAAGGTCCGACATACAAGTACAGGCTTTCCAAAAAGATGCGATAGAATTTTAATAAGCGATAAGGATATGTTTAAAACACATCTAGGAGAAGTGTATATCATGATGATTCTATGTGACACTGAATTAAGAACCTCTGTTCTACTAAAGAAAGGGCAGACCGCCGCAGCAGGGAAAAAAGGGGGACTTCTAGATTTTCCTGTGGGACTTCCAAATTTGAGGGGTAGGAAGTCTGGACTTCCTGAGTCTGGAAGTTAATGGAAGTCCTGTCACTATTTCCTAAGCCCCAAAAGCTTTTGGATCCTTACCAGACACTCAGTGGTCAAGGTTAACTATGTTGAAAAATGAAGCTGTCCAGACAATGTCCTTAAATATTAAGTTTTCATATCTAGCCAAAAACTCCCAAGTTTTCTAGGTCAAACTCCTATTTTTCAATTTTAACTCCAACTTTTCTCAGAGATGGATTCTTAAACTCCTACTTTCAAAATCCTAGTGAGAACTCTGTTCTTACTCAAAATACAGGTTATTTACAGGTTTTTCAATAAAAAATATAGGTTAAAAAAGGTTCCTCCAAACTCACATAATGATTTAAAACTGAAGAAAAAACATTTGATGAATTTTTGCACCACAATTGCTACGATAAAATTGATCTGAATTTTACAAAGTCCAAGCGAGCGAAGCGAGCCAGGAAAAAAATTACAATTTCTTGACAGTTTTCATCACTTTTTTGGGACTAAAAAATAAAAAATGGTAGGGCATTTTGAACAAAAGTTAGGGTTGAGTCACGAGAAGGTTCAAAAAGTGAAAAATATAGGTATTTTCATGAAAATACAGGCTTTTTATAGATTTTATGAACAAAATAAAGGTTTTATAGGTTTGACACGAAATTATAGGTTATTACAGGTTTTATAGGTTTTGCTAGGAGGCCTGCTATAATTATTTACAAAAATATCACTGATTTTTCGAAAAAATCATTTTTTCGAACAGATCAGTCGGCCTCAATCAAAGAAATTCCTTTTAAAAAAACCCTGCTTAATACAAATTCCAAACTGGCAGTCAAGGTCACGCATGGTGATCATGATTTCTTTATGTGGCAAGTTCGATTGTTACACACCCGAGTGACTTCATGAGTTTATTTGCCACAGGTAACTGACACCGTCTCTACGGTGAATATTCTGAACATGTTTGTCAGACCCAATCAAAAAAATTCCTATTGAAATCCCCTGCTAAATTCGAAATGCCAACCAAGGTCAGGCACAATGATCATGATTTCTTTGTGCGATGTGTTTGATTGTTACACACCCGAGTGACTTCACGGGTTTATTTGCTACAGGTTACTGACACCGGATTAACGGTCACACTATTAAGTGATGATCCTTGATTGAATAAAGGATGTCTTTAATTGAGATTGTTAGCAATGATCGTGTTATTTGATATTTTTAAATGTTTTTATTATGGGTCATTAATGAACTTTAATGGATTTTAAAGTGGTTCAGTGATTCATGTAAGGTGTAAATATGAAGGATCTGTAATAGTACTGTTACAACAAAAATAATAATTCTGAGACGCATTCCCTGAATATTTATGGACATTTTTTAAAGTGAAAGTAGGGGCGAAAAGGCGAAACAAAATTGGCTAGAAATGTGGTTAGCCCTTTCGGATCTGTATCAACCTGTTTATTGCAGACTGATACAAATCTTCGCTAGCTGTCAACGTTTATCTTCTTTGCATCGAGTTTTGCAAGGTTAAATATTTCGTCAGTAAATTAGTTTGTTACTTTACATTTAACCTTCATTTTCGTTATTGTTGACGGTTGTAAATAAAAATGTAAGTTCATGTTTTCTTTTTATTTTCTGGTTCCGTAGGCCTGTCAAGTGTAAAAGATGATTAGCTCAACCTTCAAGCAGCTCATTATCTTTAATGCAGATGTTCCCATTACTTCAACGACATTGAATAAAAAATACGAACATATCCGAACACTACCGATTTCGGAAATTCGAACTAGCAATCCAGCAGTCCCTTGCACTTTGAATTATTGAGGTTTGACTGTATCTAGCTGCCAACAAGAGACTCTACATGGCTTTCGTAGACCTGGAGAAGGCGTTTGATCAAGTACTTTGGAAGGTTATCTGGTGGGCGCTGAGAAAACTTGGTGTGGTGCAGGGGATGTATGCAAATGCACAGAGCCGTGTCCATATTGGTGAGGGGTACAGTGAAGAGTTTGAAGTGAAGGTTGGTGTTCACCAAGGATCAGTACTCAGCCCACTGCTCTTCATCATCGTGCTTGAAGCCTTATCACGAGAGTTCCGCTCTGGGGTCCCCTGGGAAGACCTCTATGCTGATGACCTTGTTATCATCGCTGAATCGTTTGAGGAATGTGTCAGGAGGCTCTTGACATGGAATAAGCAAAGGAGAAGAAAGGACTGAGAGTAAATGCAGGAAAGACAAAGATCATGATCTGTGGTATGGGACTGGACCTCTTGCAGAGTTCAGGTGAGTTTCCATGCGCCCTCATTCGTACTGGAGTGGGCAGCAACAGCATTTTCTGCAATGGCTGCAAGCACTAGGTGCACAAGAAATGCAGTGGGCTCAAGCGCTTGAAAAAAGACCCTAACTACAGATGTACACGGTGCCAGGGAACTGCTCGCCCCTTGGATGGCAGACCACAGAAGGAAGTCCAGGCAAGACCTGACAAGCTTGAGGTGGTAGCTTCCTTTTGCTACCTAGGAGATGCTCTCAGCTATGAACTTTCAACCACAACACATGTGAAAACCGCCTGGAAGAAGTTCAAGGATCTGCTACCAGTTCTCTCTTCACGCTACATCTCTTTCAAAACATGTGGCCATGTGTACAGCTCTTGTGTGCGGAGCGCAATGCTCCATGCCAGCAAGACTTGGCCATTGACAAAGCCAAACCTCCAGCATCTGCAGCGAAATGACAGGGCAATGATCAGACAGATCTGCAATGTCAGACAGATCTGCAATGTCAGACCACAAGACACTGTCACCACCAGGTCCAATGATCTACTTGTGCGGCTTGGCATTGAGGATCTGGACCTCATTCTGAAGGAGAGAAGACTCCAATGGTATGGACATGTGGAACGCTCCAATGGTGCAGTCAAGACAGCCTTTGACATACAGGTTGATGGAAAGCGTGGGCCTGGGAGGCCCAAGATGACATGGAAACAGCTGACAGAGAGGGACTGCAGAGAATGACAGCTCTCGGCCATCAACCATCATGACAGACATACCTGGGGATCTGGTGTGAGATCTGCCATGCGTGCAGCAAGCCAGCTACCTGGAAGCGGGCCCACTGGTGTGGATGTTGCCCCTGTACCTGCACGTTAATCAAAAATCCGATTATGATGATATATATGATATGATGATATATCAGGATCAGGGCTAGAGAAACTAACAATCGCTTATCGGGCCAACATTTTTTTCCATTTCATGGCGCGTTTACAGATATTGGGTTTCGGTAATTTCCTTGACTGGCAGTAGTTACTGAAGAAAGTTTGGGTTTTTTTGTTTGTTTTTTCTACCTCCTTTCTAAGCAGAAGGCATTTTTCCGTGATGACTAACATGATGACTAAAGCAAACAGGTGCTATGCATCGCATTCTCCGTGTTTTAATAGTTTGTTTACACATTTTGATTGTTTAACAAACATGGTTACCTTGTGAACATCAGACCCCAGCACTATCAGTCCATACACCTGCCAGTCTGATCAGGGTTTATATTACACATAGGCAGCCACTGCAATGTCCCGACAAATGTGAGAAATTAGTAATTAAATGCTGAACAGTCTGCATGTATTCAAACCTGATCTGGGCATGCGTTACTTGAATGTGCAATAAGGTAATCAACTGGTATTCTTTCAATCCTAAGTTGTTCCTGCAGTCAGTTTACCTAACCACACTTTTTCCTGGGCAGGCTTACTCCTCTAAGCAGTTACCTTTACTTGTGCACATTCTTTCACCATAAAGCAATGACTGTCCTTCTTGAATCAGCTGCAGGAGGAATGACTGTAAAAAAAATTTCATGATCAATTCCCTAAAAGAATGTTACCGGAATGGCAGGGATCAAATCAACGGCCTGTTCACCATTCGGATGTGCATCCGACTGCCACCGAAGCAGGCTACTACTGGTGAAAAAATGTTTTTAAAATATCTGTAATGAGCGCAGGTTAGAACTGTGCCTGTTTATACCTATATTTTCTACCTTTCACAAACAATTATTTAGTCTAAGTCCTGGACCCGGGGTCCTGGAGCTGTTGGGCAATCCTGTTTTGATACCCCACCCACAAACAAAACGAAACTGAAAGAGTAATTCTCTGACAACCTTGCGGCTTCAATTCCGCCTTCTGTCTGTGTCTGATTGTTTGGGTTCATACGAAATCTTTCACGTTCTGGATTTGTTTATCGAAGGTCATAGGCACTTTCAACACAAGATTTTTTCGACGTAGAAGGAAACTGTCAACTTAGCAGCGCCATCACTTATTTTCGTAGGTGGTGATCTTTTATAATTTTTAGTATGTAGATGGAAGAACAAATAAATAATAGTAACAATTAATCTATTCTTATTCACGATAATTTGATTTCGAAATAGAAAATCAGCTGTAAAAATGGATTGTGAAATAAAAATACGAATATCCGTCATGCAATTTCCAAAATGTCAGCCCGCACGAAAATTTTGCAACGTAGGTAAACTCAGCGAGAAATTATGTTTTTCATTATCATCACTCACACTTCTAAATCTTACAGATATTACAGATAATATATCGAATTAGTATCTCCTAGATTTTTCTTTTTCAGTGTTTGAACAACGTATGATCTGGTTATTTTGTCTATACTATTTTCTCTTCCCCAAATTCGCACGGTATGTTAATTCGCACAGCCAAGGATCGAAACGCCCGTAAAGGGGTACCTAGACTTACCGAAACGAAACCAAAATACTGAAACGAAACCGAAATACCGAAATGGACTATTAAAAATATAGGGAAAGAGTCCAATTTACATTCATGACACTGGTTTTGTTTTGAAATTCTTTGTAATTGAAACGCAAATGTGCATAAATGAGACACAATGTGACTAATTTTGATAGAATGGAACAGAGAATTACGTTGACAAGTGCAAGGACAATAAGAGTTTTAATAGCATGTATCTACTTTTAACGGTCCATTCCGGTATTTCGGAGGCATCACAGTAAATGAGGCATAATCATTTGATATTATTTTCCTCCTCACTGTATATATGTTTATATATTGTATTTATTTGAGAAAATATTTTTTATTCATATCGCCGCAAAATTATTGACTAACAGCATTTTCCCTATATTTTTAATAGTCTGTTCCGGCTTATTCATTTGCTTTTAATATCCTCTTTAGTGTGGTTATTATACTGTATGTATGTTTATATATTATATTTATTTAGGAAACTACTCCATTATCCATTTCGCCCAGCATTTACTAACTAACAGCATTTTCCCTATATTTTTAACAGTCCGTTTTGGTATTTCGGTTTCGTTTCAGTAAATCTAGGTACTGCCGTAAAGGGATTCTGGGACATCTCGGCCCCTAACAAACTCGGCACCTAGCAAACTCGACCCTTAACCAACTTGGCCCCTACAAACTCGGCCCACAACCAACTCGGCCCCTAAAAATATTGTTTCATTTGGTGGATAGTTACACTGTATTTGAACACAAAATATTTTGTCTTTTTTTCATTCGACCTTGTCCCCAAAACATGCCATGATCATAGTCCAAAATGTCTCTAATCAGCTGAAAATTATATTATTAGGAAACTTCATTTTTTAGATTAACAATTTATGTAATAGGCATATTATTTCTATAGATGAGATAGTGTCTTCCAATCCATTCATTGACTGAGACTAATCACTATAGTGGGGCGGAGCTGGAATGGATGGCTCATTTAGATAGCAGATAGGTCTGCGCATAGGTTTCTGGTCAACTCGTACCTTAGTCATCTCGTACCTACTTTTGGTCAACTCGTACCTTAGTCAACTCGTACCTTAGTCAACTCGTACCCTTTTTTCAAATCATGCCTATTTTGGGTTGTCGTACCCTAGTATCCAATTTCAGTTGTCAAATTACATATTAATTTGTGGAATGTGATTGTTTGATTTATTTATTCATAAACCCTTAAAGCGCCAAGCAAAATTTGTAGCAGACAACATTTTGAATCTTTTATCTATTTTTCAGAGAAAATAAGTCTTGACATTATCATGTGAAGCATCTGCTAGGCAGATGATTCACATGAAATGTCGAGACTTTATTCTATGAAAAAGAAAATAAAAAAAATATTTTCTGCTGCTATTGTGATTGGCGGATTAAGGGTTCTGCAAATCTGATATGTCGAGGTACCAGTATCTTGTACTTCAGAGAGTCCCTTGAACTTCAAAATAACCAGAGTCAACTGTAATCGGACGAAGTCATGAGCTGGGTGTAAGTTAGCAGTGTTTTGCTTAGATCTGCCTGCACAAAACGCATTCCGCATAGCTCCAGAAAAGAGGAATATCCAGATAAATATTTTCCTTATTTCTCTACGAAAACATATGCTGAGGATACTCATTTGAAGAGTCTTACTGATGCACTTCTAATGGTTTGCCACAACATATATTTCATGGAGAAATAACAAAATATTAAAACTCATGATTGAAAAATAAATACATCTAGAGCTGTATTAATTGTTTGCCTATGTACAGTCATTGAATACCATTGAATACCATTGAATACCTTGACTTTAACACTTACCACGCTATGGGCACATTCAGCAGATGACAAACTGAAGTGATTCTTCTACATTTTCTTATAAAATAAGATCTGACACTTAATGCAAATTGTCTCCTAAGGAGACAATCTGCATTAAGCGTCAGATCCTATTTTCTTTGAAAGAGTAAGAAAAAATATTTCAAAATCTCATCTGCTGAATTTGTTACCCAGCATGCAAAAGTGTTAAAAAGACTTCCTTTTAGCTGTTGAGACTTGCAAAACTGTAACCCATTTATAGACTGAATAATTTATCCCACATTATATATTAGAAGATTCTAATTTCGATTTTAAGAAAGTCTAATGATTCAGATATTCTTTAGATAAAAATAGTTGAACTGGTTGAACTGTTTGCAAACAGTGGAGACCCTGATCAGAAGCAGCCTTCTGTGGCATCTGATGTGGGTCTTCACTGTTATTTACCCATCTATCTATCTATCTATCTATCTATCTATCTATCTATCTATCTATCTATCTATCTATCTATCTATCTATTCTTCTGTTTGTCCACTATCTCTTTTTGTTAAGAGGTACAAGTTGACCAAACTAGGTACGAGTTGACCAAATTAGGTACGAGGTGACTTGGGAGGTACGAGTTGACCAGAAAACAGGTACGAGTTGACCAAAAATAGGTATGAGTTGACTAAGGTACGAGTTGACCAGTTACCTGCACATAGGTCTAATATGGTGCAGGGTTTTCCCTGACTCGCTTTTGGCAGTATTTTACTCCCAAAATCATGTTCTGGACTCCCAAAACTAAGGGATAAGAGTCCTGGTGGATGCATTTATCATCAGTGTAAACTTGATTTAATTTATTTTTGGCTTTGAATTTGATTTGTTTTGTACCTAAAGGACAAGAAATATAACTATTTGGGAAACAGGTAATTTTTTAAAACAATAAACACCTAAACCTTATTTATAGACCCCTTAGCTCAAGATCAATGAGTCACTGGGACCCTCTTGCGGGCCTCGGTGGCTCAGTTGGATGCGCCGTCCGACTGGAGACCAGGAGGTCGCGGGTTCAACCCCCGCCAAGGTCGGCAACACTCTTTCGTGGAGATTGATCATGAAATATTTTCTATGGTCATTCTCTCCCTTGCGCTGATTCAAGAAGGGCAGTTGTCAGTTTCTGGCGAAAGAATGCGCACAATATTAGTTAACCGCTTAGAGGACTAAGCCTGCCCAGTAAACATGTGGTTAGGTAAACTGACCGCGCTCGACATGACCCCATTGGGTTGACTGGGCCGTAAAACCTCAACACAAACAAACACTGGGACCCTCGGTTTCAAGCCCTGAGGGAAAGCCCTGATGGTGATCTACAGTAATTTTGAAATTTAATAAGTGCGTTTACCCAGTACATTAACAGCAATGAACATATTTGTTGCCCTGTTTAATTTGCAAAAAAAAAAAACAAAAAAAAACTTAATGTACATTACGATAACACACTTGTTAACTGCAATGCTATTTATTGAGGCTGTAAAAATTGCGATTTTCAGATGAAAAATTTGATGAAGATTGTTCTAACAAGTACCCATAATATATGTTTTGAACAGAAATAAGAAAGTTGTTTACCCCAGTTAATCTCACTTTTACCAATATATGAAAAAAGAACAAATTGCACACGTTTCATGACAGTGCAGCACAATTAAGAAAAGAACAAATAATGCACATTTTAAGGAAATGCATTCATCTGCGCCTGCAAAGACACAAATTAAGCGGCCGCGCATGTCTGTAAAATAAAAATGTGGCTGTGATAATGAAAAAAAAAATCAGATGAAAATAAAATGAAATTAGATATGCGCCATGCAAGGGCTCAGATCAGCCTGTACTTCAGTGCAGTCTATTAAGAATTTTCGATGACACTCAGTAACTCATATAAGCTCTAACTTAAAATAACATTATAACACTGAAGATAATAGATAGAGACATGATTTATATATGAAATATGCAGATTGATAATATGTTCATGTTAAAACATCATTAATAATCATTTCTAAATATTAGGGGCCGACTTGGTAAGGGGCTGAGTTTGTTAGGGGCCGAGTTTGTGGGGGCTGACTTGGTTAGGGGCTGAGTTTGTTCTAAAGGGGCCGAGTTGTCCAGTATCCGTAAAGAGTAGTTGCATTCGATGGGGCCGCGCTAAAAAGATGGGACCAAAGTTTGATCACCCAGGAAAAGCCTTTATTCTTCATGGAATTAAATAAATTTTGGCAGACATATTATTTTTAGAGTTCATCAAAATGCATATCCAGATTTTCAAATATTTCCCAGTAATACAAAAATAGGCTTGGCCTAAATGCGAGCACAGCACGTACCTATCTGTAGTCGCTTCAAAAGTCCTTCACAGCATCATTAAAGAATGAATATCAGTTTATAAAAGATATATGTAATTCAATAATGAATAATAAAAATAATCAGCAAAATATGTTCGTGACACTTATTGACATGCATTTCTTGTCACTTCGTGACGCTTATTAGTGAGACCCAAATTTTGTGAAAAGCAGTATAACCAAGTCTTCCGGTGACAAATTCCTGGAAGAAAAACGAAGAAAATTGGTCAGAGCAATTTCTGCTGAAAGTATGTATAGTTGTATGTTACTTTTCCTTGATCATATTCTCTACCGTAGAGCTCATTTATTATGCGACACTTCGTTCGTCGTGAGCTTTGCTAGCTATAAAAGAAAGGTTGCCGATTTAATAGGCCCATGTCGGCCGGAGAAAAGATAGGACCAGATTTTAGCGCAAATGACCATGTTCTTCATTTCTGCTAGTATGGCCAAAATAGTATATGACAGGTAGTTTTTATGGTATATGCTAACCAAAATCATTCTAAGGAATTCTCAAACCAAAACATTTTGATGGTTTGTGAATCAGTTTTCGAAATAATGTGCCCGGGACCAGGCTGGTACCAAAATATTTTACCGCACACTGTTAAACTTGTAATGTTACTACTATTATTATTTATTAGTAATAGATGGGTTCAGTAATACGGAACTTTAGTTTGTGATATATGTTTTGTTTACAAGTTAAACATGTATACGGCAAGCCGTCCAGAACATCAGTGAGTTCTAAAAGTATCTCAGAGGCATGGTCAGCCGGCCTTCGTGGTGGTCTAAATTATATGTGTGGGAAAAGATAAAACTAAATGTTTCTCAAGATGCCAGAGCCAGTGGCTGTCAGTGTCAATAACACATCATCTCCCTTTCCGGCTGAGCAGAGTTCCTTGATAAATGCTCGTAATGTTTATGCTGGGTTTTTATTAACGATGTTCTGTTAACGTTCCAAGGCGTGTACTATAAACATATTCAAGCAAGTTCACCAGCTGATAAACCAGTTTATCAATAGGTCAGTCTGTCTGGAGGCTTTACGCATCTACCAGATTTGGTAACATAGTAATTTTGACCTCAAGTGTCCTGAGAATTCTCACGGTTTTCAGCGTTTTTCTCTGAATTATCGCACAATTTAACAGGTGATTTGGGGCCTGTCTCAACGCTGTTCTTAACTTACGGCCCATTAGGAGCTCTACCGGACTAAATCCATTATAAAGCGGCATTGTATTGTATGCTAGCAAAGCAAGATACGGATCGTCAGCTTTCTTAACCATGTCCTTTATTGTACCTACAAGGCGTTCAATTATCCCGTTACTTTGAGCCATTTTCGGACTACTTATAACAATATCAAAACCATACTGCACTGCAAATTCTTTGAAGGCACTAGATGTGAAATATGCACCACCATCTGAATGGAAGTACTCGCAAATACCGTGACACGTCATAATTGATTTTAGATGGTTTATAACTGAACCTGACGTTTGGCTGTACAGTTTAGCTATTTCTATGTATCTGGAAAAATAGTCCACGACTAGCAGATAATTAGCGCCATTAAGCTGAAATAAGTCTGCTCCTGTTCTCTGCCACGGGCGTGTGGGGAACTCTATTGGCTTTAAAGGCTATTTTAATTGTTCTATGCATTTTTGACATGATTTTACCATGTTTTCAAGCTCTGTGCTTAAGCCCAGCCACCAAACTGACGACTTCGCATGCTCCCTACACTTTACAATTTCTTGGTGCCCTTTGTGAATTTTCTCTAAAATTTCCCCATGTAAAATCTCAGGGGTAACTAATCTAATTCCCTTGAGTAAGAGACCCTCCTGTACCGTAAACTCATCTCTAAATGCCCAGTAAGGCTGCAAAGTTTCATTTAATGCCAATTTTTCAGGCCAGCCTTTCCTGCAATATTTCAAAATACTAGAGCATATTGGATCTTAGTCATAGTGATACTTGACCTGGTCTAACCTTGAGTGGGAAGCCAGTAGACCGCTTATCACCGTATCAACAAATGCCTGAGTTTGTAATTGCAGATCTGAATAAGATTCTTCTGTATGACTCAAAGGAGCCCGACTAACGGTATCGGCTGAATAAAGGTTTTTCCCAGACGTATGCTTTATGGTGTAATGAAATCTCATGAAGCGCATTCTGAAACGCTGTACTCTAGGTGGAATATCAGACAAATCTTTGGTACTAAGAAGGGGAACTAGGGGCTTATGGTCTGTTTCAATGTGAAACGACGTGCCTATCAAATAGTTTGCAAATTTTTCGCATGCCCAGGTCATGGCCAGTGCTTCTTTCTCTATCTGAGCATACCTGCATTCAGTGTCACTAAGAGAACGAGAGTCAAACGCTACAGGCTTCCATCCGGCCTTGGTGGCTCAGTTGGATGCGCCATCCGACCGGAGACAGGAGGTCGCGGGTTCAACCCCCGCCAAGGTCGGCAACATTCTTTCGTGGAGATTGATCATGAAATATTTTCTACGGTCATTCTCTCCCATCCGCTGATTCAAGAAGGGCAGTTGTCAGTTTCTGGCGAAAGAATGTGCACAATACTGGTTAACCGCTTAGAGGACTAAGCCTGTCCAGTAAATGTGTGGTTAGGTAAACTGACCGCGCTCGACATGACCCCATTGGGTTGACTGGGCCGTAAAACCTCAACACAAACAAACTACAGCTTCCAAGTTTCACCGTGCTTCTGTCGACGCAGGCCTCCAAGGCCAAAGGAAGAACTAATGGCTGAAATTAAGCTTTCCTTATTGGGATCATAGTGGGCCAGCACCGTTTCTGATCTGATGCATTAAAAGCAGATTCTTGCATCGGTCCCCATGACCACGCATTTTGCTTTTTAAGCAATTCACGTAAAGGTTTGCTTTTCTCTGCAATGGCCTTTGAGAATTTGGCTAGTTGATTAACCATACCGAAGAATCTTCTTATGTCAGAAGTATTTTGCGGGGTTGCCATTTCTGTGATAGCACGGCATTTTTCAGGACACGGCCTTAAACCTTCTTCATCTATCCAGTGACCTAGAAAGGTCAAAGATCGCTGCGCAAACACACACTTACTTTCATTCAGCATGATACCAGCTGATTCCAGCCTTCCTAACACCTGCATCAAATGCTCGTCGTGCTGTTCAAGTGTTTCCCCAGATATCAGACAATCATCAGTTTGGCAGACTACCCCCAGGATGTTTTCTAGCAAAAGTGAAAGTACTCACTTGCAGAGGAAATACCCATAGGCAGTCGGTTAAAACAAAACCTACCAAATGGCGTGATAAACGTGGTAAAAAGTCGTGATTCTGGAGCCAGATTGATTTGCCAAAACCCGCTATTTGCATCCAAGTTGCTAAAACGCCCACCCGCTGGCTTCGACAGAGACTCCTCTACAGTAGGAAGTGGGTGTTTTTCCCTCATGACACTCTCATTTAATTTGGTGAGATCCACACAAATTCAGATCTGATCACTGTTAGCTTTGGGGACGGCGACCATACCAGAGCACCACTCTGTAGGCTGGTCTCCTTTTGAAATTACCCCTATATCTTGCATTCTCTGTGATTTTGTTTTAACCTTGTTCATTAATGGGAAAGAGACTCTGCGGGGCACCGAAAGGGAATGGGGCTGTGCACTGCCATCAAGTTTGATTTTGTATTCCCAGTCAGTCTTACCTTAACCCTTAAATAGCTTCGGATGTTTCGCTTTATATGTATTTGATGCGTGTACAGACAAAAGATTTACCTGGCCAATTATCCGTAAAGACTCTATGGCAGGCCGCCCAAGAAGTGCTAGAGACAATCCCCTAATCACATATACATTCTGAACACTATAACACTTTTTCGTTTCCATCGTACACCGAAATTTTCCAAGTACATCCAGCTTGGATTTTTCCGGACCGCACAGAACCTTCTTAGCATTCACTAGTTTAACTCCTGTGAAACGTTCGAAATCCTTATCTGAGATCACCGTCACGTCAGCACTGCTGTCCACCTGTCCACCCGTCGATCAGAATGTTGGTGATCCACGGCTTCGCCTCCACTGAGTCGATACTGTCCTCCGACTCGACCGAACCAAGAAATCCCTGATCGCCCTCGTCGTCGCTGTCAAGGTAAACTTCATTTACCTTGGGCTTTGACAAGCAGACTCTAGCCCAATGACCTTTGACTGAGCATTTGTGACAAATTGCGTCCCTTGCAGGACAATTGTCCCTTGGGTGGTTGTCTCTGCCGCACCGTTTGCATTATTGCTGCTGACTTGTGGTTTTAGTCACAGACTTTATCCCTTTTATTTGACCATTGTGGTTATGTTTTTTACAGCGTCCACTGATTCTGACTTATGTCCTGGCAGAACGGGCTACTGTGCCTTGACAACCTCATGCTGCCTGGCCTGTGCTAGGGCTTTCTCCAGCGTCAGTTCCGCATCAAGCTGAAGCTTCTCTGAAAGTTTGTGGTCTCGAAGCCCGACCACTAGCCTATCCCATATCAAGTCATTGTGTAAAGCTCCAAATGCACAGTACTCTGCCAGTTTATGCAAACTCGTAACAAATGAATCTACATTTTCTCCCTCAAGCTGCACCCTCTGATTAAATTGTACACGTTCAAAAATAACATTCCGTTTAGCGATGAAATACTCTGTTAAGCTTTTAGTTACTGTACCGTACTCTTTCTTCTGGTCAATTGTCAAACTTAGACTGTCCAAAATGTCATCAGCTTCACTCCCCATGCAGTAGATTAAAGAATTAACTTGTATCTCCGGAGGTTTGTCTGACAATCCTGAAGCTGACCTGAATCTTTCAAAGCGCTGAAACCACTTCTCCCACATTTGGGGTTTTGTAAAGTCAAATTTCTCAGGGTGCGCGAATTGAAAAGTAGCCATTTTTTCACTGTAATTCTCTAGGCTTCACAATTACTATAGTCCAATTTTCAACTACCGCTGCCGCCAGGTAATGTTACTACTATTACTATTTATTAGTAATAGATGGGTTCAATAATACGGAACTATAGTTTGTGATATATGTTTTATTTACAAGTTAAACATGTACATGTATACGGCAAGGCGTCCAGAACATCAGTGAGTTCTAAAAGTATCTCAGAGGCATGGTCAGCCGGCCTTCCTGGTGGTCTAAATTATATGCGCGAGAAAAGATAAAACTAAATGTTTCTCAAGATGCCAGAGCCAGTGGCTGTCAGTGTCAATAACACATCAAAACTAATGGTTTGTATTCACATAATGTTTGGCCATTGGTTCGATAATTCAATCAAAATGGTATACTGGTTACTTGGCCACAATTTAATGGAACTGAAAAAACTAAAAGTATCCATTATATTTAATCTTATGAAAAATATCACGAGCGGATCTGAAGTTAGGATATTTACCTGCAACTGTATGGACGTTGGAGGCAAAATATTCATTTGGCGCCGTTGTTTGGTCCTTTCTTTTTCCGCAACTACCCTTTACGGGCATTTTGATCCTTGGCTGTTTTGACCTTCGCAAGTAGCGAAACGACCCCTCCTGAAAGTTTGGATGTTTCACCATTAGGTTTTTGCTCTATTTGACGTTTTGCCAACAACTGGTCCAGATGGTCAGGGTGTGCAAAAATTTTCAGTCTCTAACCGGTTTGAGCTAAATTCTTAGAATTTCTGCTGGACCCAACAAATGTTTGTCTGGCAGTGCCAGCAATGTTTTATAAATTGGAATGGAATAAGTGAACTTTTCTATGAGTTTTGCTGATGTATAAGATGACAGATTTCAGTCAACCACATTACCCAACCTCTTTGACTAAAAGTTTCATTTTCATTTGAAAATTTAGATAAATTTGATTTTGGATACCATATTTTTCCTTTTTATTTGTACACCTTACTCTTTGTTGATTTTTTTTTTTTTTTTTTTTTTTTTTTTTGTTATAAGTACAGAGCATTGCTCTATACTTATAGCCTAAAGAAAAAAAAAAAAAAAAAAAAAAAATCAATTTTACTACCAGACATTGTGACTGTATCTAAAATTGCTGGATGAGTAACGAACAATGTAGACTAATCAGACGACATTTCTGCACCATCAGATCTGGGCCAGCACTGTTTGCTTGATTAAGCCTATTTTTTTTAATATATGTATGTTTGTAAGGGGTGCAGGACAACTTGCCCCAAGACAACTCACCCCACATAAAACTTGCCCCAAGACAACTCGCCCCTGATTCTTAGGACAACTCATCCCATTTAGAAAGTAACTCGCCCCAGACTGGTAATAGCACATTATGATTTGTCAAAGCCTATTTTCTGGGAAAAAGAATAAGAAAAATATTTCAAAATGTCTGCTGAAATTTTTACCCAGAGTCCTAAGCGTTAACATGGTTAAAATGCATAAAAATGTTGACTATATTAATAAAAGGTAAAAACAAAATAATTAACTGTATCGCACAAACAGTGCTGCTAACGTTTGCAAGCATCACATGTTATAGTATGCTTATGCCCAGTGACAGGTTCTTGACACTTATTACACAAATCAGACATGAATTAAACAATTTTTCAAATACTAGGGCTATACGTATACTGTTCTGTCTAAAGTAGAAATTGATGCCAAGATAAGTTGGGCTGAGAATTTATACAACAGTAAGCGGTAAATCAAAGACAGTTCCTTTACAATAAAGTACAAAATTTAACAGACAATGCATTTGATGAAATTTTTTTTTGGTCTTTTATTAGCCTTTAATTGGATGCGACGGAAAACTGCACACAAAACAAAAAACTTTAATCATATCAGGCCAAAGAAATACTGGTGCTAAGTAAAGGCTGTTTCACTCCCTTATGTCATGTTTGAAAGTTCTAAAGGATTAAAGACAATTTTCAGTTGTTCATTGATTTCACATGGAAGATTAAAAATATGGATAATTATCATGCCGAGGGATGAATGCGGGTGGACAGAAGACAAACGGATAGATGCATTAAAAATAATATAAAAAAAAATGTTATAAACTGAAATAAAACAAATTTAATAATAATAATAATAATAATAATAAAGTTTTAATATTTCCTTTTCAATGACTCCAACAATGTGATATTTCTGAACTGTACACATTTACTCATCTGTTTTATCGTCTTTCATTTATCTATTTATTTATGTTAATCATTCATTGATTCATTCATTCATGTTAGCTCAGTAGCTTAAGAGCTCGCATATAGATCTGCCACTTTTTTTCACTTTTTTTTTTAAATAAAAGTCAGGCTCTGAGTTCAGGACTACTGAAGTACAAATTCTTGTAACTAACTTGCTAATTTATATGTAGGGAAAAGTGGGATTTTCAGGGATATATATTATTTTTTCCTATTCAGTCTGCTCCATAGCATTGATTGTGGATATTAGTACTGGTTTGAACCGCCTCCTTGGGGCATTTCTAATTAATGTCACAATCTATGTTTGAAGCAGAAATAAGAAAAAAATATCTTAGATCATCTCCAGACAAAAATCATTTCTAGTGTCTTAAAAGGTAGCATTACGTTGCATTGATATGTATGTTTGTTTGTTTGTGTTGAGGTTTTACGGCCCAGTCAACCCAATGGGGTCATGTCGAGCACGGTCAGTTTACCTAACCACACGTTTCCTGGGCAGGCTTAGTCCTCTATGCGGTTAACCGGTATTGTGCACATTCTTTCACCAGAAACTGACAAGTGCCCTTCTTGAATCAGCGGAAGGGAGAGAATGACCGTAGAAAATATTTCACGATCAATCTCCACGAAAGACTGTTGCCGACCTCGGCGGGGGTTGAACCCGCGACCTCCTGGTCTCCAGTCGGACGGCGCATCCAACTGAGCCACTGAGGCTGGCTTGATATGTATATATGTATGTATGTATGTATGTATGTATGTATGGATGGATGGATGGATGGATTGATAGGTAGATAGATAGATAGATAGATAGATAGAGAGAGAGAGAGAGAGAGAGAGAGAGAGAGAGAGAGAGAGAGAGAGAGAGAGAGAGAGATAAGTCTGATTTATATAAGGAAAAGTGCAATTGCAGAGTTATACCTTATTCTTCCTATTTTTTTTTTCTCTTAAACTAGTGCCAGAATTGCATAGATATGTTATCTTTAGATAGGTAGGTAAATAGACACATACATAGAACAATAATCACTTATTTGTCATTTAAGTTTTCTTTGAAGATAAACTCCTACCACACCAAAACAACCAAAGCAATTTAATATACCTTAGTATTTGGGATAATTGGCCGACTAATGTAATAATTACAACAATGGGCAATGTGCATTTTTTTCATTAATTTTTTCTTCAGTTTTTCCCGGTTAAGCAGGCTTATGGGCACTTGGTAAATGAGTGGGTGGAAGTGGGGGTTGGGGGAAGGTGACTTGAGGGGCAAGTTGTCTTATGAGTGTGGGGTGAGTTATCTTTGGGCGAGTTTTATGTGGGGTGAGTTGTCTTGGGGTGGGTTGTCTTTCGTATGTAATTCGTATGTAAGTATGGTAATTTGATCAAATCAAACCCTCTCAGAAATTTTAAATCTTTTTATTGAAACAATCATGGGTTGATGGGCTCCTGATTTGTGAATTGGTTAAATTAGGCAATTATTGTTGCATAATGAAAACCTGGCTATATAAATTTGACCCCCTTAAACACCACTTTTATATAGTAAAATTGGGGTTTACAGGGGCATACATTAGATTTCTTATTTCTGCTCAAAAACATAGATTGTGGGTACTCGTTAGAACTGCCTCATCGAGGTGGTCCTCAAGGGTACCCACAAAATATATGTTATGAGCAGAAATATGAAAAATATCAGATTTTTTTATCTGAAAATTTTCATTTTTTGGTGGTAACATTTTCAGTATATTTGAATAAGCGTGTTTTCGTAATGGACAAAATACATTTATTTTTGTTATCATTTTTGGTCTAATTTTCAGTTGCAACTAGATATAGGGCACTTGTAAGACTGTCGCATGGTCAGTTTCAGACAGATATCACTTGCGTGACTTTTAATGAACATTGACATGCACAGTCAAGGGCAAAGACAGTCAAGGGCAAAGTAAACACACATGTATGCTATGGTGCTACAGGTGAGCCTTCAAATATAATTTGTATGTTATTATGACATAAAGTGCCTACAAAATAAGATTTTGTCGAAGAAAAAAGTCCTTATTTTGATATAATTACAGTTATCATATCAGTGGTGCCCCAGTGCCCAACAACTAGCAGCAAGGTTAAGGTACTGAAGTGAAGTGAAGTTTTTCCACACAAAAAAGCAATTTCTTTTTTCATACTTTTCAATGAGAACATATGTTGTGTGTACTTATTAGTCATCATGGAAACACGCCTATATAATTTTGACCCCCTTAAACCCCATTTTTATATAGTAAAACTGGGGTTTACAGGGGTATACATTATTTTCTTATTTCTGCTCAAAAACATAGATTGTGGGTACTCGTTAGAACTGCCTCAATGAGGCAATTCTAACGAGTACCCACAATCTATGTTTTGAGCAGAAATATGAAAAATATCAGAGTTTTTATATCTGAAAACTTTCATTTTTTGGTGGTGAAATTTTAAATGTATTTGAATAGGCATGTTTTCGTAATGTTGTGTTTCATTTGAAGTGACCTGGCTGAGCACTGCTATTAAATGGGCTATCTAGCTTGCTCAGAATATTTATCTTAACCCTTAAAGCGCCAGTCACAACTATTGTCGTCTCCTTTTTCTTCTGCCGGTTACTTTAAAAGTCATTTCTGCAAACAGTGTGGACCCAGATCAGTATTACATTTTGTATTATTTTTTCAGAAAAAAAAATAAGGCTTGATATTATATATGAATTATCTGCTAGGCAGATGATTCACGTCTTAATTGTTGTGTTATTTTCTCAAAAATAATAAAAAAAAATGTTTCAAAATGTCATTACCCGTTGACTGCTGGCTGCAGTTGTGATTGTGATTTTTATTTTAAAATTAAAACATCTGTAGCCAATGTATTTGTTTCTAGGTGTCTGACAAGTTTCAAGATGTCTGATATCTGATAAGTTTTGAGATGTCTGATAAGCCACTATATCTACAAGGAAGAGGTAGAGGAAGGGGCAAGAACAAGGCAGAAAAACAGTCACACAATAATAGCGGATACACTGGAGTTGGTAGAGGCCAGCAAAATGCAAAACAAGGTAACTACACATAAACCTCTTTATAACACGGTTCATTAGAACATGTTTTTGGATATTACACAGTTCGAAGATGGATCCCAAAAATGTATAGATTGTATAGAAAAATGACCATAAATGGTCATTTTTCTATATAATCTTTACATTTTTGTTTTGATATAACATGGTTGTTTAACTAACACGGTTTATGCTTTGGACCCCAACAATAGTGTTATAAAGAGGTTGTGGTGTATTATTATCTTTACCCTAGACATGGCTCCAGGTAAGGTGCTTTTCAACCAAAAAAAGTATTGATAATTTTTTTTTATTATACCGGGGTGAGGGAGAAGGGAGGAAGGGAAGGTAGCTTTGCTGCTTATTGGCATTTCTTGTTTGTTGGCAAAAACATAGTCTGTTGCTGTGCGTATTCATTAGAAGTGATTCACTGAGGTACTTCTAATGAGTACCCAAAATACGTTTTCATGGAAAAATTAGTATTGCCACTGATGATCAATTATAATCGATCATCAGTCACTTTTGCCTCTTGTGACTGATAATCGGAATGATTCTATTTGAGTCATTCTGGATTTGTGGTCAGTAAAAGTGAAAAAAATGATAAAATAGCCTTAAAAATGTCAACACAAAAGTACTGACATTTTTCTTATTTCTCCATGGAAACATATGCTGTGGGTACTCATTAGAAGCACCTCACAGAGGCACTTCTAATGGGTACCCACTGCATATGTTTTCTTGAGAAATAAGAAAACTATTATTTGAATATCCCTCTTATTGATCTGGAGTAATAAATAAGTACCTAAACTACTGGGTAAGAGTGAATATTAATCAATGATCAGTTGGTTTAACAAAACCGATGACTGGCTATGAAATTCTGGCCGATTCCCAACACTAGGAGATATATAAAAAAAAAAAAATACAGTCAAACCTCAATAACTCGAACACCAATGGCTAATTTTTGAGCTCATAAACACAAATTATATTAAGGGAAATTTTCTTATTTTATCATGAAATTATATGTTCATGGTGATTTGAATGAGTGCACTCAACATGCAATTATTGTGTAGAAAATGGAAAAGATTTCCCTATATTGTTGCTATTTGCTTCCCGACCTGATGCCATGATTAACCCTGAGTGACTCAAACTACTCATGTCTCGAACAAATTTCCATGGTCCCAAAGATGTTTGAACCATTAAAGTTTGACTGTGTTTGGATACAGGTATTCTTCTTATCTGGAGCTATGATCTTACTTGTTCCCTTGCCACAGTCATAATAATTTCATACCTCCAGTTAAACCAATAATTGAGGTGATAATTTAGAATGATTTTTGTTATTTTTGTATTAGAATATGTCTTGCTTTCAGATTCTACAATGTTCTGGTATCTACATAGCTATGGATAAGACACTTTATCCAACTGAAAAGTACTGGGCCCAGTTGTTCAAAGCTAACGACGTCGTTAGTTAACGATTCGTTAAAATTTACATCGAGTGATACGTAAATATGCCGAAATTTTTTGCTGAAAAAATGTGAGTAGCTTTTGCAGTGCAAAAGCTACTCACATTTTTTCAGCAAAAAATATCAGAATATTGTATATTGAATCTGCTAAAACAGTTAACGAAATGACCCTTAACGAGCTCGTTAAGCTAACGACGCTTTGAACAACTGGGCCCTGAAATTTTTCTTATTTCTCCACAAAAACTTAGGTTTTGGTAATCATTAGAAGCACCTGCATTAGAAGCACCCACACTGAGGTGCTTCTCATGAATACTGATGGCCTCAGTTGGATTTGCCTTATCAGGAGGTCACCGGTTCGATCCCCGTCAGGTCTGGCAACATTCTTTGATTGATCATGATTGATCATGAAATATTTTCTATGGTTCTCTCTCCCTTCTGCTGATATAAGAAAAGCAGTTGTCAGTTTTTGGCAAAAGAATATGCACAAATACTGGTTAACCGTGTAGAGGCCTAAGTCTGTCCACGAAAAGTATGGTTAGATAAACTGACCGGCTGGACATAACCATAACGGGTTGACTGGTCGGTAAAACCTCAACTCAGTCAAAATCTAATGAGTACCCATGACGTATGTTTTTGTGAAGAATGATAAGAACAAAATATTATTTCCGTACCCCAATTATCTAGAGCTGAATCTACTCGGTGAACAGCAAATATCCTGACTAGATGCATCATAACTCCAGGGCCCAGTTGTTCAAAGCGTCGTCATTAGCTTAACGAGCTCGTTAAGGGTCATTTCGTTAACCGTTTTAGTGGATTCAATATATAATATCCTGATATTTTTTGCTGAAAAAATGTGAGTAGCTTTTGCAGCTACTCACATTTTTTCAGCAAAAAATTTCAGCATATACATTGTATGCGTATCACTCAATGTAAATTTTAACGAATCGTTAACTAACGACGTCGTTAGCTTTGAACAACTGGGCCCAGGTAAGAAGAGTATCCAGAAAATTATTTTTTGTTATTTCTCTATGAAAACGTATGTTGTGGGTACTCATTAGTAGTACCTCATTGAGACACTTCTAATGAGTATCACCATATTTTTGTGGAGAAATAAGAAAAATATCCATACTTTTTGGTTGAAAAAAAAAAAAAAAGCATCATCTGGAGATGTGCTGCATGTATGCATAGACTGGTCTAGGTCTTGACTGTTTTGTTCTGTATATAGGCTGTATCATGCTTAAAGGGTAATGTAAAACTGTCCTAGAGCCCTGATAACATATTTTAAATTGACAAAAACATTGTAAACCCTTGCCATGCTGAATAAATTAAGATGCCATGTCCAGTTTAAATTGTCAGCCAGTCAGATTACTTTATCCAGATTGTTGCCACAGATTCACAAACTGGATGACAAACAGTGCAGATCCAGATCAGTTGGCTTCTTCAGAAGCCAACTGATCTGAATCCACACTGTTTCAGTTTGCAAAGGCATGGCATATCCAGTTTCAGCAGGACCAGGGTTAATTTCAAACTGACAAAAAAAAAAAAATAAATAAATAAATAAACTAACATTATCTTTACAGCTAGTCTGACAGCGGAGGAGAGATTTCAGGCAGCCAGTGAAAAGTATCAGGAGTCTATACAGCGCCACCTACAGGAGGACAATGGTGACGCTTACTCTTCAGAAGACGAAGAAGATATTGGAGATAATGTACTGGAGAAAGTGTTTAAGACTTACTCGACAAACACAGGTATTATAAGCCGCATATGGAGTTTATCTGACTTTGTAGTCACCAGGGTTTTCCAGGAAGGGAGCTCAGACAGAACGGCCTTACAAAGGACCATTTGATGATACTTCTTGGATAATTTTCTCTCCATAAAAATATATGTTGTTGGTACATGAACTTATTAGAAATGCCTTGGTGAGTCACTTTTAATGAGTACCCACAACATATGTTTTATAGAGAAATAAGAAAAAATTATCCCAGAACTATCACCAAATACTCCTCCTTAAGTCCCTTTGGCCTGATGTATACCTAAAGTTTGGGGCCTTATTGCAAAAATACAATTACAGAAAATAATGATGCAAAATTTATTGGCTGAAAGAGGAAATTGTTATCATATACTAGTAACTTTATTATGTCATCATAATGGTGAAAAATGTAGCATGGCAACAACACATGTTGTTTTAGAGAATTTAGGTGATAAATTTGAAACCTGGGTTTTGAAAAAAATTAGGAAATACCTCCTGACAGCTGGCTGTCAGGAGCACTTTAAGTCTAGTGACAGCCAGCTAGCAGCAGACCTAAAATACTCCTGACAGCCAGCTAATGTTTTTTCAGTGTATACGGTAAATGTCCTAAAAATTCGAACACTAAAGCGTCTGACAAAATGACATATGCAAACAGTATAGACCCTGATCAGACTGCTCCTGAAGGAGCAGTCTGATCAGGGTCTACACTGTTTGCCATTCCACTAAATATTTAAACAAACAGCTGCACAAAAAGCAAAATTTAAGCCAAAAGAGTATGGAATAAAGTGTTCGAAATTTTAGGAAATTTACCGTACAGGCATTTGATATTCTTTCTTATTAAAGTTTGTTTTTTTAAGGATACTTCAAAGTAGTAACCTTTACCACTCTCTGGACTATTTCAGCAGATGACAAATTGATAACATTTTTCCAGAAAACAGGATTTGACATTTTATGTCCCCATTAGAGACAGTTTGCATGAAATGATAAAATCTGTTTTCGGGGAAAAATAAGAAAAATATTTTAATATGTCATCTGCTGAAAATTTTACCCAAAGTGCTCTTTAAGCATTACATATCTTTATTAATTCATTTTAGACTGACTAAATTCTCCACACACTAAATATTGGAAGGGTCCAATTTCAATTTTAGGTATGTCAGGTAATGTGATTTAGATAGTCCTAAAGAAAAATGGCTAAACTATTTTCAAACAGTTGAGACACTGTTCAGATGCAGCATTATGCAGCATCTGATTTGGGTCTACACTATTTGCTAATTACCCTTTTGGAGGTCTCCAGACGAAATGTGTTAATTTCTTACATTATGCTTGTAGTTATTGCTTAGCACCCTGGGTAAAAAAGAGGATTAGACATTTAATGCAAATTGTCTTCATTGGAGACAGTTTGCATGTAATGTCAAATCCTGATTTGCATAAAATGTCAAATCCTGTTTTCTGGAGAAATTAATAAAAATATCACCATTTTGTCATCTGCTAAATTAGCCTGAAATAACCACTCACATTTCAAAATATCTCATAAGACTTCAAGATTTCTTTAGAGGCAAATTCCTTGTTACTTAACATAGCTGCAGATAAGAGGGGGTATTCACAAAATATTTTTCTAAAAAATGTACATTTTGAGTACTCATAAGAAGCACCCAAATGAGGCACTTCAAATGAGTACCTACATAAGAAGCGCCTCACTGAGTCAAATGAGTACCCACAACATGTGCTTTTGTGGAGAAATAAGAAAAATATCAATAATTATATTTTCAGTTGAAAAAAAAGTGCTCATCTGGAACTAAGCTACATGCCATGCTGAATAAATTAAGATGCCATACCCACTTCTAGTTTTCAGCCAGTCAGATTTCTTAATCCGGATTGTTCATACAAATTCGCATGCTTGATGACAAACAGTGCAGATCCAGATCATTTGGCTTCTGAAGAAGCCAGCTGATCTGGATCTACCCTGTTTGCAAAGGCAAGGTATATCTGGGTTCAACAGGACTAGGGTAAATATATTCTGTTTTGTATATTGGTATATAGATGTCTTTATGGCATTTTGCCACATAAAAATCATATACAGTATGAAGATATGAGATCTAAAACTTGTTTATTATTTACATACCTGGGCCCAGTTGTTCAAAGCGTTGTTAGCTTAACAAGCTCGTTAAGGGTCATTTCGTTAACTGTTTTAGTGGATTCAATATACAATATTCTGATATTTTTTGCTGAAAAAATGTGAGTAGCTTTTGCACTGCAAAAGCTACTCACATTTTTTCAGCAAAAAATTTCAGCGTATTTGCGTATCACTCGATGTAAATTTTAACGAATCATTAACTAACGACGTCGTTAGCTTTGAACAACCGGGCCCTGTACATTGTTTATTTCAGATAATGATATTGTTGATGCCCAGGACACATTGCTACATTCCTTCAGATCAAGTACATCGGCATGTCTTGTCTGTATAGAGACAATCAAGAAAAATGACCCAGTGAGTACATGTATATGTTTATCACAGAGTCAGAAGCTTTCTTTATATGAATGAATTTCATATTTGTAGATTTTATTGATATTTAAATGCTTATAAATCACTCACAAACTGAATAAAGTTAAGGCTGTGAATGATTCACCGGATTTACTCATCCATAAAATCCACAAAAATAAATTTAATTTCTTATATCATTCCAACTAGGTAATATTTTACATCAAAAGTATGGATAAAAGGTATAACTACCGATTTCAAACTGCTCTCAGCCAATCAAATTTCACTAAGTAATTGTAAGCCTGTCAAATTGAAATTATACATGTATGATACATGCAGTTTTAAAATTTGAAACAAAACAAATATTTTTCACCCTGCTTTAAAAAACCTTATGGAGCAAGGGTTTGCAAGTTCGTCTCCCTGCTTGGCCTCATAGCTTTAGCAGAGATTGGCCAAGAAATCATTTCTACAATCATTCTCTACCGTCCGCTGAATCGGGAAGGACCATTTTCTGTTACTGACGAAAGTATATGCACAAATACAGGGCCCAATTGTTCAAAGCAGCATTAGCCTAACGAGCTCGTTAGTGGTCAAAATGTCAACTGTTCTAGTAAGTGCAATAGCTAATTCACAGGTATTTTTGCTGAAAAAATGCAAAAGCTACTCGCATTTTTTCAGCAAAAATATTAGCGTATATGCCATATTTAATGATCAAAGTTTTAACAATGCGTTAACTAATGACATGGTTAGTTTTGAACAACTGGGCCCTGGTTAACTACTTGACTAAATCTACCCAGGAACAGTTTAGATAGGTAAACTGACCATGCTCGACATGATCCTAGTGGGTTGACTGTGCCGTAAAACTCAACTCAAACAAAAATCAAACTTAAACAAAAATCAAACATTGACCGAAATAAAACCGTCATAGATAAAACTTGTTTTACAGTAAATAAATGGGCTGCATCTAGCAAAAATGTGCCTTTGAACATGAATAAAATATGCAGATTTAGATCATCCTGCACATGGGCAAAGTATCGTCTGGGCCTTTGCTCTCCATTCATATATTCTGTAGTATCCAATGATTCTTTTAGCAGACATAGAAACCCTGATCAGACTGTGCAGTTGAGCAGGCTGATGGGCCTTCGCTATCTGCATATACTGTACTAGAAGACAAGTTTTTGCATTGCATGGCCCAAATATGCCTGACATTGTTTTGTTACAGATTTGGAGTTGTAAAGGATGTTATGCAATATTCCACATTCAGTGTATACAAAAATGGATTAAAGATGGCGTTTATCAGCAAATGTATAAAACTGATGATGATTCTGCGAAACCAGAAGACTTCCCTTGGCATTGGTAAGCTGCCATACCATAATTGTCTTAACACTTAAATAGCTAAAGTAATTTGTAGCAGACGACATTTCTCATATTGATTTTATTATTTTTATGAGAAAATAAAGACTTGACATGTATTAAAATTGACTTTATTATTTTTCTGAGAAAATTAGACATTTTATGTAAATCATCTGCCAAACAGAGAATTCACATGAAATGTCAAGCCTTATTTTCTTTGAAAAATAAAACAAAATATTTCAGGGTGTTGTCTTCTGTAGTTGTGATTAGCACTTTAAGGGTAAATATTCTGACTTCATAACTTCTGACTATACTTGCCTTAAAATTTGAACTACCGTAGTCCATTTGACTAGCCACTGATGGGTGATGTGTGTGAAAATTTCTCATTACCAAAACACGCCTAATCAAATATATTGAAAATTTCACCACCAAAAACTGAAAGTTTTCAGATAAAAATTCTGATATTTTTCATATTTCTGCTCAAGACATAGATTGTGGGTACTTGTTAGAACTGCCTCATTGAGGCAGTTCTTAAGAGTACCCACAATCTATGTTTTTGAGCAGAAATAAGAAAAATAATGTATACCCCTGTAAACCCCAGTTTTACTATATAAAAGTGGGGTTTAAGGAGGTCAAAATTATATAGGTATTTTTTCATGATGTGGCAGAATGGCAAACTGGACAAGCAGAACAGGGCCTTCTCTCTTTACTGTTTAGTATCAATACACTTCAGATCTACACTGTAGCAGGGTCTTACAAATCAATTATCCGGCTGTCAGGGCCAAGTTAAATTTTTTGCTTGGCAAGTAAAATATTTTCTAGCTTGCCCAGAAAAATGTATAAGTTGTAAAGGGAAAGGCGATGAATTTCAGCATTTTCCTGCTGAAATACTTGACTTGGCAAGTAGATTAAATTTTTGATCTGTTAACGCCCTGCATTGTAGTGTAAACCCTGACTAGCTAGGCACATATACACCGGCTGAAATGGGCCTTTGCTGTTTGTATATTGTATGGATTAGATTTTCTGTGTACTGGGTCATTCCTCCCATATCTGTTTTTTCCATTTGCTGATAATAACAAACTAAGACATAGCTCCAGATAAGAATGGGTATTTACAAAATGTTTTTCTTATTCTCGATGAAAATATATGTTGTGGGTACTCAGAAGAGCCTCAGTAAGGCACTTCTAATAAGTACCACAACATATGTCTTCATGGGGAAATAAGAAAACACATGTTGTGGGTACTCATTAGAAATGCCTCAGTGAGGCACTTATAATAAGTACTACAACATATGTTTTCATGGAAAAATAAGAAAAAATATCAGCATTTTGCGGTTGAAAAAAGTGCCTTATCTGGAGTTATGTTAGGTAAACTTTTCAGTCTGCAGGTAAATGCAGAACTACCACAAATGGCTAGTGTTAGGCAGAAACACTACATGACTTATTTGTAATCATAATACATGTATGCCTCTTACAACCTGATGAAACCTCTTACAATCTGATGTGTACTGAAAGAATTCTTCGTAAACTCCTTACAAGATGGTTCATTATAAAAACATTTTCGGATATAAGATAGTTTAAAGACCACAAGAAGTGTTGTATCCAAACAAAAATGTAGAGATTATCTAGAAAAATGACTATTTATAGTCATTTTTCTATATAATCTATACATTTTTTTGGATACAAAAACAAAAAATGTATAGATTATATAGAAAAATGACCATTTATGGTCATTTTTCTATATAATCTAAACATTTTTATTTGGATACAACACAGTTGTTTAGCTGACATAGATTTTGCTTTGGATCCCAGCAATAGTGTTATAAAGAGGTTGTGGTGTACTATCAAAACATACACACTGTTTAAATTCAGTAAAATAGCAAAGAAGATAACCAGGGCTCGCCACAATCACAGAACATGGCCAGTGACGCAAAGAGGAAGAGTAAAGATGTTATGACAGCATATACATAGCAAAACATAAACAGCAAAGCAACCAGTGCTCTCAACTCCAATTGAGATGAACTCAGTCATAGGCAGGGCCCACCAAACACAACTTTGTGGGTGGTTGGGTGAGGCAAAGGTGTTGTTTATCTTGCGTCACACGGGCATCCACCTGATCTTGGATTAAGTTATGCAAGGTCTGCTATCCTTGCAACAGGTAAGGGTAGAGGGGAATGTTTTTATGCTTCGGTTTCTTTACTTTCATTCATTTTTCTCTTTATCTGCTGTTCCTCTCTTTCATCTCCTCTACTAGCTCTCTTCTCCCTTTCTCTGTCCTCAACTAGCTCTCTTTTCCCTTTCTCTGGGAGGAGACACTAACTGACCCACAAGGGTTGACATGTCGTTAAACCCCAAGTCTACAAAAAAAACATACCCCAAAAAACAAACACAACTAGATTTTAAAAAGGACCAAACACAAAGCTCCAGAAAAAATGAAAAATAAACAAACCACTGCAGTAGAACAGTCGGGGGAGAAGGACGGTTTGAATTAATTTTACTGGTACCAAAGACAAACTCAGCCTGGTCTCAAGTACCCAAGTTCTCATTGTATCCTATCACTGAGATTTGTGTAATCTGTTATATTATCACAGAAACTGAGAATCGCTGAGTACACTAATTCTTAATGCTTAGCACTCTGGGTAAAACTTTCAGCAGACAGCATTTTAAAATATTTTTCTTATTTTCCCAGATAACAAGATTTGACATTTCATGCAGATTGTCTCTAATGGTGACAATTTGCATGAAATGTCAAATTTTATTTTCAGTGAAAAACAAGAAAATTATCACCAATTTGTCGTCTGCTGAATTAGTCTGAGAGTGGTAAAAGTTAACCCTTGTCCTGCTGAATAAATTATGATGCCTCACCCACTTCTAATTTTCAGCCAATCAGGTTACTTGATCCAGATTGTTGCTATAGATTTGCATACTTGATGGCAAACAGTGCAGATCCAGACCAGTTGGCTTCTTCAGAAGCCAACTGATCTGGATCTACACTGTTTGCAAAACAGGATATATCCGGGTTCAGCAGGACAAAGGTAAAGAATAAGGCACAGTTTAGGTTGTTCTGCCTTGTCACACCTTCACTCTCTCTCCAGCCCAAAATGTAGAACAGAATACAGTCAGAAGAGATTTCCTACCCGTTACCTGTGTTTCTGTGGTAAAGTGGAGGAGCCTCAGTTTGATCCTTGGCTGGTACCCCACTCCTGTGGACAGACCTGTGGAAAGGGTTTGAAACCAGACTGTGGACATACTTGTCTGTTACTTTGTCATCCTGGTAAGTGGACTCATTCAGACATTGTAACTGTGTCTTGAAAACAAACAAACAAAACAAACTGTGTATGAGATTATGCTTGTCAAATTGTAGATGTTTTTTTGTTTTTTTTTTCTTACAAGATCTAGATGTTGTCTAGAGAATTGACTCTTGCACTGACACATACGCACAGTTTGCATATGTCCAAATACAGGTTTTGAGGGAACTTGTGGTTCAGCAAGAAATTTACAAGAAAAATAAAAAAAACAACTCATCTACATAAAAGTGTATTTGAACTGCACTTTTCAGATTCCTGCACTATTTTGTTCTTTTTGGCTTTGTAGTTGTCTGCTCATACTTTTTCTCTTTAAAGCAAAACCTGTCACAGAACAGGAGAGCTGGTTTGAAATGTTTGTTGTCCTTCATACATGTATGAAAAATTAAAATCTGCAACAAACCTCAGGGTCAACTGTCATTGTACGGGGAGGCTATCTTGCTTTGAAAATAACTTTGGACCGCTTATTAGCACCACTCCAAATATCAGCGACAGGCATGCATGCACTCAGGAGATATACATCTTAAAAAACTTGATTGTTGTTATGGTACAACAGTGTTTTTCCTAAATAAAATTGTTTGCCTCTCTTCTGAAATGGGGTCTACGCTAAAAGGAAAGAATTTGCTCATCTTTTCAAAAATGATTTGGTGAGCAGGTAAGCAAACTGGCAGTTACGAAAGTTGTCTCCCTTGTAGAAAATGGCAGAAAAACTGCCAAGTGCATTAAGTTCCCTTCATATGAGAAGTAAATACACTAGAAATTTTATACATATGCATAGCTTCAGATAAGGATGCGTAAAAGGGATAATTGAGGGATAATTATTCTTATTTCTCATTAAAAACATATGTTGTGGGTACTCGTTAGAATTGCCTTGTGGGTACTCATTAGAATTGCATCAAGGATGCGTAAAAGGGATAATTGAGGGATAATTATTCTTATTTCTCATTAAAAACATATGTTGTGGGTACTCGTTAGAATTGCCTCAAGGAGGCAATTCTAATGAGTACCCACAACATATGGTTCTTCTGAGAAATGTGGAAAATTATCCTCAATTATCCCTTTTAAGCATCCTTATCTAGGTGGTGCGAAGGTGTCATGTATCTTGTGTCACCAGGGCGTCAAACTGATATTGGCTTACAGTTGAGCAAAGCCTGCTATCCTTATAGTAGGTAAAGGTAGAGGGGGAATGCTTTTATTTCTTCTGTTTCTTCCCTTTCATTCCTGTTCCTCTTTCTTCCCTGTTTCTCTCTTTCATCTCTTCTACTATCTCTTCTACCTCTTTTCTTCCTTTCTCACCAGGGCATCAAACTGATATTGGCTTACAGTTGAGCAAAGCCTGCTATCCTTATAGTAGGTAAAGGTAGAGGGGGAATGTTTTTATTTCTTCTGTTTCTTCCCTTTCATTCCTGTTCCTCTTTCTTCCCTGTCCCTCTCTTTCATCTCATCTGCTATCTTCTCTTCTACCTCTTTTCTCTGAGAAACAACACAAAATGACCCACAAGGGTTGACGTGTCGTTAAGCCCCAACACAATCAATCATCCTTATCTAGAGCTATGCATATAGTCTGTTATGTCTGTCGTCAGAAAATGAAAAATGATGAAGAAGATACAAGATTTAAAATGCTGATGTAGGTCAGTTAAGGTGAATGAATCCACTTTCACAGGGGGAGACTGTCAAAACTGCTTTCTGGAAAGGGGTGTATTCTAATTAAAAGGAAGGAATTTGCTCCTAATGGGGAGTACGGTAGATTTCCCTTTAGTTCGAACAGGTAAAAAATAAATACTGATCCGGGTGTTCGAATTATACGAAAATCAGTTCCAGAAAAAAAAACACTGTTCGAACTATTTTAAATTGCGGAAAATCTCCGATAAAAACTGAACGAGCATGATAAAAAAATCAATAACTAACCATCAGTCCCTGTGCGATGTGTCGACGATTTGAGCTATTTTCCCACTGTTGATTGAACTAGAACGTAACTCCGGTATTTACCGATAATTGCTCATGGTTGTGCGAATTCCCTAACAATGGACCATTTTCAATAACAAAAACATTCTATGTCACTTTCTGCTTATCCTCAGAAAACAGTAGCCTGGTCATAATCATAAACAATTGACGTCACTCTAAACTTTCTTCAATTATAGAGTAACATTATCATTTTGATGCGGATAATTTTCTTTATTTGTAATAAGTCATCCGTATACTATGCATTTCAACATTCCATAGACTTTGGTGCGGACGTGACACACGACAGTTGTCTAAGGCGATCATCAAAAACCGTCTATAAAAACATCAAACTGATCGCTTGCATAACGGAAAGCGGTCATTGAAAAAAGGTACCTTACCAACTAAAACAAAACAAACAAACAAACAAAAAAAACTATGATAGGGCAGCAGATGTCGCATCCGCTTATTCCGATCAGGACCAACAGTTTGCTTGACAGCGTTAACAGGACTTAGAAATGTTTTTATGCGCAGCCTGATTTAGGCCATCGTTTCTTGCCCAAGAAGTAACCATTTTGCGTTTCACGAGTCTACCGGAAAATCCCAGTGTTCTGACTAGTAAAAAGCGCACCTTATTGCAAATGCGAAAATTGCTGATCCAGACAAGTCGGCGCGGTCCGATAAGGGTCTAGTTTATTTATAGTGCATACTTACAAGGACAGGTATTCTTTACGCATGATGTTAGCAGTTTTATTATTTTGATAAGCCTGCGCAGCCGATCGGGTTGCGAATAATTCTTGTAAGATCCTTTTTTCTTTTGCGGTCACCAGATTTTTGCTCACGGGTAATCTCTGTGAAACATACTTGTTGACCTTGTTAACCTTTACCGATTCAGCAGACAACGAACTGATAACATTTTTCTTATATTTTTTTTTCAGTGTACACAATTTGACATTTCAAGCAATTCGTCTCCCGAGGAGACTATTTGCAAGAACAGTCGGCTGCTATTTTCTAGGACAAAAATAGAAAACTGTCATCAGTTTGTCGTTTGCTAAATTTGCCCATAGCATGGTAAGAACTACCATGCTTAAAGTAGCATCTGCAGTCAGCTGGAGAAACCGTGTTAACACAGATCAACCCTTAAAGCGCCATTCACAACTGCAGCAAAAAAAAAAAAAAAAAACTTTTTTAGTTTATTTCTTTTTATTTATTTATTTATTTTTTCAGAGAATAAAGTCTTGACATTTCAGGTGAATCATCTCCTAAGCAGATGCTTCACATGAAATTTCAAGACTTATTTTCTCTGAAAAATAAATAATAATAACAAAAAAATTTTGCTTGGCGCTTTATGGGTTAATATACAATCTAGCGCTGCCTTCTATATACAGTTTTTATTAATCCAAATAGCGCCAATCACAACTGCAGCAAAAAAAAACAAAAAAAAACTTGTATTTATTTTTTTTTTTTTTTTCGGAGATTTTAAGTCTTGACATTTCAGGTGAATCGTCTGCAGCAGATGACATTTTGAGTTTTTCTTAGTTTTCAGATAAACAAGTTGACATTTCATGTGAAATTTCCGCCCAGCAGATGCTTCACATGAAGTGTCAAGAAAAATAATAATAAAGAATAAAAAATTCAAAATGTTGTCTGCTACAAACTTTGCTTGGCGCTTTAAAGATTATTTTCCATTCTACCACATGCCAACTGTACAGTTTAAACTAAGTCTTAGAGCGCCAATCACAACTGCAGCAGAAAAAAAATCTATTTATTTATTTTATTTTATTTGTTTATTTTACTTTTTTCAGACAATAAAGTCTTGACATTTCATCTGAATCATCTGCGAACGAAATGTCATCACTCATTTCTCTTATTTCACTTTTTTTTTTAAATAAATAAAAAAATCAAAACGTCGTCTACTAAAATTTTCGCTTAGCGCTTCAAGGGTTAGTTTAAACTGGCTGTCAATCAGCTATAACTGTAAAGGCCCTCGTGTCATGTATGAATGAAATCTGAGCCGAAAACGCTTTGATGTTAACATAGGTGTGAAGACATTTAACCTTTAAAGTGCCAAGCAAAATTTGTGGTATTTATTTTTTCTGTTTTCAGAGAAAACAAGTCTTGTCATATCATGTGAATTGTCTACCAATATTGTCTACCAAGTAGACAATTCACATGAAATGTCAGGGCTTAATTTCTCTGACAAATAAGAAAAAGTAAAAAATGTTGTTTGCTGCAGTTGTGGCTTGCGGTTTAAGGGTTAACGGAGATACAGATAAGTTGCTGAATTAGAAATGCAAGAGCGTGTAAAGGGTATTACTTTATTTAACCCTTAATGCGCCAGTTACAACTGCAGCAGAAAACAGTTTTACTTTTAAGTTTTTCAGAGAACTAAGCCTTGAGATTTCTTGTGAATCATCAGTCAAGCAGATGCTTCACATGAAATGTCAAAACTTTTTTCTCTGATAAAAAAAAAAATAATGGCTAAAAATCAAAATTTTGTCAGCTACAAATTTTGCTAGGCTCTCAAAGCCGATAATTATACAGCGCTAATACACCGATGCTAAAACACTGATTACCGGCTTTTCAGTGCATTTTGGTCTCCCGCTCTTCTCTGCGGGTCTTTTCATTTCAGCGGACAGAAATTTATTTACTCTAAAACGAATTGGGCTTCTTGGGTGTAAAAGAAGAACTAAGGCCATCCTTAATCTTTTGTAAGTTTGCTGTGCTCTGACCGACCCGCAAAAATCGCCGCGATTCATTTTTTTTTTTCCCGCAATTTCCAATTTATTTTTTTTTTTTTTCCTCGGGGATCAACCTGGTTCTGTCCATTGCGGTTACTGTATTAATCCGCCTATAAGACTGATTTTTCCACACACAAAAAAAAAAAAAAAAAAAATGCCCCCAAAAACCAGACCCGTCTATATTATCAAGATCTTCGGCCATATCGGTATTTTCGGCAAGTCCGGTGGTGCCACGTGGTCACGGAAAGTGCCGATCATCGAAGCCGGTAGAAAGCTATAATGTTTACCTTCGTCCATTGACAGAAATTTACTAATCCAGACTAATTAAAATCACATTATGTTCCAAAATGTTATCCATCCCCGAGGAACACTAAAACCAATTCGTTTTTTCCTTACAATGAACACGGGAAATAATTGCACAGACTTTTCGGATTGGTCCATTAGGTAAAACGGGTAAGGAAATTAGATGTAAAAAAAAAAAAAAAAAAAAAAAGACTGAACTCTTAGCACTCCGGGCAAAATTACTTCAGAAATATTTTTTCTGATGCATATATGTCCCCAAAACAGGTTTGACATTTCATGCAAGTTATCTCCAATGAAGACATTTTGCGTGAAATGTCAAATTCAGTTTTCTTGGAAAAATGTGATCAATTTGTCGTCTGCTGAATTAGCCCATAGAGCTGTAAAGGTTAATCATGTACATTTCAGTGACACATTCACCAACTAGCCACATGATTGACGGGTGAACAAACCTATTGCCATCAAAGGAATCGGCCACTTTTATAATCCCTTTGATGTTACTAGGAATTTGAACTGTGATAAACAGACCTTATTTTGTTCATACAAATTAATCGCAACCATATCGGCTGCGCAGGCTGCTCAGAATAATAAAACCGCTAATATTATACATAAAGAATGTCAGGCCTTGTAAGTATGCACAATAAATAAAATAGACTTATCGGACTGCGCATATGAGCACATTAATCTGGATCTTCCTTTTTCATATTTGCGATAAGGTACTTTTTTTGACTTGTCGGAACAGCCTGTCAGTAGGACGCTGCATGGGATTCATGCAGAGGTAGACTCATGATCCGCAAAATAGTAACTTACTTTTTGGGCAAGATACAATGACCTGGACCAGCCTGCGCATTGACTGTTTGAAACGACGCTCTGTTTCTGGGCCCTGCAAACTCTGTCAAGCTAACAGAGTAGGTCCTGATCGGAATAAGCCGATGTGTCACCCTGCCCTATTTTTGGCTTTTTTTTTTTTTTTTTTTACAATCGGTAAGATGCCTTTTTTGGTTTCAGTATTTAATGACCACCTGCAGAATAGCATCGAGGAAAATTGTACCTTATAACCATTGCAAAATACAGAGACCCAGATGAGTCTGCGCTTTCAAAAAACGAATTCTGATTTGTTTTTAGGCTCTTCAGAATCAGCTTTACAAATTACATAAATTTTCAACTGCCTGCGAGAATGCGTTGACCCGAGTGCTTCGATCACTATTTTGATGAGTCACATAAGCGGCGAGGTACTTTTGTTGGTGACTGCTTTCTTTGTTAAATTAAGTTTATTTTTTTTTTGTGTAACAATTCATGTGTATCATTTTTTTTTCATCGGATTGCACACGGAAATTCGAGGTACGTAATGTTCATCAACGAACTATACATATACAGTTTGTGAATCGTACTTCACGTGTTCGAACTATTTAAAAATGAGTTTGACAAAAATACGTGACTGTTCGGACTAAAAGAGCAATTTTCGGGAGATGATTTTAAAACAGTAAGGGGTGTTCGAATTATTCGTGTGTTCGAACTAATAGGAAATCTACCGTAAATTCTATCCTTTTAGAGTAGATAGAAATGCAAACAGGAAGCCACAGAAGTTGTCTCACTTGTAAAGATAATAGACATGTACCAAGTGTGTCCAGTTGCTTAAAGAGTTCTTTTAAGGGTCATTGAGGTAACTGATGAAAGAAAGCAAACATTCATAGCTGAATATAGGTCATAAAGGCCTAATTTTAGTGTCAAATGAGTTTCTGGGTGAAGTTGATTTAATTTGCCTTTCATTAAAGTGAAAAAAATATTAAAAACTATTATTAACCCTTAAAGCGCCAATCACAACTGCAGCAGACATTTTTTATTTTTTTTTTTTATTTTTCAGAGAAAACAAGCCTTGACATTTCATGTGAATCATCTGCTTGGCAGATGATTCACATGAAATGTCAAGACTTGTTTTCTCTGAAAAATAAAAAAAAAATTTGAATGTCGTCTGCTACAAATTTTGCTTGGCGCTTTAAGGGTTAAAACAATGTATGTGTATTTTAATATTGCAAGACCAACCTAAAAGTGTACTAATGTTCGCATTTTATTCAGTTTCGATTTTTTCATATATTTATATTTTCATCAGGAAGTTGTCCCCCTTGTCCAAAGACAGTTAAGTCCCATTGTTACTGTGGTAATGCAGCACCAGCAGTTAGAAGATGCAGTGCTCGGACCTGGGCTTGTGGCGGTGTATGTCGAAAAAAATTATCATGTGGTCAACACAACTGTCAACAAATGTGTCACCCAGGTATGTTCTCTTGTTTGGAATGATCTACTTACTGTTTATCTTAACCTATATAATTCGACAGTTATCTACTGTCCATGACTTAAAAATGAATTCCCGTGTTCAGCACTGAAATTTTAGTATTCTACCATATTTATCGTAAATACCCATACAGGCCTGAGCAAACAGTGTAGACCCAGATGAGACGGCTGTTCATCAGGGTCTACACTGTTTGCCAGTCATCCAACAATTTATAGATACAATAACAGGTTGTACATTTAACTTGTTCAAATATGGCAAGGAGTTAAGGTGTCCAAATACTTACGGTAAATATGGAATGCGGCGCCATGGCACAGTTGGTAGCACATCTGACCGGGAGTCGCCAGTTTGAATCAAAGCTTGGCCACATATCTTTCGTGAATATTGATCATGAATTAATTTCTGCTGTCATTCTCCCCACAACATATGTTTTCAAGGAGAAAGAATAAAAATATTTTCCTAATATCCTTTCTTGCCAGGCTCCATATTGCAGTTTTTTTGCATATCTGACTACAGATCCAGGGGTCCCAAGTTCTAATCCAAGAAAAGTTTAATAAATTGATATATGGTATTACTACAGCCATAAAATGTGGCACCTGACAGCCTGTAAAATTTCAGTTAGTCTCTTGTTCTTGAAATGAATTGATCTTTTATATCGTATCTCTGAATTAATGTTGCCAACATTAATTCAGGGATACGATAAAAACCATTACATTTTTGATCCAGTTAAAAAATGAGGGACTTACTGAAATTTTACAGGCTGTCAGATGCCACATTTTATGATTGTATCAATACTATATATCAATTTATTAAACCTTTCTTGGATAAAAAATGTCTATTTTTGAGGAATATGGAGCCTTTAAGCAGAAATTGAAGACCCTGATCAGAGTGCTTAAATGCCTGATCTCAATTTCTGATGTAAGCCTTCACTGCCTCCATATAGCATAGGGGTCATTTTCCTGATAAACATCATATGCTGAGGTTTCCTTTTCTGCAGTTAGAGTTTAAATTTAGGTACTGTGTTAACCCTAGACCTGCTGAACCCGGATATACCCTGACTTTGCAAACAGTGTAGTTCCAGATCAGTTGGCTTCTTCAGAAGCCAACTGATCTGGATCTGCACTGTTTGTCAATAAGTAAGTTAATCTGTATCAGCAACCTGGATGAGATATATGATTGGCTGAAAATTAGAAGTGGTCATAGCATCTTCAATTATTCAGCATGACAAGGGTTAACCTTTAGCTCCCTCTGATTTAAATAGTATGATAATACAAAAAGAAATATAGTAAAACATTATTTTTAGAAGGTAGTGTCAACACCTACAGTTTATGTAAATAATTGTTCTGAATGACACTAAAGGCCTTCAGGATATATGATTGGCTGAAAATTAGAAGTGGTCATAGCATCTTAAATTATTCAGCATGACAAGGGTTAACCTTTAGCTCCCTCTGATTTAAATAGTATGATAATACAAAAAGAAATATAGTAAAACATTATTTTTAGAAGGTAGTGTCAACACCTACAGTTTATGTAAATAATTGTTCTGAATGACACTAAAGGCCTTCATTGCTCCCATATTGCATAAGGGCCCTTTTCCTGCATAGACCATCATATAATAAATGAGGTAACTTGGTATATCAGAGTTGATATTCTAAATAGTGTTTTTATCCTTAAAGTGCCAGTCATCAATCTAGAAGATGATTCACATGAAATAATAAAAAAAAGGCAAGAGAACATCGTCTGCTACAAACTTTTAGCTCCTTGTGGACAAATTCAATAGATCACAATTTTTTTGATAGTCTTCTTATTTCTCAGAAAATAGGGTTTGACTTTTCATGCAAATTGTCTCCTTAGGAGACAGTTTGCATGAAAAGTCAAGCCCTACTTTATCAGAAAAATAAGAAAACTATTTCAAAATATTGTCTGCTTAAATTTTTACCCTTCATGCTAAGCATTAAATAGAATTGTAAACTTCCCAACCATTTCTTGTAGGAGATTGCCAGCCCTGTCCAAAAACTAGTACACAGCCATGCCAGTGTGGTAAAACCAAGTCTGTGAGGCCTTGTGCAAGTCCAGAATGGCAGTGTGATAAACTCTGTGGGCGGGGACTCTCCTGTGGTAATCATGTATGTGAACAAGTATGTCACAAAGGACCGTGTGGATCCTGCCCTAGGGGTGGCATTAGAATGTGCCCATGTGGAAAAACAGGTAATTTCTAGAAAGTAACCATTTTTATTTGTTAAAAGTGTTATACACCTGGTGTTTGGAATTTATTGTTATTGTCCATCAGTATGGTGGCACTGGAGTCAGATTTGCAACACACAATACAATGACAAGTTAAAATGAAACTGCTATTTCAAAAAAAAAAAAAAAAAAAAAATCAGTATAATTTGCAGATTATGTAGGTATTTGATAGCTCTGCAATGTTTTGACTTTGTTTTCATGCCAATTTATGCTAATTAATTAGTGATAATATCTTTATAAGACATGTTATATCATTCTGCAGCTTAAGTTCTAGATAGGCTACAACATATATCATCATAATCAGATTTTTGATTAAGTGCAGGTACAGGGGCAACATCCACATCAGTGGGCCCCCTTCCAGATAGCTGGCTTGCTGCACGCATGGCAGATCTCACACCAGATCTCCAGGTACGTCTATCATGAGGGTTGATAGCCGAGAGCTTCCACTCTCTGCAATCCCTCTCTGTCAGCTGCTTCCATGTCATTTTGGGCCTTCCAGTCCCACACTTTCCATCAACCTGTATGTCAAAGGCTGTCTTGATTGCACCACTGGAGTGTTCCACATGTCCATACCATCGAAGTCTTCTCTCCCTCAGAATGAGGTCCAGATCCTCAATGCCAAGCTGCACAAGTAGCTCATTGGACCTGGTGGTGACAATGTCTTGTAGCCTGACATTGCAGATCTGTCTGATCATTACCCTGTCATTTCGCTACAGACGCTGGAGGTTCGGCTTTGTCAATGGCCAAGTCTCGCTGGCATGGAGCATTGCGCTCCGCACACAAGAGCTGTACACATGGCCACGTGTTTTGAAAGAGAGGTGGCGTGAAGAGAGGACTGGTAGCAGATCCTTGAACTTCTTCCAGGCTGTTTTCACACGTGTTGTGGTTGAAAGTTCACAGCCACCTGCTGCTGAGAGCATGTCTCCTAGGAAGCAAAAGGAAGCTACCACCTCAAGCTTGTCAGGTCCGACCTGGACTTTCTTCTGTGGTCTGCCATCCAAAGGGCGTGCAGTTCCCTGGCACCGTGTACATCTATAGTCAGGGTCCTTTTTCAAGCACTTGAGCCCACTGCATTTCTTGTGCACCCAGTGCTTGCAGCCATTGCAGAAGATGCTGTTGCTACCCACTCCAGTGCGACAGACAGCACATGGAAACTCGCCTGAACTCTGCAGAAGGTCCAGTCCCGTACCACAGATCATGATCTTTGTCTTTCCTGCATTTACTCTCAGTCCTTTCTTCTTCATTGCTTCTTACCAATTCAAGAGCCTCCTGACACATTCCTCAAGTGATTCAGCGATGATAACAAGGTCATCTGCATAGAGGTCCTCCCAGGGGACCCCAGAGCGGAACTCTCGTAATAAGGCTTCAAGCACAATGATGAAGAGCAGTGGGCTGAGTACTGATCCTTGGTGAACACCAACCTTTACTTCAGACTCTTCACTGTACCCCTCACCAACACGGACATGGCTCCGTGCATTTGCATACATCCCCTGCACCAGTCGCACAATCCACTCCTCCACACCAAGTTTTCTCAGCGCCCACCAGATGACCTTCCGAGGTACTTGATCAAACGCCTTCTCCAGGTCTACGAAAGCCATGTAGAGTCTCTTATTGGCAGCTATATACTTCTCTTGCAGCTGCCTGACAACAAAGATTGCATCTGTAGTGCCTCTGCCTGGGATGAAGCCAAACTAGGAATCGTCGATTGACACCAACTGTCTGATGAGGCCGTCCAGAATCCTCTCCAGGATTTTCATAACCTGCTCTGTCAGCTTGAGACTGCGGTAGTTGCCCCTTTCCAACGCGTCCCCTTTTCCCTTGTAGAGGCAGACAATGAAACTCTGCTCCCAGTCAGAGGGTACCTTGCCATCATGATAGCAACTGCGAGGTCACGGATCATGGAGGTGCCCATGTCACCGGCGGCTCTTAATCATCTCCACCACTATGCCTGATGGGCCCGGTGCTTTGCCTGCCTTCATCTGCAAGATAGCCTTCTTAACCATATCAGTGGTGATTGGGATGGGCGGGCCTTCCACTGGTGATTGATATGACAGGTGGTCTGGGTCCCAGTCAAACTCAACGTTGAGAAGCCTTTGGTAGTGCTCATGCCAGGCCTTCTGCTTTGAGTCTTCGCTCATTGACATCTCTCCTGCATCATTCTTCACAGGTTTGTCACCAACAACATCAGTGTTCTCTCTTCTAAACTGGTTAGCAAGGCGATAGACTTCTGGAGACTTGGGGTCAATATTCTTCTTCTTGACGAGCATGGTGCACTGCATGTCTGACATTTCGTTTGGCTGCATCATATGATGCCCTAGTGCAATGGCCTTTTCCACGTGTTCGTTCCACCACAATTTTTCACGACGCCAACGGTGTGGCCGAGTTGTGCCACATACCTCCTCAGTTGTCTTGAACAGTCCAGTCTTGATGTTGTTCCAGATATCCTCAGTGGCCCCCTCAGCTACACCTGCAGATGTGCTTACATGCAAGTTGAAGACCTCCTGGAAATGATTGCTTGTCTGAGGGTCTTTAAGCTTCCAAACTTTGAGGCAAGGGGTGAACTTGTGCTTGGATTTTGGAGGCACATCAATCCTCATGTCACATACAAGAAGCTGATGTTGCAGAGCTACTTCCTCACCAGAGATCACTTTTACATCTGTGACAAGTTTGCGCATGGTCCTACGGAAGAGGATGAAGTCTATCTGTGTGGCTATGTTTCCAGACTTGTATGTGATGAGATGGCTGTCATGTTTCTTGAAACATGTGTTCCCAAGAAGCAGGTCAAATGCTAGGGCGTACTCTAGGATTCTCTCACCCTCAACATCTGGTTCCAGCCTGCCATACCCCATCCCACCATGCACTTCCCTGTATCCAGTGCCTGCACGGCCAACATGGCCATTCCAATCTCCACATGGGATCAGAAATTCTGATGCTGGGATCCTGGCAGTCACAGCACGCAGCTGATCAAAGAACAGGTCCTTAACCTCATCACTTAGACCACTCTGTGGGGCATACACAGACAGAAAGGTAAACACACGCTGGCCGACTATGAGTTTCACTAAAATAATTCTGTCGGAGACTCTCTGAACCTCAAAAACTTTCTCTATCCACTCTTCTGCCGCAAACACTCCTACACCAGCAGTGCCTTTGTCATTTCCTGACCAGTAGAGCTTATACCTGGTGTCCTTGCCCTTGATTGTGCGCCAGCTGCCACCACGGTATCTGGTCTCCTGAATGCAGCAGACATCCACTTTCCTGGGGGATAGTGTTTCCACTACCTCGCAAACTCTTCCTCTCAGGGTGTTCACATTGAGTGTTCCCACCCTGAATTTCCTCAGGTGCTTGCTGGATTCGCCACAATGGCCCGACCCTGCCTACACAAAAGTTATTTAGAGTTTGATATAACAAAAGTTGACTGTATTTACAACACATACTTTGCATTTTAGAATGTAAAAAGCGACAAAAAATTAGTCCAGTAGGGAGAACAATGACCAACACAGTGTCTCGGTAGAGAATCCACCTTGTGTTTGGGAAGTCATGGGTTTGATACTTAGCCGGGTCATATCAAAGACTTAAAAAATGGTACTAGCTGCTCTTTCGCTTGGTGTTCAGCATTTAGAAAGTAGAGTAAGAAATCAGAAGTAGTTGGCCCAGTGTCAGTATGATGTGACTGGATGGAATATAATATGTGTATAGGGTTTGATATTTCAGTCAGGCAGCATGCTTAAAGTGAGCATTGTGCTCGCTGCCACATCCACAGTTGCAATATGACTGAAAATAGTTCATACTTAGTAGAATAGTCGCCACAGATGACATGGTATTAATGCTTTTTGTCATTACTTTTTAGTATGGCGGCATCATCAGTGGTTTCTGGTATTATTTCATCAATGTGTTTTGGGTGTAATACTGAAATAAGGCAGTTCTTAAAAAAGGTATCAGTTCCCATCATCGCATCAAGACACTGTCACAATACAGCCGAAAAATAGATGATATTGACATTAAACATCAAATCAAACAAACAAGTGGTAAAATAAGATGTTTTGTACATTAAATTCTTCTTGTGCCTTGAGTTATCAAGTGTTTGATTGATATGAAAAATCTGCTACAAAGGAGCATGGCAATTCTAAGATTTTTACTGAATTATCTATGTTCTTGAGTGACAGATGTTGACTGGGCGGTAAAAGCTCAACACAAACAATTTTTCATTGCAAGCAAACACAGTTGATTATTCTATTTATCATATACCTTTTTGTCTGATAACGTTATGAATTTTTTTCAACTTGAGCTTGAGAGCACCAAACAATATCAGGAAATCGCACTATTCAGTCCTCTCATTGGGAACATCCATGTCACTTTCATGATGTAACATGATGTAACAGCAACAGTTTCTTGATAGTATCCCTTTTGTAGGACGAGAACATCATAATAGAATTTAATGATATGGGAAGTAGTTTTGACATTGTGAAATAATTCACTAGCTTGAATTGATTATTAGGGTCATGTCAAGCGAAAAATTGCCTTTGAACATGTGCAAAATGTACAGCTTCTGATTGGTCATTCTGCACATTTGCAAAGTATCATCAAGGCCTCTGTTCTCCATTCATACGTTCTGTAGTATCCAATGATTCTGTTAGTGGACAATGAAGGCCCTCAGACTATGCAGATGTGCAGATTGATCTGGGCCTTAGCTATCAACATATGTCTGAAGACATTTTCACATGGCACGACACATATCATACAGTGAATTATAGAAAATAATGAACTGAGAAGTTGCTATACATCACTGCTGGGTGAACAGGCACAGTGGCTCAATGGTAGAGCATCCACTTTGTGACCGGGAGGTTGCCAGTTCAATCCCCGGCCGGGTCATACCAAAAACTTTAAAAAATGGTACTAGCTGCTCTTTTGCTTGGCACTCAGCATTAAGAAAGTAGAGCTAAAGCTGGTCAGCTCAGTGTCAGTATAATGTGACTGGGTGGAATATCATGTCAAAGTATCTGGGGCGTGATATTTCAGTGAGGCAGCACTCAAAAAGTGAGCATTGAGCTCCCTGCCACATCCAGACACCGTCGCGATATGACTGAAAGATTGTTGAAAGCGACGTTAAGCCCAAATCAAACAAACAAATCACTGCTGGTATCTAATAAATGTTTCTAAATTCTAGAATATAACCTACCATGTACTGAGGACATTCCGACCTGTGGGGATACTTGTGGTAAACTGTTAGAATGCGGTCTCCATAACTGTGTACAGAGATGTCACCAGGGACCTTGTGGCACTGTAAGTATGATATCTTCATTGTCTGTCCATTTATCCAGATATCACATTTATCCAGACGCCACAAGACGCCACGGCAACTTTCAAGTCTGTTTCTGAACAATTATTATAACACCCCCGCAAACTGCTTAATTTGTTGTGGGGTATACTTCTTTTTCACATTGTCCATCCATATGTTGGTCTGATATGTTTTGGTTTGTGCTTCTTATCTTGTTAAATAATTTACCAGATGGTAGTCATTACTTTGTAGGGGTATCTGATAAACACCACTTATTGACAGTATTCTTGTTACACCTGCAATAATTGAATCTGGCCTACACATCTCCCAAATAAGGACTCAAACAATGCGGCATCATTTTATGATCATAAGCTATTTTTCATGGTCTAATGAATTTGCCACTTTGCCATTGCTGCTTCAGACATCTAATGTGGCATTTGTTTTCTGTCATCTTATAACCCCAAACTATATTTCATGATCCAGTAACTTTGTCATTTTTTGCTTCAACCTTGCATTTAGCTCCTTTTGTATTTAACCATATCACCTAGATGCTTCTGACCAAAATATTTTTTGTGAAGAAATAATAAAAAAATATGAATCTTTTTTTTTTTTTTTTTTTTGAATATAACAACAGCAAAAACAGTGCTTTTCTAGAGTGATGCAAACTTATAGATGACAGTATGTGTCAGTAAACAAGTGTTTCTTATTTTCAGTGTCGACAGATGACAAGAAAGAAATGCCGCTGTGAAAATCAAAAAGAAAAGGAGGTTCCCTGTTACAAGGAATATCTATGTGAAACAAAATGCGCAAAAATGAGAGACTGTGGAAAACACCAGTGTAAAAGAAAGGTGGGTGAAAAATCACAACGTTTACTGTATATACCTGGTTAAGGGGAATGGCTACAGTTTAAAGGGGAGATAATTCTGTCAAACATTTTGACTTCTTCTGAAAAGGGGTCTGCTCTAAAAGGAAAGATTTTGCTCCCTCTGGGAGCAAATTCTTTCCTTTAAGAGTAGACCCCTTTTCAGAAGAGGATTGGTAAACAGAAAAAAAAAGGAAAGTCTCAGAAAATTGTCTCCCTTTGAAAAATGGCAGAAAATTCACTAAGTGTAAACTGTCTCCTTAAATGTTTGGAAAGACAACTAAGTGTAAACTGTCTCCTTAAATGTTTGGACAGACATCTCTCAGTGAACAGTGTAGAACCAGATCAACAAGTCAAATGGCTCAGTTGGTAGAGCATATTCTTCGGATTGCTGGGTTTGGGGTTTGATCTCCAGCAGGGTAATACCTTTCTGAAATTGGTGTTACCTGTTCTTTTTTTCTTGAACTTCATTATTATGCCAGACTTGGTGGCTCAGTTGGATACGTGTATTTACTGGTGATCTGGATATCATGAGTTTGTTCCCCACAGGGTCCGGCAACTTTCTTTGGTGGAGATTGATTATGAAGTATTTTCTATGGTCATTCTCTCCCTTCCACTGATACAAGAAGAGCAGTTGTGAGTTTCTGGCAAAAAGACTGTGTACAAGTACAGGTTAACCACTTAGAGGACTAAGACTGCCCAGGAAAAAGTGTAGTTAGGTAAACTGACTGGGTGGACATGACCTCTATAGTGTTGACTGGGCCGTTTAACTCCAACCCAACTGACCTCAGCGTTATGAAGAACTAGGACGTCACAACTGTGTCAGTATAATGTGATTGGTGGTAGCTTCTTGTCATGGGGCATGATTTGGCAGTAAGGGAGACAATTTGCATGAAATGTCAAAACCTGTTTTCTGGGTTAAGTAAGAAAAATATCAGTTTGTTGTCTGCTGAATTAGCCCAGAGAGTGATAAAAGTTAAAAGTCACCCAGTTCCCCTGACTTCCTCATAAGTAAAGCAGCAGTAGTTAGGAATGACAGATTTATAAAGTTACTCAAAAAACTATTAATTTTGATACTTTCAAAATCCTTCAACATGTGCCTTGCTTTGGAAAAGGAATGGCTAAACTTAAGCATCAATGCCACGGGTTCAGCCAGTTAAACAGATTTTTTACGAACATGATAAGAGTAAGCAAGTGATGAAGCTTGCAGCTTGCTGTTTGAAGAAATTAACCAGCATTTAGCAAGTTAGCATGTGCTAAAGTTGATCCCTGTACAGTGTTTGAATACATTGTAAATGTGGTAATTAAATTATATAGTGAGGTAAGGACTCAGATAAGCAGAGTTTTCTGGATATATTTTTCCATAAAAAATTATGTTATTTTTAATAACAACATGTTAGCTTAATGCTGATGACATCATACATGGACATGTTATTCAATTGCCAAAAAACAATTGATAAGTAGCTTGGAGTTCCATGGTACCAGTGTACTTAATATTAAAGAATGCTAGCTACAAATGTGAATAATAATGAAACTCACCTGTCTTGTCTTACCTATTAGTTGTTCCTTGACAACTACCCTTAACATACATGTCTTTATAAAACTATAGCTGTCCTGCCAACTTTTACATGATGTTGCCCTGCTGGTGGTCAAAGGGAGTAAACCATGGTACTGCTGTATTTGAAAAACTGACTATGTATGGGCAGCCAGTTTGTTCAAAACTGAAAAAGAAACATAAAAAGTCATTGCAAACATGATATTGTACTCATGTGTCTGACATTTAAGTGCTAGCTAATATAAAAGGAACTTTAAACATACTGAAATGATGAATAATGTGATTTTCACCTATTTTGTTTTAGACATTTTTGTGAAGGCAGTGTGGACACTTAAACTCACTGTCCTGACACAATACCCTGACATTTTTACAGAATTTGAGATGTCCAGTGTTGATATTCTGGACAAGTTTCTGTTCTTCATCTCTGTTGAAAATTGAGTCAAATCCATTTGTCACATCTGAACTAACAAGTCCAAAATTTTGATCCCTTAAAGTTGACACAGGAAAGGAAAACTCCTTAGCTACCCTCTTTGTGTGGCTTCATATGCTTTATGAAGGTTAACCCTGTCATACTGTAACTTTATTTTTGTTGTCTGGGAGTCCTGAATGTATAAACAAAAGAGGAATACCTACACCAGGCTCAGTCTGCCTATAGCAGACATGTAAGTAGAACCCTCAGTAAAAAGCTTTTTCTTTTCCCAGAAACCATCCTTGTTAGGGTTTCAAATATGTATAACACTTTTCATAAAACAATGGGAAATATGCTTTTCATTATCACCAAAATTTTATTTCACTCTGATCGATCACTGTACCTGTGTGAAAATGAGCAATTAAAACAAAAAAAGGTAATTCCATTACACTTAGATCATAACGGCTTCCCATACTTTAGGCTTCTCAGACATGTAGCCAAATATAGTAATTATGTGACTTCAGATAGCCAATGAAAGCACCTATCTGACAAAAGTTTGGCAGCAGACGAAATTGAAATATTGATTTTAATTAAACTAGGAGGACTTTTAAGGGATAGGGGGTGGGAGTAGCGAGGAAAAAAACTAGTTTTATATAATTTATTTATTTAAAATAAACAAATTTCTCACCAGAAAACAATACAATTCACAGGCTTCTGGTTTACCCTAATGATTATGTAAACATGTGGTAGATGAATTGCATAAAAAAATATTATGCGAAAACTGTTTGCACTGGAACAATGGAACCACCAGTACCATGAGAAGAGTCTTTAACAAAACAGAAACAGATGTAGAACAATTATCTTTTTAATGCAGATACAGCACCTAATTTATGTAAATTACGACTCTGAATCGGGTTATAGGCCATTGCTGTAACATATCACAGAAGGAAATTTTCTTTTTATTATGTGACATTTATTTCTGTTGTACAGTGCTGTGATGGGAACTGCCCAACTTGTGAACAACAATGTGGTAAATTACTGGCATGTAAGAACCACAAATGTTCCAGTAGATGTCATAGAGGTAAGAAACTGTAATTTGTATTGAGTTGGGGTTTTATGGCACTGTTAATGTCATGTAAAGCACTTAACCTACTCAAACTTTTCCTGGGCAGGCTTAGTCCTCTAGCCAGCACTAGTCCTCTAACCTGTACTAGTGGGCATATTTTTGCCAGTAACTGACAAAAAAGTGTAATTAAGGGAAATGTACACTATTCCAAGGGAAATAACTTTGACTTGGAAATATTTGTCTTTTATCTCAGTGGCTTACAGTTGGGCAAGGCCTGCTATCCTTGCAGCAGGTAAGGGTAGAGGGGGAATGTTTTTATTTCTTGTTTCTTCACTTTCATTCATTTTCCTCTTTCTCCCCTGTCCCTCTCTTTCATCTCCTCTGCTGTCTCTTCTATCTCTCTTCTCCCTTTCTGTGGGAGATGATACAAAATGACCCACAAGGGTTGACATTTCGTTAAACCCCAGCACAATAAATCAATCTCAGTGGGAGCTACTCTTAAAGGAAAGAGTTTGCTCCCTCTGGGAGCAGATTCTTTCCTTAAAGAGTAGCCTCCATTTTTGAAAGGTTTCAAAAACTAGGGAGGCAATTTCCTGCCTGCAAAAGTTACCTCCCTTTGGATGTTTGCAGCAAAATCTCAATGTGTAGCCATTGTGTAACCTAATTATCCCTACCAAAGGCAAGGATGAATGGTAATAGTCTCAGACCGTCCATCTGTTGCACTTTTGTCCAAAAAGTATTGAAGGGATTTTGTTGAAACTTCATAAAATGATAAAGGCCATTGAGAGGAAGAGCTGTATACAAACACCTGAACTCTTCATTGCTTACTTTTTATGTCTCACTACCTATGGGGAAGGGGACTATTGATTTTGGTGCCGATCCCATTGGTGTCGGCATGACACTTTATTGTCTGCACAATAACTTGTGAACCAGTGGTGGGATTCATACCAAATTTTCGAGGACAAATAATTGGGGCATAACAAAGAACTGATTATATTTTAGTGAAGGCCTAATTTTCAAGGTCACAGCTGTGGAAAAACTCAAAATTCACGGTGTGGGGACATCCGCTTCCTCTGAAAACAGTTACTAGTTGAATTATTTACCTTTATTAAATTTTCTTCTCTGGGGCATTATTCCAGAATTGCTGAAGGGAATTCAAATTGCATTCAATGGATGTGCAGTGTCTAAGAACCATAACTCTGTCTTGCCTCATTTTACTATCATCCCCCTTTTACACTTTCAGTATATTTGTTGCATATATGAATCAAGAACTATTCAAGGTATTTAGTTCAAATTACACATAGTGATAAGTGATAAAAGAACATTCAAAGGAAATGCATTGTTCAGTCCTTCTCCACATCCAACCCCGTTCCCCCGCCAGCCTCTGGCTCAGTTGGATGGGTGTTCGACTGGTGATCAGGAGGTTGCGAGTTCTACCCCTGCTGTGTTGGCAACATTCTCTCATGGAGATTTGATCATGAAATATTTTCTAAGGTCATTCTCTGCCTTCCGCTGATTCAAGAAGGGTAGTTATCAGTTTCTGGCAATAGAATGTGCACTGGTTAACCTTTTAGAGGACTAAGGCTGCCAAGCAAAAGTGTGGCTAGGTAAACTGACCATGCTCGACATGACCTCATTGGGTTGACTGGGCCATAAAACCTCAACACAAACAAAAAATCAGCGCCTTCCACCCCACCGCCTTCAAAGGCCAATGCATTGAAGAGGGATTTTTTAATGGTCTCTGTCCATCTATCCATCTGTTACACTTTTGTACTGAGCATGTCCATCCTCTACCCCCAGTCCCCACCATAACTTTCAAACTATAGAAATGAATGTTTCCAAACAGTTTACATACAATAATTGTGTTTTTGCTTAAAGTGGCCAAAGAAACCCCAAAAAAGCAACATATCCAACAAGAATAATGTCTCTTTTTAGCTCACCTGAGCACGAAGTGCTCATGGTGAGCTATTGTGGTCAGTCAATGTCCGTCGTCAACAATTGCTTTAAAAGCCTACTCCTCCTACATCCCTGGGCCAATTAACTCGATACTTGGTAGGAAGCATCAGGGTGATTTGTAGATCAAAAGTAGCTAAAATCGTTCCAATTGGAAATCCAAGATGGCCACCATGGCTGCCATCTTGAAAATCTATTTTTTGCTTCTTCTCCTGAACCGAAAGGCCGTTTGACTCCAAACTTTGCTAGGAAGCATTAGAGTGACTTGTAGATCAAAAATAGCTAAAATTGTGCTGATCGGAAATCCAAGATGGCCATCATGGCAGCCATCTTGAAAATCTAATTTTCGCTTCTTCTGAACTGAAAGGCCAATTGACTCCAAACTTGGTAGGAAGCATCAGAGTTTCTTGTAGATCAAAAATAGCTAAAATCGTGCCGAATGGAAATCCAAGATGGCCGCCATCTTGAAAATCTGTTTTTCGCTCTTCTCCTGAGCCAAAAGGTCAATTGACACCAAACTTGCTAGGAAGCATCGGGGTGACTTGTAGATCAAAAATAGCTAAAATCGTGCCGATCGGAAATCCAAGATATCGTCATGGCCGCCATCTTGAAAATATATTTTTTTGCTTCTTCTCCTGAACTGAAAAGCCAATTGACACCAAACTTGCTAGGAAGCATTGGGGTGACTTGTAGATAAAAAATAGCTAAAATCATGCCAATTGGAAATCCAAGATAGCCACCATGGCGGCCATCTTGAAAATCTATTTTTTGCTTCTACTCCTAAACCCAAAAGCCAATTGACTCCAAACTTGGTAGGAAGCATTGGGGTGACTTATAGATAAAAAATAGCGATTTCTAGGTCAGATTCTAAACTGGGTCACCTGGAGTCAAAAATTAGGTCAGCTGGCCAAATCAGCGGAAAACCTTGTTATCACTCTAGCGGTCACATTTTTCAAACAATCACCATGAATCTTGCTCAAAATGTTTGTCTTGATGAATTTTAGGTCAACTTCGAAACTGGGTCGCTTGGGGTCAAAAACTAGGTCACCTGGCCAAATCAGCTAAAACCTTGTTAACACTCTAGCAGTCACATTTTTGAAGCAGTTATCATGAATCTTGCTTAAAATGTTTTTCTTGATAAGTTCTAGGTCAAGTTTGAAACTGGGTCACTTGGGGTCAGAAACTAGGTCACCGGGCCAAATCAGCAGAAAACTTTGTTAACACTCTAGTGGTCACATTTTATAAGCAGTCATCATGAATCTTGCTCAAAATGTTTGTCTTGATGATTTCTAGGTCAGGTTTGAAACTGGGTCACCTGAGGTCAAAAACTAGGTCACATGGTCATATCAGCGGAAAATCTTGTGAACACTGAGTGGTCATATTTTTCTAACAATCGTCATGAATCTTGCTCAAAACGTTTGTCTTGATAAGTTCTAGGTCAAGTTAGAAACTGGGTCACTTGGGGTCAAAAACTAGGTCACCAAGCCAAATCAGCAGAAAATTTTGTTAACACTCTAATGGTCACATTTTTGAAGCAATCATCATGAATCTTGCTCAAAATGTTTGTCTTGATGATTTCTAGGTCAAGTTCGAAACTGGGTCACATGAGGTCAAAAACTAGGTCACCAGGCCAATCAGCAGAAAACTGTTAACACTCCAGAGGTCACATTTTTTAAATAATCATCATAAATATTGCTCAAAATGTTCATCTTGATGATTTCTAGGTCTAGTTTAAAACTGGGTCACTTGATATCAGAAACTAGGTCACCTGGCCAAATCAAAGGAAAACCTTGTTGATGCTCTAGAGGTCACATTTTTGAAGTGATCATTATGAATCTTGCTCAAAATGTTGGTTTTGATGATTTCAAGGTGATGTATATTTTTCTATCCAGTGACTTCCTTAAGTTTTTCCGTTTAGGTCAGTTTCTCAGTAATTATTGGTCCTACAGAGTGATATTTAGTACTTGCGAAGTGTTTGTGTTTAGGTCAGTTTCTCAGTAACTATTGCTCCTAAAGCCAGTGATACTTAGTACATGCATACATCTTAGCATGGCCTCTTGAGTGCAGTCATCCATATTTGACCTTGACCTTTATTTCAGTCCATTAGACATGCTACATTGTCTTACTTGTTAATATAATCATTTTGAATTTTGATCAGAATGTTTGCCTTGATCAGTTTTAGATCAGGTTCTCAAAGAGCTATGATGCTCAGGTGAGCGTTACAGGGCCATCATGGCCCTCTTGTTTATATAATAATGTTTAGAATTAAATACAATCTTCTTACCCTGCCACTAAGATGCAAACCAATTTACACTGGCACAGTGGCTCAGTGGTAGAGTGTCCGCTTTGTGACCGAGAGGTTGTGGGTTCAATCCCCGGACGGGTCATACCAAAGACTTTAAAAATGGTACTAGCTGCTCTTTCGCTTGGCGCTCAGCATTAAGAAAGTAGAGCTAGGAATCGGAACTGGTCAGCTCAGTGTCAGTATAATGTGTCTGGGTGGAATATCATGTCAAAGTGTCTGGGGCGTGATATTTCAGTGAGGCAGCACTCTATAAGTGAGCATTGAGCTCCCTGCCACATCCAGACACCGTCCTGATATGACTGAAAGATTGTTGAAGGCAACGTTAAGCCCAAATCAAACATAAGCAAACCAGTTTACAAGAACTGCAGTAACACTGCCTTGCATACATACAGAATTCCAACACATTAATTTTGCAGATTTGTTCTAAACTGGGATTTGCCTTTGTATATTTCACCTTGCCCTTTTTTGCCACTTTCATGTAAACAAATATCCATTGGTGTGCGGATTGGCCATGTTCACGTCTTGTTGTAATTGCCCTTAAAATTCATACAGACATAGTCTGTAGACTTTCTAGAGCAGTTTGATCTGGGTCTAGATTGTCAGCTATTCCACTAGCTCTTTTTTTTTCTATTCCACTAGATCTTTTTAAAGTATCACAGGCAGTGGATCAAATTAGGGTTACAGTCAACCTTCTTTATACTGACACTCGATACAAGAAACAATTTTGTTATAATAACGATTTCACTGATATGAAACCGTCAGTCAAGAGGTGACAATAAATCAGAAATTATGCAAGAACATTGTATTTCATACTTTAGGAACCATATGTTTTGGATATTTGTTCTATGCAGAAACCTTCAAATCTTTTTTACCAATCATTCTGCTGTGTTTGAGGATTCTTCACAACAGCAAATTCATTTTAATAGCAACATTTTTGGGAATAAATGCTGTTGTTGTAACAAGAGTCTACTGTACTATCATAGCTTCAGATAAGAGGAGTAACCAAATTTTTTTTTTATTAACTCTCCCGAAAAACATACATGATATATATTGTTGAGTGGAACATAAAATCTCAACTTAGCAACCTGAATATAAATACCAACAAATATGATGCATTTGTTTATGGAATATAAGGAACAACAGAAACAGTGCAAAAATTAATTAAATAAAGGCTTTTTTTGTCCCTATGAACAATATATAAACACAGTTACTGTAAATAATGAAATTTTATAGCTTTAGGTAGGACTTTTAAACATATATATTAAAAAAAATAAATAAAAATAATAATATACCTCTTCTAAAATTGATGTTGTTAGTACATACTAGAATTGCTTTTTTTGGCTGTAAAAATGTTGTAAATATTAATCATACAAAAAGTTAAGGTGTCCCAAAGCTTTGTGGCTGTAGGGGCAGTGGGAGAGCTCACTGTATCGGGCTACAGCTGATGAAAGGCGGGACCCAGTCCTCTGCTTTTGCTGCAGCCTGCCCTACAAAGGATACCCATTCACGGCTGGGTTCAGGGAGAGTTTTTCAGTAGATGGTCTGAGTTGGGCTTGAACATGCAATCTTCAGCGCTACAGTCAAATGCTATAACCACTCAGCTATGGCGCCACTCTGTTCTTTCATAGTTTCCAGTAATGCGTTTCAATTCTTTATTGTAAATTTTAAGTAAGATTTCTTTATTTTCAGGCCGTTGTTATCCCTGTCCAGAAACTGTTGTGATTACATGTTTCTGTAAAGCAACAATGATCACCGTTCCTTGTGGTAGAGAAAAAGTCACGAAACCACCAAGATGTAATCTAAAATGCAGGTTTGTTAATTTAGTTCGAGATAAGTTGGGGATCATGACATTCTGTCTGTCCGTCCATGCATTTTATTTGTGTATCCTTGCCTGCTGGGGTGACAAACGAAACTTTGATTGGAAGCCCAAAATGGCTGCCATGGTGGCCATCTTGAAAACCTATTTTGAGCTTCTTCTCCTGAACTGAAAGGCCAATTGACTTGAAACTTGGTAGGAAGTATCAGGGTGGCTTGCAGATCAAAAATAGCTAAAATTATTCCAAGTGGTAATCCAGAATGGCCGCCATCTTGAAAATCTATTGTAAGCTTCTTCTCCTGAACAGAAAGGCCAATTGACTTGGAAGTTGGTAGAAAGTATTGGGGTCTCTTGTAGAGCAAAAATAACTAAATTAGTCTGATTGGAAATCCTAGATGGCAGCCACGGCTGCCATCTTGAAAATCTATTTTGAATTTCTTCTCCTGAACCGAAATGCCAATTGACTTGAAACTTGATAGGAAGTATAGGGAAGACTTTTAGATCAAAAAAAGGTAAAATTATTTCGATAGAAGATCCAAGGTGATCGCTATGGCCACCATCTTGAAAATCTGTCTTGAACTTCTTCTCCTGAATGGAAAGGCCAACTGACTCGAAATTTGATAGAAAGTCTTGAGATGACGTAGATCAAAAATAGATAAAATTGTTCTGATCGCAAATTCAAGATGGCCACCATAGTCACCATGTTGAAAATCTGTTTGAACTTTTCTCCTGGACAGAAAGGCCAACTGACATGTAACTTGATTGGAAGTATCATGATGATTTGTAGGTCAAAAATAGCTAAAGTCATTCTGATCAGAAATCCAAGATTGACACCATGGCTGCCATCTTGAATGCTGCCATCTTGAATGCTGCCATCTTGAAAATCTATTTTGAAATTGTTCTCCTTAACCCAAAAGTCCAGTTGACTCGAAACTTGATAGGAAGTATCGGGGACTCTTGTAGATCAAAAATAGCAAAAGTCTTTCCAATTGGAAATCCAAGATGACCCTCATGGGCACTATCTTTAAAATCTATTTTGATTTTCTTCTTTTAATCAAAAGGCCAGTTGACTCGAAACTTCATTGGAGTATCGAGGTGACATGTAGATAAAAAAAAAAAGTTAAAATTATTCTGATTGTAAATCCAAGATATCTGCCATCTTGAAAATCTATATTGAACTTCTTTTGGATCGAAAAGCCATTTGACTCAAAACTTGTCTAGTAATCAGGTGAGTGATACAGGCCATCTTGGCCCTCTTGTTTATTTTGATATCATAAAAAAAAAAGAAAAAAAAAAAAACATAGGTAGGAGTAGAATTTTCACTAACATTTTTTGCCCTGAGGTGGTTGGGGCAGGGTCACTGGGTGGGGATAGGGATGGATCAGATTTCAACAGTTTTCAGAACATGATGATATCATATATCAAGTCATCAGAATGTGTTTTCACAGAAATGTTTGCCCTCAGGCAGTTCAGCACTGAAGTGCTGGAATTTGCCATGGCATGCCATCAACTGTGTCCATCTAATTTGATCTAGCTTAATAGCCGTTAACAAGATGTCATGGTAGCTTAACAAGACAGTATGGTCTTTTCCCAAGATATAATTGTGCTCTCAATAAGCTATGATAATACTTTAACCACAGACATTTCAGTTAGACAGTATATGATGACATTTAACAGAACATCTCTTTAACATCTAACAGCTGTGATGTTCCATAGTTTACAAATGGTAAAAAGATTATGTTGTGAGCAGAGAATGCATAGAATCTTCCTTTCATATGTTATTTTTTAAACTTGTTAGTTCATTTCAGCTGTTGCTCACCAAGGCTCGCAAATGATAAATTTTTGAATTTGTTTAACGACACATATGAAATGACCTTACACAAGATTCTCTGCTACTATCAGCATTAACTTGTTGGAAATATGGTTCTTGTTTTTGGAGGGTGTGTTTCTTCAGCAGATTTCAGAACTTTTTTTGTATCTTTTCAACCCTTAAAATGCCAAGAACCCTGCATCTGAAAATGTTGTCTGTTTATGTCGTCTGCTGAATACTCTTGCAGACTTTTCAAACCTATTTTTGCATACAGGCAGAGAGTGTGAACCCTGATCAGACTGCGCCTAGAGGAGCAGTCTGATCTGGGTCCACACTGATTGCAAAAATTACTTTTAAAATCACAAGTAGATGACAAAGCAGATGACAATTGTTGTGATTGGCAGTTTAAGAGTTAATTCTATTATTTTTTGTCTCCAGGATACCGCCAGACTGTCACCATCCTGCCCGCATTCCTCACCGCTGTCATTTTGGTCCATGCCCTCCATGCCGACAGATCTGTGGGAAATCTTTTCCAGGGTGTTCTCATCTTTGTCCAGCAATGTGTCACTCAGCAGTGAAAGTTATCAAGAAAGACAATGTAAGAGAATTCAGATTCAACAAGAAACATTTGTACCGTAACATCCTAAATATTTGAACTCTTCAAGGTGAATGGATACACCTTGTTGAAACTTCTGCCATTTTTTACATGGGAGACAACTTTTGTGACTTCCTGTTTGCTTTCCTGTAGTCCGTAGCTCTTGATAAGATGGGGTTTTTTTTCAGTCCAAAAGTATTGATATTTTTCTTATTTCTCCACAAAAACATATGTTGTAGGTACTCATTAGAAGCGCCTCAGAAGCGCCTCACCGAGGCGCCTCTAATGAGTATGCCGACCTCGGTGGCTCAGTTGGATGCACCATCCGACTGAAGACCAGGAGGTTGCGGGGTCAACCCCCGCCGAGGTCGGCAACATTCTTTCGTTGAGATTGATCATGAAATATTTTCTATGGTCATTTTCTCCCTTCCATTGATTCAAGAAGGGCAGTTGTCAGTTTCTGGCGAAAGAATGTGCACAATACTGGTAAACCGCTTAGAGGACTAAGCCTGCCCATAAACGTGTGGTTAGGTAAACTGACCGCGCTCAACATAACCCTATTGGGTTGACTGGGTCGTAAAACCTCAACACAAACAATTCTAATGAGTACCCCAACATATGTTTTTGTGGAGAAATAAGAAAAATATCTACCTGATACCCACTCTTATCTAGACATATGCTGTACCTTACCTTGAGCCACTTCTGTAAAAGGGCTTACTCTACAAGGGAAGATTTTTCTCCCAGATTCCTTTTTGGGAGCAAATTCTTTCCTTTAAGGGTAGACTCTTTTTCAGAAGGGAGGCAAAAACATTTTGACAGTTGCCTACCTTGAAATCATCAATTCACTTTAATGCCTTGCTGTACTTAGCCTAGAATTTTAACAAATCCATTTCCCTGCTATTGAAAACATACTAGGGGATAGGCAAACCTGGCAGACCCTGATCAGACTGCTCCTTAGGAGAAAAAATATGTTGTAGGTATTCATTTGAAGTGCTGTGCTGCGATGCTTTGAATGAGTACCCACAATATATGTTTTAATGGAGCTGGCCTTAGTGGCTCAGTTTGATGTACATTTGGCTGGTAATCAGGAGTTGCTGGTTCGACCCCCGCTGTGAACATTCTTTCGTGAAGATTAATCTTGAAATATTTTCTACGGTCATTCTGTCCCTTCTGCTGATTCAAAAAGGGCAGTTGTCAGTTTCTGGCGAAAGACTGCTTAATGCTAGTTAACTGCTTAGAGGACTAAGCTTCCCTAGTAAAAGTGTGGTTTGGTAAACTGATCATGCTCAACATGACCCAGTTTGGTTTGACCGGGTCTTAAAACCTCAACACAAACAAAAAAATATTTTGATGGAGAAATAAGAATAATATCAGTAGTTTTTGGATGAAATAAATGCCTTATCTGGATTTATGAAATACTTATTATAGTTGACTCTCATTATCTCGAAGTCCTAGTGACTCTCTGAAATACTTTGAGGTATCCTTACCTCAACATATCAGATTTGCAGAATTGAGGAAAAATTAAATCGAACAAACACATTTTACAAATGAATATGTTATTTGACTCCTGAAGCTAGAGATATATAGAAAATATTGTGGAAAAGAAGAGAAATTGCTCCTGAGGAGCAATTTCTCCTCTTTTCCACAATATTTTGTTACCAGTTGTTAGATTTCCATGTTAAAACAGGGACCAGATTTTCACTAGAGATAAGTGATTATTCGAGATAAGTGAAGTCGAGATAATGAGAGTCGACTATCCTAAAAAAGTTTGAACAAGCTCATTTGACTAACTGCTGATGTGTTTAAAAAGTGCTAGCTGAATGGCAAATAGTGCAAACCCAGATCAAACTGCTTCTTTAGGAGCAGTTTGATCTGGGTCCACACTGTTCACTGATGCCTGTTTGTCCAAATGTTTATTTTCTCATTATTCAGACAAAGAGGATAGGTCCATGGGAGGGTGGACCAAAGTTGATAGAAGATGTAGTAAACAAACCATGTCCCCCATGTCATTTTCCAATACAAGTCCAGTGCCTAGGAAAACATGAGGTATGTATATACTTTTATTGTTATCTTTATTATTAAATAGTAATATACTGAAATCCCTTTATAAGACAGATCATTGTAAGAACGTGGATGGTTTTTGATATAACAGTTTAAAGATGTATCTAAACAAATATTTATTGTCATTTTTCTATATATACTATACATTTTTGTTTCGATACAAGCTAACATGGTTTTTGCTTTGGATCCCAGCAGTAGTGATATAGTAGGTTGTTGTGTAATAGAACCTAGTAAACATGATTTCAGATGTGGGAACTGAGACACAGGGATAATTATAACCAATACCACAACATGCATTAATATGAATTGGAGAAAATTATCCCTGTATTATCTTAAGAACTTAACAGCCAGGGTCCAGTTGTTCAAAGCATCGTTAGCTTAACGAGCTCGTTAAGGGTCATTTCGTTAACCATTTTAGCGGATTCAATACACAATATTCTGATATTTTTTGCTGAAAAAATGTGAGTAGCTTTTGCACAGCAAAAGCTACTCACATTTTTTCAGCAAAAAATTTCAGCATATTTGCGTATCGCTCGATGTAAATTTTAACGAATCATTAACTAACGACGTCATTAGCTTTGAACAACTGGGCCCTGATGTTTGGAAGTGTGCAGGTAGCCGAGTGCTTAGTACTACCAACTTTGGATTTTGATTTAAGGCATTTCATAGCACGGAACTTTTCATTATCACTCTGCCAGTGTCTCGATATTACTTAAATAATGTTAAAAGCAACGTAAAAGACCAAATCATCATTATGACCACCTCTGATCTTCACATGCCCTATATATAACACTGATTGATTGTTAATATATTGACTGTTAATATGTTATTATACAAAATCTATTTCAGATTGGTACATTTCCATGTTACGAGGTGCGACCGTACCAGTGTGGAAGGCAATGTGGGCGAGAATTACCTTGTGGTAACCATACCTGTTCTCTGAGCTGTCACAAGGTTGAAGGCACAGCTGATCCTACAAAGGTACTTATTGATTTACTGTAGGCTTCTGATATGAGAGTATTGTATTTATACTAACTATTGAGACAGATACATATAGATTTGAGCAAACAGAGTAGACCCAGATCAAACTGCTCCTAAAGGAGCAATTTGGTCTGGGGCTACACTTTTTGCCATATAGTGTGTACATTTTAGACACAGCTCTTCAAGAAGAGCAGATGTCAGTTTCTGAGAAAAGAATGTGCACAAGTACTGGTGAACTGTTTAGAGGACTAAGCCTACCCAGGAAAAAGTGGTTAGGTAACAGGCTGAACATGACCTTAATGGGTTGACTAGGCTGTAAAGCCTCAACTAAAAAAAAAAAAAAAAGTAGACACCTCTCATGGTAAGAATATTTAGGGTAATAATGGTATAAGTGGGTTCTACAGCTCTGCAGATTCTGTCATTACCCTAATTAGCCAGACAGTACTTGTCCCTAGTATTGGGAATCAGCCAGAATTTCATAGTCGATCATTGGTTTTGTTAAACTGACTGATCATCGACTAACAATTGACTTGTAGAAAATATATTCACTCTTAATTTAGGTGCTTATTCGTTACTCCAGATCAGTTGTCATTTTCTGACAAAAGAATGGGCACAATGCTGGTGCATAGTAAATGTGTGGTTAGATAAACTGACCGCGCTTGACATGACCCCATTGGGTTGACTGGGCCATAAAACCACAACACAAACAAATAGTTTTCTTTTAATTTTTTAAAAGAAAATGTTACTGCTTTTTCTGCTAAAAGCTCAAAAACAAAGGAATAACATTTGTATAATATTTCATATATGTAATGACAACAAAAGCCTTGCTACTGGCTTGCATTTATTCACGTAATGAAATTTTGAAGTATCCATATGGCTAAGTTGTTGATACTCCTGACTTTGGTTCCTAATGTCCCAGGTTTGAATTCTGCTAAAAGGATATTTCAGCTCATGTCTGTAAGGCATTTCATTGCACACAGCCTTTCCTTTTCATCCAGTCATCATCTCAATTTTACTTAACCCATTTAAGCCCAGGGTCCCTTAAAAGGGACATTGGCAAACAGTGCAGACCCAGATCAGACACCACAGAACACAACATCTGATCAGGATCTACACTGTTTGCATTAAATACAGAAATTTCTGTAAAATATGGTAATAATAAAAACTAATAACTAGATAAACCGCATGGGAAATAGACCAGTTCGAAGAGTGAAGGTAGAAGAGTCCATTTGGCATAAATGGGTTAAATAATGTTGAAAGAAATGTAAAACATCATATCATCATTGTAGTGAAAGTTTGCAAATTTACATCTTTTGAATGGCATCAGACAAAAAGCTTTCTGAAGCTTATTGGTAGAGCCTTATTTTGCATAAAACAACATGGCTTATTTTACATTTCAGGCTGGCAGTAATTGTCAACAGTGTGAACTACCATGCCAGTTTGACCGACCAGAAGGTTGCACTCATGAATGCCCCCAACCCTGTCACTCAGGACCATGCCCGCCCTGTACTTTGATGTTCAGAATGCGATGTCACTGTCAAGCCACCGTACAACATATAGAATGTCATAAGTGGCTGAATGCTGCTGAGCCACAGAAAAATAAGCTGAAGTCATGTGGTGGTCCTTGTCCTAAACAGGTTAGTGTATTTGAGAGCTTCAGGGAAATTTACAATTGAGCCGGAGCATAGCATTTCTTATAAGAGTGCATGTGCACCCAGTAAACACTCAGATTGACCTGCACATATGCATCTGTGGGTAGCCAAGGATCCAAAGTATCATCCAGCAGACAGCTAAGACTGATCAGCCTGCACAGATGGATAGCTACAGATAAGCGGGGGTATCCACATAATATTTTTCTTATTTCTCCATGAAAACATACATTGTGGGTACTCATTAGAAGCACCTCGGCAAGGCGCTTCTAATGAATACACACAACATATGTTTTTGTGGAGAAATAAGAAAGATATCAGCATTTTTTGGATGAAAAAAGCACCTTATCTGTTGCTATGCAGATGTACAGGCTGATCAGTCTTAGCTGGGCACACATGCAATCTTGCAGGAAAAGCTGGTGTGCTCCGGCTCAGTAAACTGCGAGAGTTGCTCTGATTTCAAAACAAACATCACTGTCACAAGATGAAACTGGGTACAACTAGCCAATCAGCTGGGACTGAAATGAACAAATAGATTTCCGCATTAGAAAAGGACCATTGCTGGATTTTCAGACTAGTCAGCGTGTTTAGGCAGTCTTATCAGGGTCTTTGCTGTGTATCTACAGAAATGTTAGATACTGTAAAGTTTTTTGATGAACAGGGAAGGCCCTGATCAGAATGTACAGTTGTGCAGGCTGATCTGGGTCTTCACTGTTTGCATATTACATAATCTCCTTTTTATTTTGCCCTACCTAACAGGAAAGGGACATTATTTTCGGCACAAAAATGTGTCATTCCACAGAGCCTTTCATTATCATCCTTCCTTTGTCTCAATATGACTTAAATAATGTTGAAAGGGATGTAAAACACCAAATCATCAGCATCTTACCAAGTTTGCAAAGATATTTCATTTTGACTAGATGATGAACTGATTAGGTTCTGGTGAACCTGACCTAATTTTCAAGGTCACTGCTGAACTAAAACCGTCAAATGTAAGCAATACTGACATTTACTGCATGGTATCTCACACTTCCAAATTTTGCATTGGGACTGGACAAAGAACTGACATAATCAAAATAAGAAATTTTTGTTTGTCTTAACCCTTATCCTGCTGAATAATTTAATTAGTCACACCCATTTCTGACTATCAGCCAATCAGATTACATCATATAATGTTTTCATTCAAATTCACAAACTGAATGACAAACAGTGTAGATCCTGATCAAATGGCTTCTTCAGAAGCCATTTGATCTGGATCTACACTGTTTGCAAAGATAGGGGTTGTCGTGAACAGCAGGATAAGAGTTAAACCATATCTTTGTGATCATAAATGAGATTTGGATAAATGATTATGGTCATGGTCTCTCAGTATTCCTGATTATTTTGTGAGAATCAACATGTTGCCCTTGGAGTTACTACATCTCTGTCTGTCCGTCCAGAGCCATAGCACTGTAACCTTTGACCTTGTTTGATTTATACTAGGAGATAATGTATTGATGTCCTGATACTTTTTAACCTGAAAGTGAGCCATTTATTTGTTAGATATTGCCCTCAGGGTGGATTTTTAGGGTTCGGGCAGCAATCAAAATCAACATTTCCGGAATATTGTCATGTTGCATATCAAATTGAATGGGATGAAGAACGGAATAATATACCAGCAACATTTTTGCATTCTACCCTTAGTAATGTTGTCGGTCCAAATTTGGGTGTGGGGACAAGTGCAAATAACAACCTGTAGCAGGGGATCTGAATGTACCCACCTTATTACTTTACCATAGAACTGTATATTTCTAATAGTAGTTATTAGCAGATTATATCACATGTTTTTCATGCAAATCATATTAATGAATTCTGAAAAAATGGGTCTTTTGAAAGCAAAAAACACACTATGGAAAACAAAAATAACAGACTGAATGTTTCAGTCTATTCATGAACAATAATGTAATTTGCAACACTGCTCTCATTTCTTAGTCCTGCCCTAAGTGATATTCTATTTTCAAATTATTCACAAGCAGAATGATATGCAACAAATGCCATGTTTTATTCTAATTTCTTCATAGAACGTATGTTTTGGATATTTGTTAGAGTCCCCTCGGTGAGGCAGTTCTAACAAATATCCAAAAAATATGTTGCTTGAGTTATTGAATAATAATGTTCCTGTATAATTTCTGGTTATCTGTCACCTCTTGAGAGAGGGTTTCTTTGCTATTCAAATTGTCAGTAAAGCAAATTTTGTCTTTGTATTGAGTGTCAGTATAAAGAGGGTTGACTGTATTCCAAATATTTGGTACTGATCACAAAATTCAGGCAAGTATGTTTGACTGCCTAGTGCTGTGTCTAAAAATTGCTGGCTGAATGGCAAATAGTGCAGACCCTGAAAGAAGCTATTTGTTCCGGGTCTGCATTGTTTGCTCAGGCATGTCCATACAATTATTTGGGGTAAAGATGCCAGAAAATTACTAGTATTTCTTTTGGTGGAAGAAAACATATTATCTGGAGTCGTGTGAATTTCATACCACTTTTCTTGACCCTTCATGTGTTCCTTTGACAGTTGTCATGTGGTCATCCATGTGGTAAAATTTGCCATGAAGGTCGGTGTCTGTCTCCAGACCAATGTGAGAAGAAAATACATATTAGATGCAAATGTCGTCGACAGAAGCGAGAGGCCATATGTAAGGACAGAGAAAGTGAACAGGCTAAATTACTGTGCAATGAAGTGTGTTCTAAAGAAAAACTGAAGAAACAACAGGTGAGTTCACAATTTATTTAGAAAAAAAAAAAAAAAAAAAATGAGAATTGTCAATAAGCAGTGCTTATTAGATGCCCCCTGCAGGTAATGACTGCTTTGTGGGTACTGAAAAGCAATGTATTAAAATGCATATTTGCTTCAGGCTGTATGTGATTGGGAAAACCAATACAGACAGACAGACAGACAGGCATATGGATATACTAAATAATAATAATAAATAGTGAAGTTAAAGTGGCAGTCATTTTGTCAAAAATGATTTTTTCCAGTAGCAAACCTACTTCATACACATGTTCAATATGTCTTTAACGAATCTGCAAAGTATTAGAATTTGTCAACAAATTCTTCAAGTCAAAATGATTTCACCATGCATGCACTATCTCAGCTGCACAATCTCAGAGCATACAAAACCCAGTAGTCAAGAATTACCAAAAAATAGCTAAGTGAAAAAAGCTGTTGTTTTAACAAAAATATTTTTTTCAGCATCATACCTCTTCCCGCAGTATGTCTGTAATGAGTCTGCAAAGTATCAGATTGCTTCAACAAATATTTTGAGAAGAGCTGATTTCACTGCGCATGCACTATTGTCATGCTAAAGCAACTTTTCAAGAAGAACAAAGGGAATTAACATTAAAGGAATGAACCCCTATGCTCTTATTTTTCTCTACAGCAATACCTCATCAGTATCAATATTTATGCCAAATATAAAAAGATTCTTTAAATTATTTATCAAGATAAGAATCAGAAACCAAAATGCCTTTCAAGAATAACAAAGGGAAATAATGCTAAAGAAATTAGTAACAGGAACATCTCATCAATATTTACATTTTTGCAAAATAAGAAAAGATTCTTTAAATTATTTAGCAAGATAAGAATCGGAAACTAAACATCTTTTCAAGAACTACAAAGGGAAATAACTATAAAGGAATTAACCCTTAGACCCTTATTTGACAGACAATAACATCTCATCAGTATCAACAGTAATGCAAAATATGAAAAGATTCCTTAAATTACATGTATTTAGCAAGATAAGAAAAGCAGAAACTTAAAGAAAAGCAGAAACTTAAAGAAAAGCAGAAACTTAAATGCTTTTTCAAGAATTACAAAGGCCCTTATTTTTGTCTAACACTGACACCTCATCAATATCAACATTTATGCAAAATGTGAAAAGATTCCTGAAATTATTTAGCAAGATAATAAGCAGAAACCAAAACACCCTTTCAAGAATTACAAAGGGAAATAACTCTAAAGGAATTAACCCCTAGGCCCTTCGGGGGTGGTCGGGTGGTGCGAAGGTGCTGTGTATCTTACATCACTGGGGTGTCCAACTGATATTGGCTTACAGTTGGGCAAGGCCTGCTATCCTTGTAGTGGGTAAGGGTAGAGGGGGAATGTTTTTATTTCTTCTGTTTCTTCACTTTCATTCCTGTTCCTCTTTCTTCCCTGTCCCTCTCTTTCATCTCCTCTACTCTCTCTTCTATCTTTTCTCCCTTTCTCTGGGAGACGACACAAAATGACCCTCAAGGGTTGACGTGTCGTTAAACCCCAACACAATAAATCAAAACCTAGGCCCTTCCTTTTGTGTTACAGCAATGCCTTATCAATATCAAGGTTTATGCAAAATGAAAAGAATCCTGAAATTATTTAGCAAGATGAGAAGCGAAGACCAAAACTGTTTTTCAAGAATAAAGGGAAATAACTATAAAGGAATTGACCCCTAGGTCCTTATTTTTGTCTAACAGCAACATTTTATCAATATCAAGGTTTATGCAAAATCTGAAAAGATTCCTGAAATTATTTAGGAAGATAAGAATAATAATAAGCAGAAACCAAAACGTCTTTTCAAGAATTACAAAGGGAAATAACTCTAAAGGAATTGATGCCTAGGCCCTTATTTTTGTATAACAGCAACACCTAATCAATATCAACATTTATCCAAAATATGAAAAGAATCCTGAAATTATTTAGCAAGGTAAGAAGCAGAAACCAAAACTCCTTTTCAAGAATTACAAAGGGAAATAACTCTAAAGGAATTAAACCATAGGCCCTCATTTTTGTCGCACCTGCGTTAGCATGCAGGTGCGATATAGGCGTGCTGTGACCCGTCCGTTCGTCAACAATTGACTTGTGAGCGCAACTCCTCCTACAGTTTTTGGCCAATCGTTTTGAAACTTCACAGATGTTTTGGCCATAACGTGTAGATGTGCATATTGTTTGCTCATAATTCTCAGATTTTTTTTTTTCAACTTTTTCCGCTTTGTTAACTTAGTCGTTTTTTACCTAAAACCCTTATAGTCAGTGGGTGTCTTGTGAGTGCAACTCCTCCTACATGTTTTGGCCAATAGCTTTGAAACTTCACAGATGTTTTGGCCATGGTGTATAGATGTGCATATTGTTTGCTCATAATTCTCAGATTTTTTTTTCAACTTTTTCCGCTTTGTTAATTTAGTCAGTTTTTACCTAAAACCCTTATAGTCAGTGGGTGTCTCGTGAGCGCAACTCCTCATACAGTTTTTTGCCAATCATTTTGAAACTTCACAGATGTTTTGGCCATGGTGTATAGATGCACATATTGTTTGCTCATAATTCTCAGATTTTTTTTTTTTTTTTCAACTTTTTTCGCTTTGTTAACTTAGTCAGTTTTTACCTAAAACCCTAATAGTCAGTGGGTGTCTCATGAGCGCAACTCCTCCTACAGTTTTTGGCCAATCATTTTGAAACTTCACAGATGTTTTGGCCATGGTGTGTAGATGCGCATATTGTTTGCTCATAATTCTCAGATTTTTTTTTCAACTTTTTTCGCTTTGTTAACTTAGTCAGTTTTTACCTAAAACCCTAATAGTCAGTGGGTGTCTCGTGAGCGCAACTTCTCCTACAGTTTTTGGCCAATCATTTTGAAACTTCACAGATGTTTTGGCCATGGTGTGTAGATGCGCATATTGTTTGCTCATAATTCTCAGATTTTTTTTCAATTTTTTCAACTTTGTTAACTTAGTCAGTTTTTACCTAAAACCCTAATAGTCAGTGGGTGTCTCGTGAGCGCAACTCCTCCTGCAGTTTTAGGCCAATCATTTTGAAACTTCACAGATGATTAGGTCATGGTCTAAAGATTTTTATATTGTTTGCACATAAATCTCATATTTTTTTTTTTCAACTTTTTTTGTTTTGTTAACTTAGTCAGTTTTTGCCTAAAACCCTTATAATCAGTGGGTGTTTCGTGAGCGCAACTCCTCCTGCAGTTTTGAAACTTCACAGATGATTAGGTCATGGTCTAAAGATTTGCATATTGTTTGCACATAAATCTCAGATTTTTTTTTTTCAACTTTTTTTGCTTTGTTAACTTAGTCAGTTTTTGCCTAAAACCCTTATAGTCAGTGGGTGTTTCGTGAGCGCAACTCCTCCTGCAGTTTTAGGCCAATAGCTTTGAAACTCCACATATGATTAGGTCATGGTCTGAAGATGTGCATATTGTTTGCACATAAATCTCAGATTCATTTCAGCAGAGTTAGGGGCCCTTGATTTATGCCCAAAATTGGTTTCCGCTCAATATCTTGTGAAAGAATTGATGGATTAGGATCATATTTTGCATACATATTGTTGTTAACAATACCTAGCTTGGGATTTCATCAATTTTCAGCTCAGTTACTGGCCTTGATTAATGGGCAAAAATGATATCCGCTCAATATCAATATCTTGTGAAATAATGGACAGGTTTAGATAAAATTTTGCAAGCCAATATTCCAAATTTTCTACTTTGTCCATTTTTCTAACCCATCAATTTCTTGAATACTGCAAAATAGATTTTTTTCAATACAAATAGGAACTTGTATGACTTAATCCCCGCAGGTGCGACATCGCTTTCCGCGGATTTCTTGTTGTCTGTCAGCAACACTTTATCAATATCAGTATTTATGCAAAATATGAAAAGATTCCTGAAATTATTTTGCAAGATAAGAAGCAGAATCCAATAGAATAGAATAATAAACCAAACAGCTTTTCAAGAATTACGAAGAGAAATAATTCTACAGGAATTGACCCCTAGGTGCTATTTTTTGTCTAACAGCAACAACTCATCCATATCAAGGTTTATGCAAAATATGAAAAGATTCCTGACATTATTTTGCGAGATAAGAAGCAGAAACCAAAACGCCTTTTCAAGAATTACAAAGGGAAATAACCTTAACAGAATTAATCCCTTGGCCCTTATTTTTGTGCATCAGCAACATCTTGTCAATATTAACGTTTATGCAAAATATGAAAAGATTCCTTAAATTATTTAATTATTTAGCAGGATAAGAAGCAGAAACCAAAACATAATGGATGGACCCTCCCCCTCCCCTCACACACACACACAAACACATAATAATGAGTTCCTCCAAATAGGAATTAACCTTAGAAAAAGAGGCCACCATTCTCACCAGAGCTCAAGTTGGGGAGCAAGTCCACTTCTGTGACCTTAACTCTTTTGCACTCAGAACCCTTTAAACACTTTTTACTTTGAATCAGCCAAAAAGCCTCAGAGCAGATTTTATTTGAAAGTATTGATGACGACAACACCAGCAAAGATGGAAAATAGACCACTGACTATCCTATAAACTCCCTAGAAGCCTTTCAGCTCTAGTGAGCTAGTTCACTGTTTTGTCCTGTTGCCTTACAAAGTCAGAGAACTAAACTGACCTTGCTGTAAAATAGGCCAGAGTCAACCAAAATTTATCAGTTAAATAAACTAGGAAGAGTTAAATTCCCCAATCTGCATACCAAGTTTCAAGGTCTTTGGCCTTTCAGTTTCTGAGATGAAGAATTTCAAATCCTTTCACCATATATGGGCATGACGACCATCTTGGGCAGGTGACCCAGATCCCATTGAGGTTCTTTATGCAATTTGGTTTCAATCAGTCCAGTGGTTTTAGAGAAGATTTTAAAACTACTGAATCTGAGGGACCAAGGCCAGTAAATGACCTTGATCTTTTGTATTTTATAAGTCCATTTAGCAGGTTGCATAAATCAACTTTGATGTCATAAGCTACAAGAGCTTCAGAAAAATCCACTTTTTTTGCTTTTTTCCCATGCAAATGCCTAAGTGACCCAATGTGGCCTTGACTTCAAATAGGTCCTGGTCAGCCAAGGGTCATCATTTGGACAAACTTGGCAGGGCCTGAGTCCCCAATGCAGTATACCAAGTTTCAAGGTCATCAGCCTTTCAGTCCTAGAAGAAGATTTTCAGAGGGTTTTTACCATATATGGGCATGGTGGCCTTTTTGGTCGTGGGACCCAGATCCCATGCACAAACTTTCATTCCTAAAGAGGCTCCACATGTAATTTGGTTTTAATTAGCCTGGCAGTGTTGAGAGAATAAGTAGTTAAAAATACTGAATCTAAGGCATCCAGGACAAAAAGGTCAGCAAATGACCTTGACCTTCGGTATTTGTAAAAGTTTAGCTGATTACACAAATCTACTTTAATGTCACAGGCTACAATGGAATCAGAAAAATCCACTGTTTCACCTTTGTCCCATACCAAATCCTAAGTGATCATTTGACCTTGCTGTAAAATAGGTCAAGGTGAACCAAACATCATTATCAACAAACTTTATAGTGCTTGAGCCACTGTTGCTGCATACCAAATTTCAAGGTCATCAGCTGTTTGGTTCCTGAGAGGAAGATTTTCAAAAATTTGTACCATATATGGGTGTGGCTGCCATCTTGGTCATGTGACCCAGACCAAACAAACAAATTCTAGTTCCGCCACCCCATGGAGGCTCACCCTTTAGTTTGGTATCTATCGTCCTAGGGCTTTTGGAGGAAATGTTGTTTGAAACTGTTGATGATGCTGATGCAGGCGACCAACCAATGTCTATTCTATAAGCTCTCTAGGAGCCTTTGACATTTAGATGATACACTCTGTTTGCAGCTAGCTTTCATAAAAATAAACAAAAAAAAAAACAACAACAAAAAAAAAAAAAAACATTCACAAAGCCCACTTTTTAGCTTTTCAGAAATGATGTTAAGGATGATTTCATAACATTCTCATTGGTAATGATATTTATTTAATTTTTGGGGGGGCCATGAAAGCAGTCAATTTAGTTTGCTAAAAATTAAATGTAAATATAAGAACTGAAATCAATGTTTGACACTGTCATGCTGTGAGACTACTATCCTTTTGATATCACTCAGAAAGATGTTTTTTGCTTGGCATTTTATTTTAAATGAAAATATTATGTTCTGATTGACCATATCTTATCAGAAACCATTTGTCTTTTCTGTTTCTGTGTTAAAATGCTAAAATTAAATTTACGGCCAAAAATTGGTCTGATCTATGCAATTTCTATAGTAAAGTGATTATTTGGAATTTTTGTCTAAGAAAATATTTTACATTTTTCTTTACTGAATTTCAGTTATTGATGTTTCCCAACAATACTGTGAAAATTTCAGAAAAATTTAACAAGTGGAACTTGTTGAAACTTTGCCTCCAAGTTACCTACCCCTCAGATTTCAGCACTATTTACATTCATTTTCACAATGGGAATAAGTGAAAATATTTGATTTTTTAAAAAAAACAACTAATGACTAGAATGAAACTCATTGTGCATAGCTAGTTACAACAAATGGTTTTGCATTAAATCATGACAAAAGTTTGCAAATTTATTTCTTCTATGTACAGCGCCAAGCAAAAACCAACTTTCTGAAAGATGTCGAAAGAACAGTAGGCTTGTTTAGTATGACAGAGAAGCCCCTTGGCCTTAACATACATTTGACTAGCTTAATCATTTTCATAAGTTTATGAAAGCTCAAAATATGTTTTTCATTTCTTAAGTAAAAGAATCTTACTATCATTCAAAAGCAGTCATTTCCAGTGTTTAATTTTCCATTTCTCCAAACCTCAGAAGACCTCTCTTGGTTGGCATTCTAAAGTAATTCCTTATTTTTGCACCTGTGTAAGCATAGGCGACAGACATGCTAGTTTCCATCTGTTTGTTTTTCTGTTCAGTCATCCATTTGTTCATCCATGTACTTATGTTCACCCTACTGTTCACCCTAAATGAAGCCTACAGACTGTAAAACTTTACAGTTACAGTCGACTCGCGTTATCTCGAATTCCAAGGGACTCTCTGAAATACTTCGAGATATCCGTACCTCGACATATCAGATTTGCAGAATTGAGGAAAAAATAATTCGAACAACCATATTTAACAAATATATATATAATTGGACTCTTGAAGTTAGAGATATATTGAAAATATTGTGGAAAAGAGGAGAAATTAGGAGCAATTTCTCCTCTTTTCCCCAATATTTGTTTACCTATTGTTAGATTTTCATGTTTGGGCAGGGACCAGATTTTAACTTCGAGATAAGCGTTTATTCGAGATAAGCGAGGACAAGATAACGAGAGTCAACTGTAGTTTCATTTCGCTGATAATTTTATCTCACTGAGCCACACAATAACAATGAGGACGACAACTACCACTCTTCTGGTGCTTGTTTTCACATTATCCCATTGTAGACTGAATAGACTCTCCCACACAATATATTGGAAGAGTCCAATTTCAATTTTAGGTACATCCGGCTATGAGATTTACATATTCCTAGAGAAAAATGGCTGAACTATTTGCAAACAGTGGAGACCCTGATCAGACGCCGCATTCTGCGGCGTCTGATCTGGGTCTGCACTGTTTGCGTATTACCCTTTTACGGGTCTCCCGACTACATTGGGTTATAGTACAAAAACCTCTGAAAACCTATTTTATATCTACCGTAGTAGCACTAAGTATTGGGACAGACAGGCCTCAGCAAAACAGTGTATACCCAGATCAGACACCACAGTATGCTGCATCTGGTCAGGGTCTACACAGTTTGTACACATCCAGCACTATTTTAGACTCATCAGTAGGAAGTAAAATAGATTTTTCCAAATGTTAGGAAAAGTATGGTAAGGAGTTAAGGTGTCCCAATACTTAGAGTAAATACAATAGTTGGTATTTATCAGTCATTCCTTATTTATTTTCATGATTAGAAAGAAGACGAAGAAGAGCGAAAGAAGAAGGAAGCAGAAGAAAAGAAACAGAAAGCAGAACTAGAAGAGTTTGAGAGAAAGATGAAAGGGAGAAAGCGTAAGCCTAAGAAACAACGGGAGGAGATAGTGAAAGAATCAGTATTTCAGAAATACAGGACATATATAATAATCACTGTTAGTCTTGCTGTGTTGGTTGGATTTGTGGCATATATATTGAAACTGAATTAATAAGTGATACCACATTTACCCTAAATATTTGGATGCCTGAACACTTTCATACCATATTTTTTCTAAAATATGAATGGCCACTTCACAACCTGTTGAAAAATAATATTTAAAAATGTATTTAAAAATGCTGGATGAGTGACAAACTGTGTAGACCCTGATCAGATGCTGCATTCTGCGGCATCTGATCTGGGTCCACATTGTTTGCTCAGGCATATCTGAATACTGAGGGTAAATATGGTAGTTTAGATGACTGACAACCCACTTACAACAGCATGATAACTAAAAGTCTTTCCACTTCTTAAAACTACATTTAATAGATTGTTTCCACAATTAATATTTCATTATTCTGGGAAAGTCACGAAAAAAAATGTTTTCATTAGTACCTTATTTATCCTAAGTATTGGGACAGCAGTCCTGAGCTCTGTAGACCCTGTATTTTATCAGGGTCTGCACTGTTTGCAGGTTTTTGCTGCATCAGCAGATAGTGAAATCGACTTGTTCAAATTTTAGGACAAGTATGGTAAGGAGATACTGTGTCAGAATACTTTGGGTAAATATGTTGAATTTGTTGAAAGGTATATATATCAAAGCACTGATAGCACTGGTGGGTTGATTGTCTCTGAGAGTAAGCCTCAAAATCGTCCTGTGTGGGAAAGTAAGACTGTTTATTTAACTCTTAACTTCCTGTAATTTAAGCATACAATGCAGACCCTGATCAGATGCCACGTTCTGCGATATCTGATCTAGGTCTGCATTGTTTCCAATGTCCCAGTCCAGGTTTTACAGATAACCCTCTATCAACAGCACTCTGACGTCACAGCGATAAGAATAGTGCAGCTTTAAATAACTGTTACCTGGATTTCGTCTAATGCCCAGTTTGATTACATTAGTCAATGATAATCACATGGACAACTACCTTAGGGATATTTTGGCGTTTGTATACTATGGCTTGGTTGTAAACAATTGATTTAAAAATCAGAATGTAAGAAAGTAAGTATATAAGTAAATTACTAAGGCTTGTTCCATTCGGCTCTGAATACTTTCTATTTTATATGTCCCATTCATGTACTAGTAGTTTGAATTGGTCATAAAAACTATTAACATTTAGCATGCTGGATAAAAATTTCAGCAGACATTTTAAAATCTGGAGCTATGATAATACATGTATCTATATAGATGTACCAAAATACAGAAAATTGTGTTATACAGACATGTTTTATTGTGTTTCTGCGGAAGCATTCGGGTGGCCGAGTGGTTAGGGCAGCTGACTTCAGATCACGAGGTTTCGGGTTTAAACCCCGCTAGAGGCACAATTCCGCTCATGACTGTATGGCGCTTCATTGCACAGAGCCTTTCATTATTATCACCCTTCCATTCTTTCAGTATGACTTAAGTAATGTTGAAAGGTATGTAAAATACCAAACCATCATCATCATTACTGGGCTCCTGAAAGACTTGATGGGAAAGTTTTTTTGGGGATAATTTCTGTTTTGGTAAATGTCCTAAAATTTCGAACACCAAAGTTTGTGACAAAATGCCATATGCAAACAGTGCTGACCCAGATCAGACTGCTCCTGAAGGAGCAGTCTGATCAGGGTCTTCACTGTTTGCCATTCCACTTAGCATTTCTAGAGAAAAAAGCATAAAAAGCCAAATTTAAGCTAAACTAGAAATGTGTCCACAGTATACTGATGCCCCCACTGTGGGGTACCGGACTATAAAACTGCAAAATTCTACCTGGTACAAATGCCTTAACCTGAGTCTAACATTCGTACAGAAGGTTGTACATTTGTACCCACGTACAGAAAACTGAAAAACTATATGCCCCCGGCATCTGATGCGGGGGCATAATAAGTATGGAGTATGGAATAAAATGTTCGAAATTTTAGGACATTTACCATATATTTCCATGTAATTGTGGAAACATGTAGCAATCAATGAGAAAATGTAAAAAATGACTTTTGTCCCATTGTTTAATGAGAGCTTTGTTTATGGTGAGGCAAGAATTTCTAGTTTGTACTAGGATTATTTTACAAGGTTTATGTAAAGTTTGGGAGTTGCAGGGATTTTGTTTTTCATGGTGGTATGAGTTTCTGCAAACAGAACTACAGCAAAAACAAAGTCATTGATATTACATTATTTGCCGTACCAAAGAAGAGCCCTTACACTATATGTGGACTATGAAGGCTCAGATCAGCCAGCGGATTCAGACAGTCTGGTCAGACCCTTTGTTCGTGTCTTATAGGGTCAGTGGAAGCCTCAGGTGGCTAAGTGGTTAGTGCTTCGGACTTTAGGGAACAAGGTCCTGTGTTCAAATCCATGGATGTCACATGATATATACATGGATATCACCTTCTGAGGAAACAGTTTGCACAAAATATCAAACCTTTTTTTCTGAAAAAAATACTTCAGTATGACCTCTGCTTAGCATTAATATATCAGTGTATTTCTTAATTACAGTCGACCCGCAATAGCTTGAACATCTTTGGGACCATGGAAATTTGTTTTAGATATGAGTAGTTCAAGCTACAGAGGGTTAATCATAGTGCCAGATTGGGAGACAAATGGTAATAATATACAGATGTCTTTTAGATTTTCTATAAAATAATGGTATGTCGAGTGTACTTATTAGAATTGCCTTGATGAGGAGATTCTAATGAGTACACACAACATACATTTTCCTGATAAAATAAGAAAAAGTCCTGAAATATCTCTAAATATTTGTTTTCTTGAGCTATCGGAAGAAATTCCTAGGGACTCAAAAATGAGTATGAATTAGCCATGGTAAACAAGTCATCAGTGTTTCATGTCGTTGAGATTTTACTGTATCCATGAAAAACAACAACAAAAAATGTATATACAGTCGACTCTCGTTATCTCGAATTCCAAGGGACTCACTGAAACACTTCGAGATATCCCTACCTCAACATATCAGAGTTGAGAGAGTGAGGAAAACAATAAATTGAACAACCACATTTAACAAATGTGAAAACCAATTTGACTCCTGAAGTTAGAAGTACATGTATATATATAAAATAATGTGGAAAAGAGGAGAAATTGCTCCTCCTTAGGAGCAATTTCTCCTCTTTTCCACATTATTTTGTTACCTGTTGTCATAGTTTCATGTTAAAATAGGGACCAGATTTTCACTTCGAGATAAGCGGTAATTCGAAATAAGCGAGTTCGAGATAACGAGTTTCAACTATATATGAGCCACGTCATCAGAAGAGATATATCTGGAATGCATAAGATAACAGTAAATATTAAGATCAGCCAGAAAAACTGCACAGTGATATGGACCTTAGGTTTACATCAATAATTCTATTGTATGGAAGGATTCTTTAGACAGACAGGGAAGTTTGGTCCGATTGCACAGACATGCAGGGTGGTCTGGGCCTTCACTGTCCATATATGCCCTAAAGGCACTTTTCACATAATGCCCTTATAAAGAGGTTGCAGTGAGTACCGCATAAGCTAAGCAAAACAAAAACTGCCCTCCTTTCAGGAGCTTTGGCTAAAGTATTAAAGTGCTACATGAAATGAAAACTACTGTATTAACCCTAAGTATTGGGATACTTTAACTACATGTCATTCTTGTCTCAAAATTGTAAAAGGTCTATTTGACTGCCTGTTGATGAATCTGAAATATTGCTGTATGAGTGGCAAACAGTGTAGACTCAGATCAGATGCTGCAACATCTGATCTGGGTCTGCATTGTTTGCTCAGGCCTGTCCCAATAATAAGGGTTATTATGGTAGCATTTTAATGTTTGCAAGTTGTAAATATCTCTCTTTTGTATCTAGTTTGTTTCTTAAGTTATATAGCTGTGTTGTCAGATTTTGTAACATTCCATTAGTGATCTAGACAGCTGTCTTTTCTTAAAACCAACTTTTGCTATGGTGACTAGTCAAAATAGTGCCTAGTAAAAATCAGTTCATTGGCCATTGAGATTTTGTTTTAACCCTTAAAATGCCAAGAAATCCTGCATCTGAAAATGTCGTCTGTTTATGTCGTCTGCTGAATATTCTTGCAAACTTTTCAAACCTATTTTTGCACACAGGCAAACAGTGTGGACCCTGATCAGACTGCTCCTAGAGAAGCAGTCTGATCTGGATCCACACTGTTTGCAAAAATGACTGTTAAAATCACAATCAGATGACAAAGCAGATGCCGACCTTGGTGGCTCAGTTGGATGCGCCGTCCGACTGGAGACCAGGAGGTCACGGGTTCAACCCCCGCCGAGGTCGGCAACATTCTTCCGTGGAGATTGATCATGAAATATGTTCTACGGTCATTCTCTCCCTTCCGCTGATTGAAGAAGGGCAGTTGTCAGTTTCTGGCAAAAGAATGTGCACAATACTGGCTAACCGCTTAGAGGACTAAGCCTGCCCAGTAAACATGTGGTTAGGTAAACTGACCGCGCTCGACATGACCCCATTGGGTTGACTGGGCCCTAAAACCTCAACACAAACAAAGACAAAGCAGACAACAATGGTTGTGATTGGCAGTTTAAGGGTTAATACTTAGCATGCCAGGTAATAATTTCAGCAGACAACATCTTGAAGTATTTTTTTTTCATTTTTTTTTTTTTTCTTGTAAAAAATAAGATCAGACATTTCATGCAGATTGTCTCCTCTGGAGGCAGTTTGCATGAAACTTCAAATCCTATTTTCTGGGAAAAACAAGAAAAATATTTTGTTGTATGCTGAATCTGCCCAGAGCATGCTAAGTGTTTAACATATTTCCATGATACATCTTTGGGCTACTTTGGTTGTCATGACCAGCAGTCACTGGCTTTCTATCTCAGAAAGCTTAAAGTAGAAATTCCCTTTACCAAAGAAACATTTCAATGAAATAGATTCAGATTACTTCAGCAGGTTTGGAGATGCCATTTAAAAATGATAAATGTACAGTGATCTTTGTAATTCATCCTGAGCAAAGTAGATAACCCAGTAAAGACTGAATAAACTCTCCAACACTATATATTGGAAGAGTCTCATTTTCAATTTTAGGTATGTCAGGCAAAATGATGTAGATATTCCTGAAGAAAAATGGTTGAACTGTTTGCAAACAGTGGAGACCCTTATCAGACACCACATTCTGCGGCATCTGATCTGGGTCTGCACGGTTTGCCAGCTACTTGTTTAGGGGTCTCCAGTCTTCAATGGGTTAAGGAAAAAATGAAGTTAAGACAGTAAATAATCAGATGGTCCCTCAGCTTGATATGTTTTGTGTGTGTGTGAGTGTTGTGTGTGTGTGTGTGTGTGTGTGTGTGTATGTGGATGTGTGAAAAATTCCCAAAATTTTGAACCCTAAGCATATTTATGTCCCTCCACCTATGGAATCAGGGTGGGGAATGACATATTTTTTTTGATGCCATTGGTGTCGGCATGACACATTTTTGTCTGCACAATATCTCTGAAAACAATGTTACTAGTTAAAAATATTTATGTATTTTTGAAATTTTTGTTCCAGTGACTTAATGACATTTAAAATGTTCCATTATCATTATATTTGAGTATTTTAGTTTTTTTGTTTTTTTTTGTTTTTTTTTTAAGCATCATTTTATTCATTTTGTTTGAGAAGATATATGGTTCCAGTTATACATAAAATACATGTAGATGAAACTTAAGGAAACTGGGTCCATCTCCATGGGAAAAGAACTCTTGACATGGAAATACTTACCTCCCTTCAAGTCACTTCAAACGGCGGGGGCTACTCTAAAAGGAAAGAATTTTCCCCTTCTTTCCTTTAAGGGTGGCCCTTAGTTTTGAAAGAGTTCAGATACTTGGGAGGTAACTTCCATTTGCAAAGTGGAGACAAATTTTTTCTGGTATACTCATTCTCCTTATTCACATGGTGAAGTACTGTTAAGTGGAATGGATACACTTTCAGGGGAGATAAGTCTGTCAAAATGTTTTTGTCTTTCTTCCGAAAAGGGCTCTGCTTTAAAAGGAAAGAATTTGCTCCCACAGGGAGCAAATTCTTTCCTTTTAGGGTAGACCCCTTAACAGAAGGGGCTTCGGGTGCAGTGAAACAAACAGGAAGTCACAGAAGTTGTCTCCCTTGTAAAGATGGTGGAAAATCTACCAAGAACATCCAACCCTCTCAAAGACAAGATGAGGTTCAATAGCTATACTTTTGTATTTCTTTAATCAAAATTTGCAAGTGTATGAGGGTTGTCCCAAGAGTTCATTGACTGCTTTTGAAATTATCTTTCTTATAATATTGGTGGCTCAGTTGGATGCGCCGTCCGACTGGAGACCAGGAGGTCACGGGTTCAACCCCCGCCGAGGTCGGCAACATTCTTTTGTGGAGATTGATCATGAAATATTTTCTACGGTTATTCTCTCCCTTCCGCTGATTCAAGAAGGGCAGTTGTCAGTTTCTGGCGAAAGAATGTGCACGATACTGGTTAACCGCTTAGAGGACTAAGCTTGCCCAGTAAATGTGTGGTTAGGTAAACTGACCGCGCTTGACATGACCCCACTGGGTTGATTGGGCCATAAAACATCAACACAAACAAATCAATAAGACTCAAATAATGTAAGAGACATAAAAATCATCACCATCTTCATATTATTGTGAAACTAGAAACTAAACTGTGAATTTTCATGATTATCCCATACAGTATAGTTATGGTCTGGACAGGAATTCTGACCAAGGGCAGATAAACTCAATGGGAAAATCAAGTTATGATTCTAGATCATGATACAATGTCCTGATGAGAAAGCCATCTGTGAAGTTTCATGACTATCCCATAAGGTTCAGAGTTATGGCCTGGACCAAGGGAAGACAGCTTAAAAATAGAACAAGACCTGTCGCTAGACAGGATAGCTCGCCCGATATTGCATATTTTGTTTCTGGAAAATTCTAAGTTTGTGACCTTTATTTTGACATGACTGGGATGGGGTGTGTAGGGGTGTGTGTGTGTGTTTGGGGGGGGGGGGGGGGGGGGGGATTGCCTGTGCAAACTTTTCATCAAACAATTCAATTCAGTGATAAGCTTAGGAAATAATGAGGTTTTAAAAACTTAAATGAAAACTTTAACATTTTTAAAATTCTATGTCTGTGACCTTGACCGGAAGGTCATGGTCATGAGTACTGAAGGTGCTGTAAAAACTTTGGACCAGTATCTATCATGATACCAAATATAAATTAAATCCATTGTTTGGTTTAGAAGTAATGAGGTCCTAAAAACTTTGACGTAAATTTTTAACATGAAAATTTTGACATGACTGTGACCTTGATCTTAACATGAACTAGGTGGATGAGGATGAAACTGGGCAAAATTTTGGACCAATATGTATCATCATACCAAAGATGAACCGAATCAGTGATAAGGTTAGGAAATAATGAGGTGTTAAAAAATTTAAGGAAAACTTTAACATTTAAATTCAAGGTCATGGTCATGAGTGCTGATGGTGCTGTTAAAAACTTTTGACCAGTATTTATCACGATACCAAATAGGAACTAAATCCAACATGTAGTTTAGAAGTAATGAGATCCTAAAAACTGTGACATAAAATTTTAACATGAAAATTCTATGTGTGACCTTGACCTTGACATGACCTAGGGTGGTGGTGATGGTACTGCACAAAATTTTGGACCAATATGTATCATCATACCAAAGATGAATCAAATCAGTGCTAAGGTTAGGAAATAATGAGGTGTTAAAATCTTTAACGAAAACTTTTAACGTTTAAATTCTAAGTTTGTGACCTTGACCTCAAGGTCATGGTCATGGTCATGAGTGCTGATGGTGTTGATAAATACTTTTGAAATCCATCAATAGTGTAGAAGTAATGAGATCCTAAAAACTTTGACATAAAATTTTAACATGAAAATTCTAAGTCTGTGACCTTGACCTAGACATGACCTAGGATGGTGGGGATGGTACTGTGCAAAATTTTGGACCAATATGTATCATCATACCGAAGATGAACCAAATTGGTGTTAAAGTTAGGAAATAACGAGGTCTTAAAAACTTTAACGAAAACTTTAACATTGTGGATGCCAACGCCGATGACGACGCCACCGGAGGTAGTACAATAGCTCTCCGTGAAGGTTGTTCAGGCGAGCTAAAAAGCCAGAGTTGTGAGTCTTGTTTGCAACACATCGTTTCACTGAGTTTAGTATGTGTGTGAAGTTTCATGAAGCCTGAACACAAAGTGTAATGGATGAATCACTTTAGCTGAGGGACAATAAATACACATGTATGCATATGTATGATAAGCAAAATTAAACCCAAAGATAATACCCTGCCATAATCGTGTCATGGGGAGATAACTGTCAAAAATTGATGAAATGTTCCCAAAAGCAATCTCAAACCAGATCTCCACAGAATCAATGCACATATCAAGTTGGGTTAAAATCCATTGAGATGTACTAAAGTTATTGCCCTGAAACAAAAATATGTGTCAAAAATTGACAAGATTTGCCCATTAGCAATCCCGAACCAGATCTCCACAATAGCAATGCACATACCAAGTTTGGTGAAAATCCATTGATATTTACTGGTTATCGTCTGGAAATGAAAAATCAGACGTGTCGTGGGCAGATACTGTCAAAAATTGACGAACTTTGCCCATTGGCAATCCCAAACCAGATCTACAATATCAATATCAGTACACACAATTCTGAACCAGATCTTCACAATAGCAATGCAACTACCAAGTTTGGTGAAAATCTATCTATATTTACTCAAGTTATTGTCCGGAAACGAAAAATCAAATGTCACGGGCAGATAACTCGTCAAAAACTGACGAAATTTGCCCATTAGCAATCCAAAACCACAATATCAATGCACACACTAAGTTTGGTGAAAATCCATTGACATTCACTCACTGACGTCCATTCATTCACTCAAGCTATCATCCAGAAATGAAAATAGGATGGACAGACATATGACAGACAGACGTCAAAAATTGACTTAATTTGTCCATTAGTAATACCAAATCAGCTCTCCACAATATCAAATCAGGAGCATAACTTCTACAAGTTATTTTTTTAACGCAAAAAGAGTTATCAGTTTTGCTACAATTTGTGAATTAAACTTGTTTCAGTTATTTTTTAATTTGTGCCATTTTTTCAGCTTCTGATTGTAGACTTACAGCAATTTTCACTGGCAAGTGTTTAATTTTGTATGAAAGATCTGTTACATAAATTTATGTTCAAGCTATAAAATTGTGTATGCATCGTCTAGAAATGTGTACATAGGGCCTTTGAAGTTTATGAAAAAATATACTTTTTAACTTACTTAGGTTATTTTCAAAATATTTACAAATTTCAGAAATAACCTAAATAAGTTAAAACCTTTGGCCAAAGGAAGTAACTCTTACACTTTGGAAGGGAGGTTACTTTATAGTTGAATTTTTACTTAACAAAGTTATAAATCTTCTCAAAATTTAACCTTTAGAAGTTATGCTCCTGACTGATCAATGCACACACCAAGATTGTTGAAAATACACGGACATTCACTCAAGTTATCATCCGTAAAAGAAAATACGGACAGGGGGACACACCGACAACCAACATGAAACCATAATGGGTGTATAAAAAAAAAAGAAATAATGGCTTTTCATATTTTAAGTACTTTGATGCCGCAAACTATTTCTAAGTGCTCCATGATGCTAGTCATATATACATATGAATAAGATTCTGCGAAGAATTATTCATTTAAAATATAGAATGTTATTGTTTGTTAATTGTTGTAATACATTAAGTTGTTAAGATGTTTATGAATTTGTAGCACAAACCTCAAATTATGGATTGGTCTGTTTTTATGACCATTGAATTAAAGAACTGTAACTGTAAACCCTTTCACTGGTGCATTTTGCACTGTAAACACGAGCTTTATTAGGGAAGACAGTGACCTTAACCCTTGGCCTGCTGAATAAATTAAGACGTTAAGCCCTCTTCTTATTTTCAGCCAATCAAATTACATCATCCAGGTTATTGATACAAGTTCACATACTGAATGATAAACAGTGCAGAAGCCAACTGATCTGGATCTACACTGTTTGCAAAGGCAGGGCATATCCAAGTTCAGTTGGACAAGAGTTAATATATGCAGTCAGGTCCTGTGTGCCCTGATAATACTCGTAGAAACAGTTTTTGCCCTGACCAGAGTCGGAACATGTTAAGTCCTCCTTCTGCTTGACAAGGCTCAAAAACTGTTTTTGCCCTATTGGGACACATCTAGAATAATGTTACCTCTTAAAGTGCCTTGCAAAATTGTAGCAGATGAAATTCTAAATTGTTCTTTTATTATTATTATTTGTATTCAGAGAAAATAAGACTTGGCAATGTGAATCATCCTAGCAGATGATTCACATGAAATGCCAGCCTTATTTTCTCTGAAAAAATAAAAAAAAAATCATTTGCTGCATTTGTGATTAGTGCTTTAAAGGTTAATGATGGGTACCTTATTGACATGCAAACAACAAAGGCCCAGATTATAAAATATTGGAATAGGGGGTGTGCAAAGGAGCAGTGGGTGAAATACTGCCCTTTTCTATGTGCATTTCATCATAAGTGTCACCTAAGGTACATTTTGTTTATGTTTAGTTCATTTATACAAGTTGTCTTTGTAAATATTGAATTACCCCTCTACATACATATGAGGCATAAAAAAAGTGTTGTCATGTTTGCAAAATGTGCAGACCCAGATAGTTTGCACATCAAAATGACCTGGAAAGGATTTATGTACAATTTTATACAACTATTTCAAACCTCTCTAGGGGACAGTCAAAACTATCAGCCCCTCAGTGTTGTGTACCACCTAATAAACTATCACCCGAGGCCCATTTGGCCTCAAGCGATAGTTCATCAGGTGGTCCACAGCAACGAGGGGTTTTGACTGTCACCCATAAAGGTATGATATAGATTTTTGTTTTTACCCAATTCATATTTCAAAGGAACTGTGCTAGGTAATTCAAGTGACCAAGAGATAGTCCAAAATATGAGCCTGGGTCATAGTTCTGTGAACCGGTTCGATCTGTCTGGCTTTTGTCACAAGTGAAATTGCGTACTGTTGTAATTCATTTGACTGGGAGATAGTCCAAAATATGAGCTCGGGTGATAGTTCTCGGACTACCGGTTCAATCTGGCTGGCTTTTGTCACAGGTGAAAATGCATTATAATAAAAAATGCTTCATAACTTCTCATGTAGTAGGCTGGGTAATATCTATATTGGTCTAGATATTGTGCACTGCATCTTAACCCTTGCCATACCAAATAAATTAAGATACCATGCCCACTTCTAATTTAATCAGATTACTTGATCCAAACTGTTGATACAAATTCACATACTTAATAACAAACTGTGCAGATCCAGATTCAGAAGCCAACTGATCTGGATCTTCAGTTTGCAAAGGCAGGGCATATCTGGGTTTAGCAGGACCAAAATGGGTGACAGATGGTGTTCCAAAACTTGAGGGGATTAGTTGAAATGGTCAAACGAATTTGGTCACAAACTTTGATCTAACTGCACAAATATCTGCCAGGTCTGTGATTGTATCTTTTTTGCTATGTTTGTTTCTATGTCAGATGAGAATATAAAATGTCTTTGTTTTTGCTGCTCTGTCCTTTAGCTTTCTCCCTTTTGTATTTTGTCCCCACCACAAAGAGTGCATGGTCATAAATGTTTTTTTTGTTTTTTTTTCCCTTCTGTAAAGGGATCTATCCTAAAAGGAACAAATTTGTTGCCCTTGAGAGCAAAAACTTCCCTTGGGAGCAAATCTTTTCCTCCTATAGCAGACCCTTTATTAGACAGGTTGGATGTGCAGGAAAGCAGACAGGAAGTCACAAGTTGTAACTTTTGTAAAACATGGCAGAAAAAAAAAAAACAATAAACATGACCCCAAACTTTGAGACAGACAGGCATGTGCAAACAACAGATGGTGCTCCAAAATCAGATGTCCAATAGGTTCTACATTGTTTGCCACTCATCCAGCAATATTTTAGACCTATCTACAGATAGTAGAATGAACTCTTTCAAATTTTAGAAGTATGGTAATTAGTTACGGTGTCTCAATATTTAGGGCAAATATGGTATACCAAGTGTATCCTGTCCCTTTAACCCTTGTCCTGCTGAATAAATTAAGATGCCACGCCCACTTCTAATTTTCAGCCAATCGGATTACTTAATTTGCATTGTTGCTATAAATTCACATACTTTATGGCAAACAGTGCAGATCCAGATCAGTTGGCTTCTTCAGAAGCCAACTGATCTGGATCTATGCTGTTTGCAAAGGCAGGGTATATCCGGGTTCACCAGCACAAGGGTGCTCCTCAATCCGTCCAACTCGCATTTTTTTGAGGAGAATTACCAAATCTGAATTGTGCTTCTTACCATGCTAAGGGCAAACCCAGCAGATGACAAACTGATGACATTTTTCTGACTTTTCCTAGAAAATAGGATCTAACACTTCCACAACACGTCAAATCCATTTTCTAGGAAAAATAAGAAAAATGTCTGCAGAAATTTTCAGCCAGTCTGCAAAGCGTTGGGGTGGTAAGGAGTTTGTGACAAAGCAAGCTCTTTTGCAATATATCCAGCAGCTATGACCATGGTACCAATCAGCTTCCAGGCCACATTTTTTTAAACTGGTTAAATAATGATCTATCATGAAATTTGAATCGAGCCTGATCAATAATGTGAACCAAATTAATATTACTGGGTACAAGAGTAAAAAGGAACACTTGTGATGGTTATTTACATATATTCACCATGACAAGATGAACTAAGCCACAATGCACTAGACAACAAAATGGAACATCACAAGTGCTGTTTAGTACAAATAAATATACCTTAACCTTACCACTCTCTGGGCTAATTCAGCAGACGACAAATTGGTATTTTGTTTTTCCTTATTTTTCCAAGAAAACAGGATGAGACATTTCGTGCAAATTGTCTCCCATGGAGACAATTTGCATGAAATGTCAAATCCTGTTATCTGTGAAATATAAAATATTTCAATTTGTTGTCTGCTGAAAATTTTATCCAATGTGCTAAGGGTTAATGAGAAATACTATGGGACAACTTATTTTTGCAAATGAACTGCACTATCAGAAATGAGTCCTAAAAAAACAACATGCAGAGAAAAGCCCAGACCAGCATGGGCATCTGCAGAGTCTGTCCAAGGCCTCTGCTGCCCTCTTGCATGACCCCATTAGGTACTGTGCACACAGCTCTTGATAAGGCACTTTTTTCAACCAAAAAGTATCTATATTTTTCTTATTTCTCAACGAAAACATATGTTGTGGGTACTCATTAGAAGTGCCTCAGCAAGGTGCTTCAAATGAGTACCCACAACGTATATTTAGACCTATGATGCAATACATCAATAGTTAGTGTCTAGGTCAGAAGGCCTTTCTAAACCTTTGCTCTTTGCAAAGAACCCAAAAACCCATTTCTCCTGCAACACTATTATATGTACAGTGAATAACCCAGAACAAGTTCTGCATCCAGCTAACCCTTAAAGTTCAACTGCAGCAGACATTTTTTTTGTGTGTGTATTTTTTCTGTGAAAAATAAGATTTGGCATTTCATGTGAATCATCTGCAGAACAGATACATGAAATGCCAAGTCTTATTTTCTTTGAAAAATAATAAAAAATTCAAAATGTCTGCTTTAACTTTGCATAGCATTTTAAGGGTTAAAATCTTCATCTTTTAAACTAAAGAATTCTTTTAGGCTTATCCAAATAAGAGTTCTTTGAATAAGCCTTAAAGAAATCTTTAGATTAATGTGACATTCTATCCTGATGAACTTACAGTTGAACCACAATTGCTAGAACATCTCTGGGGCAATGGGCATTTGTTCTAGATATGTGTAGTTCGAGCCACTGAGGGTTAATCATTGCGCCAGGTCAGGAGACAAATTGAAATTAAAAATATGGATGTCTTTTCAATCTTCTATAAAATAATGATATGTTGAGTGTTGCTTATTAGAATTACCTTGAGGTGATTCTAATGAGTACACTCAACATATATTTTCATGATAACATAGGAAAAATTCCTAAATTATCCCTACATATTTGTTTTCTTGAAGAATTTCCTAGGAACTCAAAAACGAGTTTGAATTAACCACGGTAAACAAGTCATCAGTGTTCCAGTCATTGAGCTGTTTCTGTATTCTGACAGTGAATCTCACTTTTTGTCCAAATAACAATTAAATAAATGCAGTATCTTGAACTAACTGCATGTAGGCACATTGGTCTGGGTATCAGCCATTCCATTAACAATACTTTTTGTTGTCCCATAGCATTCCAAAATATTTTTCTCATGTGTAATCTTATATCTCCAGATAAATGACTGTTTTTTTTATTTTTGTTGTTTTTCTACTCAACCAAAATTATCAACATTTTTTTTTTTATTTCTCCACAAAAACGCATACTGTGGGTACTCATTGGAAGCACCTCACTGAGGCACTTTTGAGTACTCACAAGATCATTTTTATAGAGAAATAATAGAAAAATAATTTTATGATACCTCTCTTATCTGGAGCAATGTGCCTATTCTTTTACAAACCTGAGAATTAATGGCATTGTCCCCTCAAAAATGGTCCAGATAATGTGATTCACCATTCACCGTCTTGGTCCAGCAATAGTTTTAAATATCACATATGAATGACATATTAACCTTTACCACTCTCTGGGCAAATTCAGCGGAGGACATACTGAAATATTTTGTTTTTATCAGAAAACAGGATTTGTATTTCATGAAATTTCTCCAAAGGAGACAATTTGCATCTGTTGTCTGCTGAAAATATCAATCTGTTGTCTGCTGAAAATTTTACCCAGAGTGCTATAAATAAAGCGATAAGCAAACAAAGGTCATTACAGGAAAATGATTATCCATTATTTAAACAGTGAAGACCAAGACCAGCTCCGCAAAAGTAACTTTCCTCCCCTATTAACCCTTAAAATGCCAAGCAAAATTTTATAGCAGACGACAGTCTATTTCTTTTTTTTTTCTTTTTGTTTTGTTTTGATAAAAAATAAGTATTAACATTTCATGTGAATTGTCTGCCATATGAAATGTCAAGACTTGTTTTCTATGAATAATAATAAGAATAAAATAAAAAATTCTCTGTTCAAATTTTAGGCATATTTAAATACTTGTGCTACTTCAAAAAGCTTGGATTCAGCCTATGGTGGATGCCACATAAAAACAAAATATTTAAAAAATGTTCTTTTAAAGCAGGATGTATCATTTAATTTTTCTTCTTTGAAAATAATCCCTGTTCAACTTTTTGTATGGTGACTAAGAATATTAGCAGGTAACATTTTCCTACTTTTCTTGAAAAAAAAAAAAAAAAAAAAAAAAAAAAAAAAACAGGAACTAACATTTCATGTAAAAGATCTCTTAGACTATTCACATGTAAGGTCAAGCCTTGTCTTGTCTTTTTCAAAACAAGAAAGCAGCACCGATATGTCATCTGCTGGAGTGTGCAACGAGTTCAGTTTTACCGTGGTACAATAAAAGTCTCGTAAGTATAAAACCAGTTAACAATGGAGTCCAATTTAAGCGGGACCTGATACACCTGGCAGATTGTCTGCTGTTTTTTTACAAGGGTGGCGCCTACTGTGACTTCCTGATTGCTTTCCTACCCATCAAGCCCTTCTGAAAAGGGTTCTACTCTAAAAGGAAAGAATTTGCTCCCATAGGGAGCAAATTCTTTCCTTTTAGAGTAGAATCCTTTTCAGAAGGGAACATAATCAACTTTAAAAAGAGCTGCTTCCCCTTCAAGTGTATCAATTCCTCTAAATACAGACTAGAACTGAATTGTCATTTACACAGCTTCGCATTGTACTTCTAAAATTTTGAAAGAGTTTGTCGCCATTTTGCAAAGCGCGATAACTTCTACAGACAGGAAGTTGCCTCCAAAGTTGTTGAAACCGTTCAAAACAGGTGGCTACTCTTAAAGCAAAGAATCTGTTCCCAAAGTAGCCTCCCAGTAAGAAGGGAGGCAAATACTTCAATGTCTGAGTTATTTCCCTTGCAGATGTATCCATTCCCTTTTAATACGACCAGTAATGAACCAGCTCAATCTCTGTACCCATGCAGCGAAGGCAAACAATTATCTAGTGGGCAGTATGCGGACTCCACACAATAGTGTTGTTTTTTTTGGTTTTTTTGCTTTTGCTTTTAACAAAATGTCTTCTAATTTTTCTCTTAGCAAAATATATTGCTCTTCTCTATTTTTTTTCACATTAAGAGAAAGAGAAAAAAATAGGTTGAAATCACTAATCTGACGGTATCAACTTAATGATTGGTACCGGCAATATTTGCTTTGTGCAGAATTAAGAAAAGTTATTTTAATACTCCTTTTGTCAGGATTGTTGGCAAAGCATTGGATCAGACTGCATGGACACATACATCTATACACTGCTCTGGGACTTCATCGATCATGCCATTTTGTTAAGCTGCTTGTTATACTCCACAATTTACTGTCAGAATGAGATTCCCAGAAGACAACAAATCAAATCTAGAGTCTACTAATGACTACATGATAGTCTGACCATCTTTGTTTTTAGCTTTTCACAGTCTGAACTTCTTATCGGAAAGAACACTCATTGGAAGTCTCTTAATCAACCTTCGTTTATTTCTTTTTCTTTGGTCTACCTCTGTTTTCTATCCCAGCCTCAGGAGCTTTCCTCTTGGCAGCCTGAAATAATTTTTTAAATATACTTTATATTAACCCTTTAAGTTCTATTACCATATTTACCATAAGTATTGGGACACCTTATCTATTTAACATACTTTTCCTAAATTTTGAAGTAGTCCATTCTACTGCCTCTTGATGTGTCTAAAATATTGCTGTATGTATGGCGAATAGTTCAGACCCTGATCAGATGCCGGAGTCTGAGCTAGGTCAACACTGTTTGTAAAGGCCTGTCGGAAACAGGTGCCCCGTTGTAAGGCGTCTGATCTGGGTCAACACAGCTTGTAAAGGTCTATTGGTCCTAATACTGAGGGTTATCACTGTAAATCACAACAGCAGCAGACAACACCTAGAATTTTTTTCAGAGAAAATAAGGCTAGCAGAAGAGTCACATGAAATGCCAAGTCTCATTTTCTCATCTACTACAAATTTGCTCAGCGCTTCAAGGGTTCATACATAAGCCATACTGAATAGAAAACCACCTCATAACATGTGCAATCAGGTTAGACCCAGATCAGCCTGTGCATCCAATCTTGCAGTAAATCGTTTTCATGGACCGGTTAAATATAGTTTTACATGACATCTTATTTTTCATTTCGAAGACCTTCAAGACTCTAAAAAATGGACAAGATGAAAACAAAATGTAGCTAGAAACATTTGCATATCGAGGGTTGAGCGCAAGACTATGGTAACTCAAACATATTTTTGAAACCTTTGTTTAGGGGTAACTTGGACCCCTTTGTAAACAATGCAAATTTAGGTGCCATTGCTCATATGAGCAATGGCACCTAAATTTTCATTGTTTACAGAAAGAAATGTTGTAATCTTCATAACGCCTTCATGGAGAGGAGATTAGGTTTGGGGAAAAAACAACCATCTGACTTACGCCAGTCTTGCGCTCAACCCTCGATACATACTTCATTAACATTTGACAAGTATTCCTCAGTTATGAAAGAATGGAATATAATTGTATAATGTCTAACATGTGCCTCAAAAGAGGAAGGACACTGGGTCCTCTTGATTGGTTAACAGCAAAACCTTCCCAGCAAGTGCATTAAGAAGTCTTTAGCAAATGTCTTTACTCTTTGCTAACATATCATGGCTCCAGATATGACTATTTTGTCATTCAAAACACTGATTTTTTTTACTATCTCCAGGAAAACATACATGTATTTTGTGGCTACTACTTGATTGGCAAAGTACTTCTTACAAGTGCCCACAGCTCATGTTTGTTTGTTTGTGTTGAGGTTTTACGGCCCAGTCAACCCAATGGGGGCATGTCGAGTGCGGTCAGTTTATCTAACCACATGTTTACTGGGCAGGCTTAGTCCTCTAAGCGGTTAACCAGTATTGTGCACATTCTTTCGCCAGAAACTGACAACTGAAATATTTCATGATGAATCTCCACGAAAGAATGTTGCCGACCTCGGCAGGGGTTGAACCCGTGACGTCCTGGTCTCCAGTCGGACAGCGCATCCAACTGAGCCACCGAGGCTGGCCCACAACTCATGTTTTCCTATTGAAATAAAAAAACAAAACAAAAACAGAGGAAAGGTTTTCATAATTAGGATGTGCCAGTGTATGTTTGCATGTGGGATGGCTGAGTAGGGACAGGGGGACTATCCAAATATCCACACCAAGCCAGATTCAATTTTCTTGAAATTATTGGCTATTTATGTAGACCCTTTCCATATGAAAACAAATTGTATACCTTGGTGGCCGATCCAGCGCTTGCTTTTCCTTTCTTTCTCCTTTCTGCCTTTTCTCTCTCCTCCAGCTCCATATTTTCTCTTTCTATCAGTGTAATCAAAGTGTTACATCGTCTCTGTAATTCCTGCAAACCATAAACATAAAGTAAGATGTATCGTTAACAAACCTGGCAAGTTCTATTTATCATATTTTACCCTAAGTATTGGAACAAACAGGCCTGCGCAAAAGCCAATATAAAGATACAGATGCGACTTCATATTCTTAAAATATTGGTATATTGCAGTACCACAGTTACCTTAAGTATTGGGACAAACAGGCATACGCAAACAAAGCAGACCCAGATCAGATGCCACAGAATGTGGCATCTGATCAGGGTCTACTTTTGTTTACCACTAATTCAGTTGTTTTTTGTTTCATCAACAGGCACTAAAACTGAAGTTGTTCGAACTTAAGAACAAAACTAAGGTTTTTGTTTGAGTTGAGGTTTTACGACCTAGTCAACCCATTAGGGTCATGTTGAGCACAGTCTGTCAACTTGCTCACACTGTTCCTGGGCAGGTTTAGTCCTTTAAGCAGTTAACGGTACTTCTGCACAAACTTTTATTCGTGACTGACAACTGTCCTTCTTGAATCAGCCGAAGGGGAAGAATGATCGCAGAAAAGTTATGTGGCCATGCTGGTATTCAAATATGTGATCCTTGGATCTGCATTCAAATATACTACTGGCTGCATTATGGAGCCCTAATATTTAGGGTAAATGGGTACCCTAATATAGCTCCAGATAAGGCACTTTTTTTACAACTGAAAAGCATTGATATTTTTCTTATTTCTCCACAAAAACGTTGTGGTACTCATTAGAAGCACCTCACTGAGGCACTTCTTATGAGTACCAACATTTGTTTTCATGGAGAAATAAGAAAAATATTATGTGGAAACCCACTCTTATCTAAAGCTATGCCCTAACAGTCAGACTGACATGAAAAACTGGGCAGATCAATCTGCCACTCAGTGAGGCGATTCTAACAAATATCCACAACATATGTTTCTTGGAGTATTAAATACAATATTCCAGAATATATCTAATTATCTACCGCATCTTGAGCAAAGGAATCATTCCATTCTAATTGTCGTTATAACGAATTTTGTCGTTATATCGTATGTCAGTATAAAGAGGGTTGACTGTAATTACATGAATTGGCTTAAAGACAATGTGCCATAGGAAAACAGGGCCCAGTTGTTCAAAACTAACGATGTCGTTAGTTAACTATTCGTTAAAATTTACATCGAGTGATACGCAAATATGCTGAAATTTTTTGCTGAAAAAATGTGAGTAGCTTTTGCAGTGCAAAAGCTACTCACATTTTTTCAGCAAAAAATATCAGAATATTGTGTATTGAATCCGCTAAAACAGTTAACAAAATGACCCTTAACGAGCTCGTTAAGCTAAAGATGCTTCGAACAACTGGGCCCTGAAGTTTGCTAACAATATATAAATCTGATAGCATTTATTTACCATAGCTGTCCTTGACTTGATAAACCAATCAAATCTAAACTGTGGTGCCTGTCTGATTGATGTCCTCAACTCGTCATACACATTTTCCTTGTCAAAACCTAACTTATGTAGCATACATATAAGAAATCGATCCTCCTCTTCTGTATAATTCTTCCCTTTGTTAGTTCCATACTGAATTCGTAACTGATGGAATGGCGCTCTATAACGTAACATTTTAGAGTCTAAAGCTTTCTTTATGCTAATGCGTCTCTGTATCTTAGCCTCACCACGTTCTATCTGAGCCATGATTTTCTCAATGTCTTGTAACTCATTACATCTCTCCCAAAACACTCTTGAATACTCTATCACCTGCCAAAAATAAAATCAAGACATTTTTAAAAAGCCCATAGGGGAGACAGATTCATAGAAGTCCTTACTTTTTTTCTGAAACCCAGATGAAATGCGTTCATGTTGATATTTTTTGTATCTGTATATATACCAATAAAATATTAACCCTTCTCTTGCTAAACATGACATACCCTGTCTTAGCAAACAGTGTAGATCCAGATCAGTTGGCTCCTGAAGAAGCCAACTGATTTGGATCTGCACTGTTTGTCATTAAATATGTGAATATCTATCAAAAACACAGATCAAGTAGTCTGACTGGCTGGAAATTAGAAGTGGGCGTGACATAATTTATTCAGCAAGGCAAGGGTTAAACTAAAAGCCCATACCTTTGAACCATACTATGACAAATAGTATATCATAGTTCCAGACAAGAGGGGGTTGGTATTGGGTAAATATTTTCCTTATTAATGCATACAAGCATATGTTGCAGGTACTCATTAGAAGCACCTCATCAGAAGCACCTCAGTGAGGAGCTTCTAATGAGTACCCACAATATAAAAAGCTTTGGTGCAAAAACAGGAAAAATATCTGGGCTCAGTTGTTCAAAATATTGTTAGCTTAATGAGCTCGTTAGTGGTCAAAATGTTTACTGTTCTTGTAAGTACAATATCTAATTCACAGATATTTTTGCTGAAAAATGCGAGTAGCTTTTGCAAAAGCTACTCACATTTTTTCAGCAAAAATATTAGCGTATATGCCATATTTAATGATCAAAGTTTTAAAGATACGTTAACTAATGACACCGTTAGCTTTGAACAACTGGGCCCAGTACTTTTGACTGAAAAAAAAAAAGCATCTTATTTGGAGCTACTGTCTCTTCAGGGCATATGTGAATAGTAAAAATTCAGATATTATGATGATCTGGGCCCAGTTGTTAAAAACTAACAATGTCGTTAGTTAATGTATCATTAAAACTTTGATCATTAAATATGTCATATATGCTATTATATTTGCTAAAAAAAGTATGAGTAGCTAAAAGCTACCCACATTTTTTCAGCAAAAATATCTGTGAATTAGATATTGTACTTACTAGAACAGTTAATTGACTAATGAGCTTGTTAAGCTAATAATGTTTTGAACAACTGGGCCCTGGTGTTCTAGGTCCCTTTCAACATTAAGTATATCAAGACAATGGATGGATAAGGATGAATGGCTCTGCCGAATGAAACACCTTACAGTCATGTGCTGAATTCCCCCTCCAGCGGGATTCATACCCCGAACCTAATGAACTAAATTCGGAAGCTCTAAATATTCAGTGACATAGATATTTAAAAAACAAAGCTGCACAACTTAATATAAATATATTCTACAGTATCCCATGCTTTTTTTTAGTCGGCAGCAAAGACCCAGATCAGGCTGCGCTAATGTGCAGGTTGATCGGGGCCTTCCCTGTCAGCATTAAAACTGAAAGACACATACTCTCATTTTATGTATCATCACTGAAAATTAATTTTTGGGACTTGTGAAAAATAAAAATCACTTGAGCCAGCGCACAACAATTTACAGTAAGACTTGTGCAACCAACGTAGACTCAGATCAGCCTGAGCATCTGCGAGTCTAATCAGTCTTCAATGATCATGGGTGCCTTCTACAATCTCCGAGCTAGCCGAAGAGGGATAAATGAGAACCCTTGCCATACTGGGTGGTCACATAGACCTTATTGTAGGTCTTGTCGTGTGCTGGCTCACTTATCATTAACCAGATACAAAGTTGTTTACTCACACATGCAAATATTGTGCATGAATAACTGTACCATGTATCTACTACAAATCAAACCGTTTTTTTAGAAAGAAAAAAAATAAAATAAAATAAAAAATAATAAACACTGATGTCTACTTCACTGGCACTGACTTTGATGAAGAGGGTGTTCAGAAGACTTGCTCTAAAATAAAACTTGTGGGTACTCAATGGAATTGTCTAGATGTGATTCCAATGTGAACCCACAACAGATGATGGTGATTTTGTGTTTAATGTATTTTTCAAGATTGCGGCAACGAAGGATCTGTGCAATGAAGCACCCTACAGTCAGTCATGAGTTGAACCCTACTTCTAGTGGGAGTCAAACCCAGGACTTCATGACCTGGGCCCAGTTGTTTAAAACTTAACAAAGTTGTTAGCTAATGTTAAGTTAAAATTTATATCTTGAAATATGGCAAAAAAATATTTTTTTGCTGAAAAAATGTGAGTAGCAAAAGCTACTCATATTTTCGCAGCAAAAATATCAATATATTTGAAAAAACCTCAGCTACAACAATTAACGAGTTTGTCATTAATGAGCTTGTTAAGCTAATGATGCTTTGAACAACTGGTCCCTGAAGTCAGGAGTGCTATCTGCTCTGTCACCCAGATGCTTCCCCTATAAGAGATGTTTTGCTCATAAATATATCAAAAAAAACTTCTAAATTCTAGCTCTGGACTACGAACAGCCTTTGACTGACATAGCCCCAGGAACCATACTATACCTCATCTGGAGTCTTTCCCTCGATTTCTCTGGAAATTTTGTCTATGTCATCACGACCATATTTTTCATTAGCTTTTATAAACTGATTAAAATCCCTCTTGTTCCATTCCACAAAGCCCTGCAATAAACCAAATATAGAGGCACATTTTTCTCACTGTCAAACAACGTCTAATAATGGAGGTAATATCTTATAGGCCATTAATAGACAAGTTTATGTTTTAAACATCATACTATAGACTCCATGTATCCAGATTGATATGCTTCAGTATAATACTGATTATTCTTTGTACTGTTCATCATTCAGCTAGCTGCTCGCATTTATAATTTGGTAGTCAAATGGACTTTTCATATTTTAGGATATATATGGTAGAGTTTGGTGTCTGAATATTATTAAGCTAAAGTAATATTCATAGAGGTGCTTTTTTCAACAGAAAAGAACTGATATTTTTCTTATTTCTTATTTCAACAGATGCTGACACACCTAACCATGTTGACTTTGAAATTTTGCTACAATTAAATGGTTAGAAAATACCTGTTTCAGGAGTTCTTCTTTCTCAGCAATCTCCTCATCTGTTAATGTCTCTGACTCATCAATTTTTGCTTGTTCTTCTCTTCTAACACGCTCTGCATCTGACCCAAGATCTGGGTTCTTAGGAACCTACGATTCACAAAATATCAAGCTTAAATGCAAATTCAATATGAGATTCAGCCGGTTCAGTTTTAACCCTTAAACTGCCAATCACAACAATTGTCGTCTGCTTTGTCATCTGCTTGTGATCTTAAAAGTCATTTTTGCAAACAGTGTAGACCCAGATCAGGGTCCACACTGTTTGCCTGTATGCAAATATAGGTTTGAAAAGTTTGCAAGAATATTCAGCAGATGACATAAACAGACCACATTTTCAGGTGCAGGTTTTCTTGGCGTTTTAAGGGTTAAGTTTTAAGAACAGCCAGTTCAGTTTAAGAACAGCAACTTAAAAATTTGAACTTTAACAAACAGCAGAAAGTGTTATATTTGCATTATCAAACATTTCATGCTTTAATAGCATGCTGGGTAAAATTTCAACAAACATTTTTAAGACAGGATTTGACATTTCATGCAAATTGTCTGCAATGGAAACAATTTGTATGACATGTCAAATCCTGTTTTCAAGGAAAGTGAAAGTGAGAGTTGTCCCTCTTGCAAGTGACACACCTACTGGTCCTCCTCTTCATCCCTACCAAATATGAAAGCAAACCACTGAAGAATAAAGGTAGTATATAACTTGGAACAAAGGCTAAACAAAAGGTAAACCTGGGACGACACCCAAGGCCTGCCCGCCTCAACATCTCCATTATAAAGGATGGATTTTTTTGTGAAACCTGTCCAAAAATTGAGTTTTAATGGTGCTATCTGCGATTTTTTCAATATAAAAACATTCAAAAAAAAAAAAATACACTACCCTACCTATCATCTTTTGAGATATTACCCTAAACAAACAATTTTTTTGTTTCGGCCTTCGGTGCTTTTTTTTTTTTCAACCGAAAGTATAAATATTTTTCTTATTTCTCCACAAAAACATATGTTGTGGGTACTCATTAGAATCACCTTCCTACAGAGGAATTTCAGCTTATGATTGCTATAGCATCAATCAAGGGCATATAAGCCAAAAGGTTTCTCTCCTACTTGCATATCACCATTGATTAGCTTAGAGACAATGCAACCAAACTGTGAAGGCATCTCTTTAGACACCAGTTAAAGCTCATATTTTTTGACAGTAGCAGCACCAGGCAAATAGCAGTCTTAACACATCTGCTAACAGCAGACCCACTGGATGCCTCATCAGAACTTTCACTGACAGATTCTACAGAATCAAGGTATCCTTTAAATGGACTCTTCCATCTTTGGATCTGGACCTATCCACTGTTGCAAATAGGGGTGTTAGTCAAATATCAAAAACATAACAGCAAAAAGTGTAGATCCTAATGAGACAGTCCGTTACGAGCCCTCTAATCTGGATCTACACTGTTTGCAAAATATGTATTGTTCGACGGGGTTGAAAAGGTTAAATACAAAGATCAACTTACCCTGTATGATATGCTCTTTCTGTAATAGTAGATCTCTTTATCAAGAATTTCAAACAGCCGTGGGGGGAAAAACTGGAAATCTTGTACATTTGGTTGTTTTGGTGGTCTAGGGGCCTGAAAAATAGAAATGTTAAATTTTCTAAAATGTAAATATGTTTTATTGCTTTCTTTTTTTTCTTGATAAAGGGCAGGACTCATCTGTGTCACAGATTTTAAGGCTGCTAGCTAAGGGTGAAATATTTGTTCGTGTTGAGGTTTTATGGCCCAGTAAACCCAATGGGGTCATGTCGAGCGTGGTCAGTTACTTAATCACACTTTTACTGGACAGATTTCTTCCTCTTAGCACTTAACCAGTAATGTGCACATTCTTATGCGAGAAACTGACAACTACCCTTCCTCAATCAGCAGAAGGGAGAGACCGTAGAATATATTTCAACATCAATCTCCATAAAAGAATGTTGACGAATGGGCAGGGGTCGAACCTGCAACCACCTTATCACTAGTCGGAGGCGCATTTAATTGAGCCACCGAGGCCAGCTGAGGGTGAATTAAGCAGGTTTAAACCAAGTAGTTATTTCTTTCTTTCCTAGCAAATAGGACAACATTTCATGTGAACTATCTCCTTAGGCAACAATCCATATGAAATGCCATGCCCTGTTTTCTGGGAAAAGTAAGAAAAAATATTTTAAAATGTATACAATATTTTTATTCAGTGTTAAACATCTTCAGCAGGCTGATCTGAGTCTGTGCTGGTCGCACTAGTTTTACTGTAGGTTCAAATATCCTGAAATATTCTGATGCAAGTTTGTAATTGTGCAATAAACCGTTAAGAACATTTCACTAAAGCATACTCTAATAAGATGGCATGACCTAAATAGGTTGGTTTGGAGTTAAATGGCCTAATCAACACTATTATGTTGAGCCTGTCGGCTGGGTTGGAGTTTAATAGCCCAATTAACACTATAAAGGGCTTGCCGAACCGGTCAGTTTACCTAACCTCAGATTTCCTGGGGCAGGCTTAGTCCTCTAATGGGTTAAACAGAATGACCAGAGAAAATATTTCAAGATCAATCTCCATGAAAGAATGTTGCCGGACCTGGTGGGGATCAAACCTGTTACCTTCTGATCACCTTTCAGATGCTCATCCGACTGAGCCTTACCAAGACCAGCCAAAACCTAAATAGACAAAGCCATATGAATGTGACTTTACATTATACAAGTATCATGTGGCAAGAATAAAATCCTACCTTAGGAGCTTTGGGTTCGTTGACTCGGAGTGCCTCTCTGAAGTATGCATCAACAGCATAGTTGGCCTTTCTTTCACGCTTCGGTGGTTCAATCCAATTCATGCCGATCTTCTGTTTCTCTCGGAAATCTTGACCTTCAAACTGGTAGACACTTTGCTGGGGTGTATCTAGTGACAGAGACATGAGGCTGGATTCTCCCAGCTTCTCCATTTTTTCTCGGATTTCCTCTGTCTGCAGGGAGAAAAAATTATAGCAATTACTGATGATGATTAATCATATTACTATATTTGCAATTATTTCTGAAGCTTTGTTTTATTCCAGTTTAACCCTTGTCCTGCTGAATGAATTAAGATGCCACACCCTTTTCAAATTTTCAGCCAATCAGATTACTTGATCCAGATTGTTGATACAGATTCAAATACTGAATGGCAAACAGTGCAGATCCAGATCAGTCATCTTCTGAGAAGCCAACTGATCTGGATCTACACTGTTTGGAAAGGCATCCATATATATACCAGGTATATCCAGATTCAGCAGGACAAGGGTTAAAGTCACTTTCAACAACCTTTCATTTCAGTCATGCTGGAATGTCTGGATGTGGTATGGAGCTCAATCATAACCCCAGATAAGGTGCTTTTTTCACCCAAAAGATTTTGTATTTTTCTTATTTCTCCAGGAAAACAAGTGGTGGGTACTCAGAAACGCCTTGCCAATGTGCTTCTAATGAGTGGCCAAAACAAGTTTTCCTTGAGAAATAAGAAACTGTTTTCCTGTTACCCTTCTTATCTGGAGCTAAATGTCAATGTTTACTTTTCAAGTGCTGAAATATTACTTCTCAGACACATAACATGATATTCCACCCAGTCACATTACCAGGTATACTGGTTTTTCCTAGCTATTTCCTCAACCTATTGTGGACTGAACAGACTCCTCCACACTATATATTGAAGAGTCCAATTTCAATTTTATGTGCATCCAGCTATGTAATTTAGATATTCCTAGAGAAAAATGGCTAAATAATTTGCAAACAGTGAAGACTGATCAGACACCACGTTCTGCGGAGTCTGATCTGGGTCTGCATGGTATGCCAATTACCCTTTTAGGGGTCTCGAAACTACAATGGGTTAATGCTAAGCACCAAGCAAAATAGCAGCCAGTAAACTCTTTGGTAGAACTTGGCTGGGGATCAAACCCATAACCTCCTGGTATAAAAGTGAACATTCCACCAACTAAGCCACTTTACCAGATTTTTGAAGCTATAGTGAATTTCTAGACAATAAAGCCATGTCTAGATAAGGGTGGGTATCCAATAAATATTTTTCTTATTTCTCCACGAAAACGTATGTTGTGGGTACCCATTAGAAGCGCCTCGGTGAGGCGCTTCTAATGAGTACCACAACATATGTTTTTGTGGAGAAATAAGAAAAATGTCAATACTTTTGAACTGAAAAAAAGCACCTTAACTAGTGCTATGTAAAGCTCCAGATATTATGCATTTTCAACCCCCAAAGTATTGGTATTTTCATATTTCTCCATAAAACATGCTTTGGGTACTCATTAGAAGCACCCCAGACATAGCTCCAGGTAAGATATTTTTTTTTTTTTTTTTTTCATCCAAAAAAGTATGTTCTAATTGGGACTATGGAATTTGTTCAAGATATACCAGGTAATTTGAGCCACTGTGGGTAAATCATGACACCTGGTCAGGAAGCAAATGGCGATAATTTAGGGAAATTTTTCAACCTTCTAGACAATTATTATAATAGTATGTTTAGTGTACTCATTAGAATTGTCTCGATGAGGCAATTCTAATGAGTACACACAACATACAATTTCACAATAAAATAAGAAAATTCCTGAAATGTTTTGTTTTCTTGAGCTATCCAAAGAATTTTGTGAGGACTCAAAAACGAGTTCAAATTAGCCATGGTAAACAAGCCATCCGTGTTCCAAGCTACTGAGGTTCAAATGTAATGATATTTTTTTTTTTATTTCTCCATGAAAACATATATTGTGCTTCTAATGAGTACCCACAACATACATATCTTTTTAGTGGAGAAATAAATAAATTGTGGATATTTTTGTTGACATTTTTACGGCCCGGTCAACCCAATAGGGTCATGTCGAGCGCGGTCAGTTTACCTAACCACACTTTTACTGGGCAGGCTTAGTCCTCTAAGCCGTTCACCAGTACTGAGCACATTCTTTTGCCAGAAACTGACAACTGCCCTTCTTGAATCAGTGGAAGGGAGAGAATGATCATAGAAAACATTTCACGATCACTCTCCACTAAAGAATGTTACCGACCTCGGCGGGGGTTGAACCCACGACATCCTGGTCTCCAGTCGGACGCGCATCCAACTGAGCCACTGAGGCTGGCAAACTGTGGATATCCTCTCTTATCTGGAACTATGCTCAGGTGAGGTACTTTTAAGTTCCAATGTGTAACCAGAACATGATTTATGGTGAAATAAGAAAAACAGCTTTTTGGTTACTCCTCCTATCAGGGCCCAGTTGTTCAAAGCATCGTTAGCTTAATGAGCTTGTTAAGGGTCATTTGGTTTTAGCGGATTCTATATACAATATTCTGATATTTTTTGCTGAAAAAATGTGAGTAGCTTTTACAAAAGCTTCTCACATGTTTTCAGCAAAAAATTTCAACATATTTGAGTATCACTCCATGTAAATTTTAACGAATCGTTAACTAAGGACATCGTTAGCTTTGAACAACTGGGCCCAGATCTACAATGCAAGTAAAACAAGCTTAGTTGAAAGAAACTTGATACATCAATGTATAAGGACCAGGCCCAGAGGTTAATAAATTTCATAGCACTAGTTAAGGCGCTTTTTCCAATCCAAAAGTATTGATATTTTTCTTATTTCTCCACAACATATGTTTTCTTGGAGGAATAAGAAAAATATTTACCGGATACCCTCCTTTATCTAGACCTATGGGTTATAAAACTTCTTTCCTGCTCAACTCAGCTCAGCATGAAATTTGTCCTGCTTTTAAGCTCAAATTACTAACAATTACAAATTCTTTCTTTCTGCACCAACAGCTGAGAATGAAAGTTGGCTTTTTTCATATCTATTAGCAGAGAAAATTTCATACTATGATGATGTGCAGCTGAGCTGAGCATGAAGAAGTCTTATAACCTAGGGGCCAGGGCCTTCAGATTTGGAAAATTGATTATTGTTAAGGTTTAACATTCCAGTCAATAGTACTTGAGTGTTGTGATGCTGCCTCTGAACCTCTGGGCCTTGCCCAACACTGAGAAAAAATGACAAACACAAGTCCACCGTAAGTTATAAAGTTTGTGAAACTGAGAAAAATTAATTTTAAGCGAATATATATTGCATTGATGTTATATATTTTCTCAGTGGTATTTCATTTTGTCTGAACCCATCTATACCTAGCGTCCTATAAACAGGACCTTTGCAAACAGTGTAGACCCAGATCAGATGCCAAAGAACGCAACATCTGATCAGGGTCTACACTATTTGTATTAAGTGCATAAATTTCTACAGAAGAGGACAATAGTAAAATTAATCAGACTACCCTTCATTTGGAAATGGATCTATCTAAAGAGTTAAAGAAGAAGAATCCACTAGGCATAAATGCCGGGTTAAAGCTATGCATACTGGAAGACATTCTGAAATATATTTTTATGTTGACTGAATACATGAGTTTCTAGGTGAGAAAACATACCTTCTTACAAGTGCGCCCAACAAAGATTCAAATCAGCCAGTGCATCCATGTGGTCTCATTGTTCGCATGAAGAAACTTTGCATCCTTGACTATCCAAAATGTGCCCAGTGAAGATTCTACCAGACTGCACAAATGTGTAGGCTAATCTAATCTTTGCTGGGTGCACAAGTCCAAAGGTACTTTTTCCGACACTGTTGGCTCACATGTACGTCATCAGACTGACTTCAGCTTGGACTCGGAGGGTTTGCTACATTACATCCCTTTCAACATTATCTAAGTCATATTGAGACAATGGTAGGATAATAATGAAAGGCTCTGTGCAATGACGCACCGTACAGTCATGAGTTGAATACTGCCTCAAGTAGGATTCAAACCCAGGACCTCATGATCCCAAGTCTGGAGCGCTAATGGTAGCCACTCCACCACATGGATGTTTCAATGAGCTCAGAAACAGAACTTACCTTCTTTTCTCCTTTTGCCAAGATGGCATCGATATCTTCATCAGTGATTTCACTCTCTTTTGAAGCAAACACATGGCTAGCACCATGACGGATCATGTTCAATACGTCATCCTTACCAAGCTTCTGAGCTGCATCGACCAATCGACCTAAAAAAAAAAACAAGAAGAAGGGTTCACAATGTAGCTTTTTCAAAAGCAAAGCTCTAGGTAAGAGTGATAGCCAGCTAGATATTTTTATTTCTCCATAAAAACATATGCAGTAAAACCTGTGTAAGAAAGCCACCTTCGAGACTGACTTTAAATAGTGGTTGATGTGGAAAAAGTTGTGTCTTATAAAGGTACATGTCATGTAATTTTGCTAGCAAAATTACATGACATGTACCTTTATAAGACAATCACCTTTCCACATCAACCACTAGGGTCAATTTCAAAGGTGGCTGTCTTACACAGGTTTTACTGTGATGTGGATACTTATTAGAAGCATCTCACTGAGGCAGTTCTGAGTAGTCATGATATGGATCAAGCCACATGAAAACTTGTCTTCCATGCAGTCTGATCAGGACCTTCCCTCACAGCTCCAGATAAGCCGCTTTTTCAACCGAAATGAACTTGTCTTCCATGCAGTCTGTTCAGGACCTTCCCTCACAGCTCCAGATAAGCCGCTTTTTCAACCGAAATGAACTGATATTTTTCATATCTCTCCACAAAAAACGTATGTTGTGTGTACTCATTAGAAGTGCCTCAGTGAGGCACTTCTAATGAGTACCCACAACATATGTTTTTGTGCAGAAATGAGAAAAATATTATGTGACTACCCTCTGTCTTCTGAAGCAATCTTCTCTGTTTGCTAACAGAATTACTGGATACTATATAGAATGTATGAATAGAGAGCAAAGACCTGGGCCCAGTTGTTCAAAACTAACGATGTCGTTAGTTAACGTACCGTTAAATCTTTGATCTTCAAATATGGCATATACACTAATATTTTTGCTGAAAAAATGTGAGTAGCTTTTGCATTTGCAAAAGCTACTCACATTTTTCAGCAAAAATACCTGTGAATTAGATATTGTACTTACCAGAAGAGTTAACTTTTTGACCACTAAAGAGCTCGTTAAACTAACGACACTTCGAACAACTGGCCCTGATTAATACTTTGCGCATGCACAGGATGATCTGAATCTATGCATTTTTCAGATGGGGACTGAAGTACAGGAAAGCAAGCTGAAAGTCACAAAAGTTGTCTTCCTTGTGAAAAACTGCAGAAAATCTACCAAGTGTATCCAGTCCCCTTAACATCGACAACAAAGGCTGTTCTGGGTCTTCACAAGCTTTCAAGTGCCATCCTGAGAAAAAGTAGGGCTGAAGCAGTGATAAATTATCGAAAAAAGTTGGGATTTTCTAGAGTTATATTAAAGCAAAAGGTATTATTCTGAACATGATGTAAAGTAATAATGGACAGAGAATCAGAAATAAATGACGATGACGATGATGATTTGGCATCTTATGACCCTTTCAACATTATTTAAGTCATATCTTAGCGACAGAAGAGTGATAATGAAAGACTCTGTGCAATGAAACGCCACAATCATGAGCTGAAGTCTGTATCCAAAACGATTTGAACCCAGGACTTCCGGAACCCAGGACTCCGAAGTCGGAAGCACTATCGGATGCTCCTACAAGGGTGAGTCAATAAGTAACCAGCCTAACTTATTTCCAGTTGTGATCCACCTCTTCTTTTTCGATGTAATTGCCCTCTAATGTGATGCACTTAGACAAACGGTGTTCAAGTGCCATCAGCCCAGAACTGAAAAAGTCAGGGTCCTTTCCATTGACCCACTCCTCAACTGCCGTCACGACTTCTTCATCAGACCGGAAATGAAGTCCACGGATATCCTTTTTCAAGTTTGGGGATAGGAAGAGGTCGCTAGGTGCTAGGTCAGGGAAATAGGCAAGATGTGGTATTAATTCAATCCCGTTTCGCTCTACAGCATCCACTGCAACTTTGCAAGTTGGGACTCTCGCATTGTCCTGTTGCAGCAAAACACCTTTAGAGTGTACCTCGGCATTTTTCACAGATTGTGGTTCGCAGCTGGTCTAACAAGTTTGCATAGTACACTCCAGTTATTGTACTTCTCTTGGGTAAAAAGTCCAACATAATAACGCATTTTGCGTCCCAAAATACTGTGGCCATCACCTTGCCAGCAGACGGTTGCGTCTTGAACTTCTTTGGCCTCAGGGACCCAGGCCCTACCCACTGACGACTCTGAGCTTTATTCTCTGGCTCATAATAATGAACCCAAATCTCATCTGCAGTCACCAGACGCAAAAGAAAATCATCTTTTGACCTAAAACGCTTCAACAAGGCGCTGCATACTGATGCTCTGATTGCCATTTGCTCATTGCTAAGGGATTTGGGGACCCAACGGGCTGTTAGCTTGCGCATACCTAAACAATCATGTAAGATTGTTGAAATGCTACCATGTGAAATGCCTACTGCCTGCGCTATTTCTTCCACCTGAATTCGCCTCAGAGTATAGCAGATCCCGAACTTTCTTACACATTTCTTCGTCGGTGGCATCCAGTGGGCGTCCAGACCTGGCTTCATCTTCTAAAGATGTTCTACCGCGTTTGAATTCCTCTAACCAGAATTTAACCTGAGCGTAAGATGGTGCAGAAGACATATAAACATCGGCTAGCTCGCCGTGTATTTCCTTGCCTGTTTTGCCTTTTAAATACAAGTACCGAATTACAGCACGGTACTCAACTTTAGATGAAAAGCATGCCTTTGCATTACTAGCCATGTCTGACATTCAATATCTTATAAAAGAATGACTTGATACGTGTGCAATTTTGTACCCATGTATAAAACATATATTGAAACATAGCATGAAAATCATGACCGTCTCGGTCCATCGGAAATGAGATAGGCTGGTTACTTATTGACTCACCCTCGTGAATCTAAATCTCCTAACTAAAGCTTCTAATGTTGAGGCAGTTACTTATTAAGATGTCCGAGGCCACCAACTTCAACATTCAGGGAAGTATGGAGAAAACAGGGGCAACTTAAAGCCTGTCTTTGTCATCTGCATATGTGATAAAGCAGGATTGTGGAATTATCAAATTTTATTGACAAGTGAACGGTCAAAATCCACTTGTCCAACCAAGATTTACACATTTTTTATTTCTTGAAGAAAACATGTTATGGGTAGTCATTAGGAGCCTCTTAGTGAGGTACTTCTAATAAGTATCCACAATATATGAATATCTCTTACAGTGCTTTGGAAATCTTTCACAAAGTTGTTTTTTGCTTGGCAATTTAATGCAAAAGCGTTTGTCATAATTACCTATGCTCAAAATTTTTTATTCTAGTCATTGGTTTTTAAAAAATCAAATATTTTCACTTTTTCCCATAGTAAGAATGAATGCAAATTATGATGAAATCTGTAGGGTAGGTAACTTTGAGGCAGATTTTCAACAAGTTCCATTTATTCAATTTTTCTGAATTTTTCACAATATTGTCGTGAAACATCAATAATTCAAATTCAGCAAAGAAAAGTAAAATATATTTTCTTAGACAAAAATTCCAAAAAATCACTACTATAGAAATTGCATAGGTCAGACCAGTTTTCGGCAAAAAATTTAATTTCAGGGTAAATATTTGGGAATACAGAAACAGAAAAGACAAATGGTGTCTGATAAGATAAGGTCAATCAGAACAAAATATTTTTATCTAAAATAAAACGCCAAGCAAAAAACGTCTTTCCGAGTGATGTCGAAAGGACAGTAATCTGGATACTCCTCATAGGTAGAGCTATTAACCCTTAAAGCGCCAATCACAACTATTGTCGTCTGCTTTGTCATCCGCTTGTGATTTTAAAAGTCATTTTTGCAAACTGTGTGGACCCAGATCAGACTGCTCCTTTAGGAGCAGTCTGATCAGGGTCCACACTATTTGCCTGTATGCAAAAATAGGTTTGAAAAGTCTGCAAGAATATTCAGCAGACGACATAAGCAGACAACATTTTCAGATGCAGTTTTTCTTTAGGAGCAGTCTGATCAGGGTCCACACTGTTTGCCTGTATGCAAAAATAGGTTTGAAAAGTCTGCAAGAATATTCAGCAGACGACATAAGCAGACAACATTTTCAGATGCAGTTTTTCTTGGCGCTTTAAGGGTTAAGTCCTTGTCCCAGGACAAGTAAATTGGAATTTCTTATTTGTCCTCAGGCAAGTGGGAATTTTTGGACAAGTCTGGCATGGTATTTCCACAGCCCTGAATCAGGGCCCTTTCTTCATGTTGTACTAATTTACCTTGTTGTATGACAATATTATCCAGCCTCAACTTCATTTCTGCTTTTTCTACAATTCTCTCTTCCACTGTGTGTTCAGTAATGAAGCGGAAAACACGCACTTGTTTCGTCTGCCCAATACGATGTGCTCGATCCTACAACGAGAAAACTCCATACACAGAGGGTGCCGTATTTAGCCTAAGTACTGGGACACATTAATTCCTTATCCAGGGATCAATTTTAGCACTTGCTAACTTGCTAAATGCTCGTTAATTTCCTCAAAAAGTAAGCTGCAATTTCCATCACTTGCTAATTCTAGCAAGTTGGAAAGATTCTCTTTAACTGGCAGAACCTTAGGCACTGTTGCTGAAGTTTTGCAATTTCTTTTCCAAAAGCAATGATGATATTTTTCTTTCCGAGAAAACAGGTTTTGACATTACATGCAAATTGTCTCCATAGGAGACAATTTGCATGTAATGTCAAAACCTGTTTTCTGGGAAAAATATTCTAAAATGTCTGCTGAAATTTTTACCCAGAGTGCTAAGGTTTAAAGCCACATTTAACAGTGCTTATAAGTGCGAAAAAGCAAGTTGGCCGAAAGGTTTAGCAAGTAAAAAATAATGCCACTTGCTAATTTTAGTAAGCTGGCAAAAAAGTTAAATTTGAACCCTGTTATCATACTTGTCCTGTTAATACTGCTGGACAAGTGGCAAACAGTGTTGATCCTGATCAGATGCCGAAGGATTTACACTGTTTGCTTAGGCCTATCTGTCCCAATTCCTAGGTTTATTACGGTACAATTCATACATAGCTCCAGGTAAGGAACTTTTCGAGAGCAACAGACAGACAGATCATAGAGAGTGTGAATGAGAGAGAGAGAAAGACAGACAGAGACACAGACAGATCAGAGAGAGAGAGAGAGCAAGAAAGAGACACAGACAGACAGACTTACTTACAGACGGACGGATCTTACCATGGCTTGGAGATCTACTTGTGGGTTCCAGTCCGAGTCAAAAAGAAGTACGATATCTGCTGTTGCCAAATTGATACCCAGACCACCAGCTCTTGTACTCAACATGAAGACAAATTTTTCACTGCCCGGAAAGTTGAAGCTATCTATGGATACCTGGAATGAAGGTTGCATAGAATCTTACAAATTTGTCATTGATCAACCTTACTTTAATATGAAAACATAGCTCAAGGTAAGTGTGTGTGGGAGGGGTGAGAGGAAAAGGGGAATCTTTTTTTCTTATTTCTTCATGAAAGTTACTTTTGTTTGTTGTGGAAACTCATTATAGCCCGCCAGCAATACTGAGTACCCACAACATACAGTCAAACTTAATGACTCAAACATCTTTAGGAGCATGGTAATTTTTCTAGACATGAGCAGTTCCAGCCACTGGGGGTCAATCATAGCACCAGGTCAGGAGGCAAATTAGAATAATATAATCTCTTTTCGATCTTCTAAAAAAATATCAGGTTTTGACATTTCATGCAAATTGCCTACCATGGAATCAATTTGCAGGAAAAGTCACAAATCAGTTCCTGGGAAAAATAAGAAAAATATTTTAAAATGTTGTCTGCTGAAACTTTTACCCAGAGTTCTAAGCGTTTAAGTCACTTTTGTTTACAAGTGAAAAAGCAAGTTGGCTGAAGTTTTAGCAAGTAAAAAAAAAACACCACTTGATAATTTTAGCAAGTTGTCAAAAAAAGTTAAATTTGAACCCTGTATCCTATTCAGCAGGACCAGGGTTAATGTTGAACTTTGACACCTGTAACTTACGTGTTTTCAATAACAAGAGGACCATGATGGTCCTATATCTCTCACCTGAGCAAACAGATTTGCATACTTACTGTTGAAGTTTAAGCCAAGTTCACTGCTCTAAGATTTTTGTATAAATTTTATAGCCCTGCCCCCAGGGGCCATGTCTTTTTACCACATCATGATGGCTTAAACTGAATCTTGAAAGAGGGTCACCAAAGGAGCATTTCTGCCAAGTTATATTGAAACTGGTCCAGTGGTTTCTGACAAAAAGATTTTTAAAGTGATTCATATAGCTATATAGGGAAAATAAGCCCTGCCCCCTAACAGCCACGTGTTTTAACGAATCATGACAGCTTGCACAACTTGGTAGAGGGTCACCAAAGGAACATTCCTGCCAAGTTATATTGAAATCTATTCGGTGCTTTCTGACAAGAAGATTTTTAAAGTTTTCTATTTAGATATATAGGGAAAATAAGCCCCACCCCTGGCAGCCATGTTTTTTGAAGAATCATGATTGTTTGAACAATCTTGGTAGAGGGTCACCAAAGCAACATTCCTGCCAAGTAATACTGAAATCAGTCAAGTGGTTTCCGACAAGAAGAATTTTAAAATTTTCTATATATATATAAAATAAGCCCCGCCCCTGGCGGCCATGTTTTTTGATGTATGGAGGGCTTGAACAATTTTGGTAGAAGGTCACCAAAGCAACGTTCTTGCCAAGTTACATTGAACTCAGTCCAACAGTTTTTACTAGAAGATTTTTAAAGTTTTCTATATAGACATATAGGTAAAATGAGCCTCGCCCCCAAGCCGCTATGTTTTTTGAAAGCATGACGGTTTGAACAACCTTGGTAGAGGGCCACCAAAGAAAAGTTCCAGCCATGTTATATTGAAATCGGTCCATTGGTTTCTGACAAGAAGATTTTTATATAGATATATAGGGAAAATAAGCCCCACCCCGTGGCGGCCATGTTTTTTGACGAATAGTGATTACTTGAACAATCTTGGTAGAGGGTCACCAAGGAAACATTTCTGCCAATTTATATTGAAATTGGTCCAGTGGTTTCTGAAAAGACGCTTTTTAAAGTTTTCTATTTAGATATATAGGGAATATAAGACCTGCTCCCCCACCCCCGGCAGCCATGTTTTTCGACGAATCATATGATGACTTGAACAATCTTAGTAGAGGGTCTGCCAAGTTATATTGAAACCGGTCCAGTAGTTTCTGACAAGAAGATTTTTAAAGTTTTCTATATAGATATATAGGGAAAATAAGCCCCGCCCCCTGGCGGCCATGTTTTTTGACTAATCATGATGGCTTGAATAATCTTGGTAGAGGGTTACAGAAGAAACATTCCTGCCATGTCCATTGGTTTCTGACAAGATTTTTAAAGTTTTCTATACAGATATATATAGGGAAAATAAGCCCCGTCCCCTGGCGGCACGTGGAATCGTCATTACTTGAACAATCTTGGTAAAGGGTCACCAAAGAAACATTTCTGCCTATTTATACTGAAATTGGTCCAGTGGTTTCTGACAAGAAGATTTTTTAAGTTTTCTATTTAGATATATAGGGAAAATAAGCCCGACCCCCTGGTGGCCATGTTTTTTGACGAATCATGACGGCTTGAATAATCTTGGTAGAGGGTTACAAAAGAAACATTCCTGCAATGTTATATTGAAATCGATCCAGTGGTTTCTGACAAGACGATAATGTCTATACAGATATACAGGGAAATAAGCCCCGCCCACTAGCGGCCAAGTTTTTTGACAAATCATGATGGCTTGAACAATCTTGGTAGAGGGTCACCAAGAAAACATTTAAATACAAGTAATATTGAAATCGGTTTAGTGGTTTCTGACAAGAAGATTTTAAAGTTTTCTATATAGATATATAGGGAAAATAAGCCCCGCCCCTGGTAGCCATGTTTTTTGACGAATCATGACGGCTTGAACAATCTTGGTAGAGGGTTACAGAAGAAACATTCCTGCCATGTTATATTGAAATCGGTCCATTTGTTTCAGACAAGAAGATTTTAAGTTTTCAGTATAGATATATAGGGAAAATACCTCGCCCCCTAGTGGCCATGTTTTTTGACAAATCCAAATGGCTTGAACAATCTTGGTAGAGGATCACCAAAGGAACATTTCTGCAAAATTATATTGAAATCGGTCGAGTGATTTCTGACAAGAAGATTTTTTAAGTTTGTAGTTAAGAAATCTATTTTTGGCTCCTGTGACCTAGATATGCAGTGGACTGGAACCATCTGAACAACTTTGAAAGAGGGCCAACCAAGGATCATTCCTGTGAAGTTTGGTCAAAATCCAATCTGTGGTTTAGGAGGAGATTTCGTTTGAAGAAATTGTTTACGGATGCACGGACGTATGATGGACGACAGACAAAATGTGATCACAAAAGTTCACCTTGTCACTATGTGACAGGTGAGCTAAAAACTGGAAGAAATGATCTCAGAATTATTAAATGAGCCAGTGCACAACAAAACCTATAATAAGACTTGTGCGACCAGTGAATGATCAGATCCCATGTACTGTGTCTTCTACAGCTCCGGGCTATCCAAAGAGGGATAAACGTGGACCCTTGTCATACTTGGTGGATGTACAGGCTGATCTGAGTCTTTACTGTCACACAGATCTTATTGTGGGTTTTGTTGTGCTGGCACAAATACTTTTCCTTAAGAAGTCCTCTGTCTCACACACATGTACCTGACTAATCACAACTGACATGCAAGAAAATTATTTATCTGATTTATCTAGTGCTATGCATAAATTTTTGTCTGCTACAGTTTATTTTATTGGCTTTTACATCATTTTCAACAACAATCTTTCAGTTATATCCCAACGAGTCAGGATATGCTCAACTTAACCTTTGTCCTGCTGAATAAATTAAGATGCTACGCTCATTTCTACTTTTCAGCCAATCAGATTACTTTATCTAGATTGTTAATATAAATACACATACTTAATGGCAAACAGTGCAGATCCAGATCAGTTGGCTTCTGAAGAAGCCAACTGATCTGGATCTCCACTGTTTGCAAAGACAGGACATATCCGGCTTCAGCAGGACAAGGGTTAAAAATGCTGCCTCACTGAAATATCGCACCTCGGGCAGATGAATGATATTCCATACGGTCACATTATATTAACAACCAGCTGACTAGTTCTAGCTCTACTTTCTTAATTCTTTGCATGCTAAGTAATACTGCATGCTTTTTTGTCTGTCGATTTTTTTTTAAAATTAACTTTTTCAAAAAAATCTTTCAGGAATACCATCAGGATATAATAGTTTGAATCCAGGTCAGGCCAGATGTTTTGTTGGGCCTGATCTGGATCCAAACTGTTTGCAAAAGTTATCAATAGACGAAAAAAGTCATCACTAGCAGAGAAAGAGTTAATGCTGAGCACCAAGTGAAACAATAGAAAGTATCATTTTTGAAGTCTTTGGTATGACTCGGCTGGGGATTGAACCCATAACCTCCCGGTCACAAAGCAGATACTCTACTAACTGAGCCACCATGCCGATATTTGCTAGAGTCAAAGGGTATGCATATTACCTGTCTCTCTTCGTGTGGTGTCTGTCCATCAATACGACAGTACTGATACCCTCTCCAACAACAGTAATCTTCCAAAATGTCCAGCATACGTGTCATCTGACTGAATATAAGTACCCGAGATCCTGTAAAAAAACAGCCTCCTCATTAATATTTGTCAGGGCCCCCGACTTGTCCCATTTCCCTGAGAACAAGTAAGAAATTTCTATTAACAGCTTGTCCTGGGACAAGGACTTCATAGCTCTAGCTTACGAGATATACATTTTTCTTACTTCTCCCAGAGGCACTTCTAATCAGTATCCACAACATGTTTTCCTTGAGAAATAAGAAATACATCAATATGTCAACAGACACTGCATGATACCCTGCCACTGCAGAGTAACAGAATATGTAGAGGAGATGGTTGTATTTGATGTGTAATAATAACTCTACAAAAACTAGTGTACTGTAGCCTCTGAACAATATGTGCTGTATCACTTCACAGTCTGAACTGGTACTGGTGAAAACTGTAGGAGGAGTTAGCCTGAAAGCAAGTGAGGATTCTTTAATAAATAATAACTATGAAAATTTGGTGTACTGTAACCTTAAAAGACTATGAAAATTTGGTGTACTGTAACCTGGCTGCAATTCTCCACATCTTCTTTCTATCCAACAACATACAAATAACAGTTTGATCAGATGAAACTATAGGAGGGAGCTGGAAATGAAATTAAGCTTGAACAATCTTTAACAAGCTATAACTCTACCAAAATTTGGTGTACTGTAACCTTGAAACAATATGCGCTGCATCACCTCACAGCTTAACTGTCAACCATGTTTCAACCCGATCAGAGAAAGACTGTAGCAGGATTTATCCGGAAACAAAGTCTGAAATTTTTTTAAAAAGTGCAGTAACTCATTGGTGTACTGTAACCTTGAAACAATATGGGCTGTACCACCACATAGTCTAACAGTCCACCAATTTTCAACACAATCACATGAAAACTGTAGGAGGGGTTATCTGGAAACGAAGCACAGACCAACAGATGGATGGCCAGACAGACAGACAGCTGAGTGTACACCATAATACCCTGCCACTATCATGTGGTGGGTATAAGAAAAATATTAGGTGGATACCATCTCTTATCTAGAGCTATGGCCGTGTATCCATTCATCTCAATTTAATTCACATCTGTCCATAAATCTGAAAGCAAAAAATGTGAAACTCTCCAGCTGTTCAGAATTAAAATTCTCACCTTCTTTCTGTAACCTGGGTAAAAGTCTGTCCAAAATCACCATCTTCCCAGAGTTTTCAACCAGGTGCATGTCTGTAGTATATGGAGGCCCTGCAAAGACAGAGTTGCATAAAATCCTGAAATTCCGTTCAAATCAAATGACAAATTAAGACTAATGCAAACAATTTTTCACAGCCAACAAGGTTAACACAATGAAGTTTGCTAGTGTGGACCTTACCTTTCTTTTAATGTTTGTATGGACCCCACCTTGCAAAAATTTCTGATGTAAACCCTTCTTTTCAAAACATCTCATTTTTTGTCCAAATAACCATTGCAAAACTCAAATCTTGTTAATGGTAAGCTTTCGGCTTCATTCTTAAAGCATTTGAATCATGTGGGAACAAACAAGATACAGAAAATTAAGAAATACAGCCCATTGACTTCCAATGTGGTGTGAACCCACTCCCAGAGAAAAATGTGGTTGCTTGTCAATAACTTTTAAAACAAATTTGTCAGGAAATTTAATAAGATGGGCACATTGCTATAATTTTTGCTTCAAATTTCATGCAAACCTCACCAGTATTAACGGAAATGAACTGGTCACGTCATCAATTTTCATGCAGACCCAATCATTAGAATCAGGTGATATGACATGGGTTCTAAGCATTGGGTTAACCAAACAAATTATAACTGAGACACCAAATGGTTTTACCTTTTAATCTATTTTATTCAGACAACTTGATCCTGGGATTCAAAGACAACTTGCCCAATTGCAAATTCAAACCAAGACAACATGGCCAAACATTGGGAGGAAGCTGGTAACATGTCATGGGACCCTTTTTTGACACTTTTTTTGAAATTCTTGTCTTAAAGATTTTCATCATCAGGTTTCTTTTTCAGAAATAAAATGTTTTAGCAACTTTGCAGGGCTATTAAAATAATGTTTTCATAACCCCTGTTTAGTTGTCAGCTGATTAAACAAGAGGCCCAATTCACTCACCTGAGCAAATCGCCCATTGCATATCTGCAGATGCCATGCAAAATTCTTCCAGTATTGCTACAGCAACTAGGACAGATTTTTTGACTGTTTTGGGGTTTAATGACATGTCAACCCTTGTGGGTCATTTTGTGTCATCTCCCAGAGAAAAGGAGAAGAGAGATAGAAGAGATAGTAGAGAAGATGAAAGAGAGGGACAGGGAATAAAGAGGATAATCAATGAAAGTGAAGAAACAGAAGAAATAAAACCATTCCCCCCCCTCTACCCTGACCTGCTACAAGAATAGCAGGCCTTGCCCAACTGTAAACCAATATCAGTTGGATGCCCTAGTGACGAAAGATACATGACACCTTCGCCACACCCGACCTCCCCAAACTAGGACAGAAATGACTGAGCCGTAAAAAGGTCAAAGGTCATCCTAGGATCATCATTTGTTGAACTTGGTAGACCTTGCATCCCTGATGCTATATACCAAGATTCAGCCTCATAGCTTTCTTGGTTCTGGAGACAGAAAGCCAATGAGAAAAGGCAATGGTAAAGATTAGTCAGAGAAAAAGACATTTAAAGATTACACCATTTTATGCATGTATATAGCCCAGAGGCAAGAGCAGATTGGGAGCTCCCAGAGTACAACATTTTTTATTGAAACTAAAAATGTTTACTATTTGAATCATACTTTATAAGTTTCAGCCATTAGTCTTTTTAATAGATTTTGAGAAAACGACTTTTCAAAACTCAGAAAGGAAAGACAAATTTGACCATGCCATAAAAAGGTCATCCTAGAATCATCATCTGATCAAATTTGTTAGACCTTGAGTCCCCTATGCTATATCCAAAGATTCAGCCTCCAAGCTTTCTTGGTTCTTTAAAGTTTTTTGGGTTGTTTTTTTTAACCATATATGGGCATGACGGCCATCTTGTATAATGGTGGAAACTGAACAAATTATCAATATCTCTTCAACAGAGGGTCCGATATAAGATAAAATCATTTCATTTTTAATCTAGTTCAAAAAAACACGACCAATTGAAATTTTACAGGCTGTCAGATGCCACATTTTATAATCGTATTATGCAGGGGTCATCCTAGAGGGCGATTTGGGAGAAAATGTCTCCCTAAGCTGGCTGACTTCTCCCTATCTTGTGCTGAGGGAGAAGTGAAAATGTATAGAATGTATAGGGAAATCCAAAATTTGGACCAAAACTTCTCCCTGAAATCCTGAAATTGTCGCAAAACTTCTCCCTATCTGAAAGCTCTAGGATGAGCCCTGAATTATAAATACCATATATCAATTTATTAAACCTTCCTTGGATAAAAATGTCTATTTTTGAGGAATGTGGAGCCTTAAATACTTATACAGCTTACAATATAGAAAGACTGAAAATTATTTTAATAAATTTAGGAACTTGAAGTATATCTTGGCTTTCTACTAAATTCCACCAGTAATAATACCAGCCCAGAAGTACCCACAATTCTTGTTGCAGCGATCACCCACAAATCCTGACCAGTTTTACCCTCAGCTGAGGGTCCCATTACAATATCAACACTTCTTGGCTCAAAAAAGTGTCTTATCTAGAGTTATGTGAAGCTATGCAATATGTACCTGGTTCAGCTCCGTCAAAGAGATAGGGGTGATTAGAACATTTTCTCAACTGCATGAGAATGTTGAGAAGCCTCATCTTGTCTGTCTTGCCTGCACCATTCACTATGTCGATATCCTTCATCAATATCTTTGTATACCTGTCAACACAGTAAACAATTGTTCAATACAACCCGATAAGAGGAGTAGACAGAAAGTTTTTCTTATCTCCTAAACGTATCTTATGGGTACTCACACCTTGCAGAGGCTATTTCAATAAACCGTTTGGTAAATCCCAATGAGTTCCCATAAGATACGTTTTAGTGCAAGAATAAAGGATATTAGTCTAAATTATAGCACAAATGTTGCCTTGATGAAGTGCTTCTACAACAAATTTTTGTGAAGAACTATAAGATCAGCATTTTCAATAAAAGCTTGTTCTTTTGAGTGTCCCTGTCAGTAATATTTTAGTCAGGTTGCACCATTTTTCAGTGAAAGGGTAAAAAGAAAAGAACAGGAGTCCCAAGAGGGCCTGAATCGCTCTACTGGCAAGTACAGTATCAGCTGTTTTTTTGTTGTTGTTGTTTTCACCACCAGTACAATAACTTTCTTTGCAGGTGAAAGATTGTTTCCACATGAAAAATACTTAGAAAAACCTGTCATGCAACTTCCATGTTTCCAACCAAATGTTTGTTTGTGTTTTTGTTGAGGTCTTACGGCCCAGTCAACCGATTGGGGTCATGTCGAGCTAGGTCAGTTTACCTAACCACACATTCTCCTGGGCAGGCTTAGTCCTCTAAGCGGTTAACCAGTAATTGAGCATTTCTTTTGCCAGAAACTGACAACTGCCCTTTTTGAATCAGCGGAAGGGAGAAAATGACGGTAGAAAATATTTCATGATCAATCTCCATGAAAGATTGTTGCCGGTCCTTCTGGGGATCGACCCCGCGACCTCCTGATCACCAGTCGGACGTGCATCAAACTGAGCCACTGAGGCCGGTGTTATGGAGACTGGATACACTCGGTAGATTTTCCAGTATCTGTTCACAAGGAGACAACTCATGCAATTTTTTGTTCTCACGTACACCAAGCCTCTTCTTTCCTTTTCAGAAAAAATGATGATGATTTGGTGTTTAATGTCCCTTTCAACATTATTTTAACCTTTTCAAGACAATGAAAGGATGACAATGAAAGGTAAGAGCATTTTTTGTTGGAAGCTTTCTTGTTTCTCAACAAAAAACATGTTGTGGTGAACATTAGAAGCGCCTCACCGAGGCGCTTCTAATGAGTACCCACAACATGTTTTTGTCAAGAAATAAGAAAAATATTACAGGCATACGCCTTCTTATCTGAAGCTATGAGTTCTGTGCAATGAAGTACCGTACAATCATGAGCTTAATTTCACCTTCAGCTGTATTCATAGCTACAGATAAGAGGGGTTATCCACATAATATTTTTCTTATTTCTCAACGAAAACATATGTTGTGGGTACTCATTAGAAGCGCCTCGCCGAGGCACTTCTAATGAGTACCCACAACATGTTTTTGTTGGGAAATTAGAAAGATATCTGCATTATTTGGATGAAAAAAAGCGCCTTATCTGTTGCTATATGTATTCGAATCTGGGACCTCACGATCCTAAGTTGGGAGCGCTAAGCACTCAGTCACCCAGATGCTTCTTTTTTTTTTTCAGAAAAAGAGGCAAAAATAACTTTGATAAAGCTGCCTCCCTTGAAAAGTAATTCCCCTTAAAGATATCCGTTTTTATTTATTCAAAGACTGAAACATACCATTCTCTCTGCATCTTGCTCAATCCAATAAAGATCTTTGTCTCCTTCTTTGGCAGTAGCCCCTTCTCCACTTCAGACTTCAATCGTCTTAACAAGAATGGCCTCAACACCTAGACAGAAGAAAAATTTCAGATAAAATAGGTACCATATTAATCCTATTGGGACACCTCTGTAAACATCCTCCTTACCATATTTGTCCTAAAAATTAAGAAAGTCCGATTTAGTACCTGTTAGTGAGTCTAAAATATTGCTGGATGAATGGCAAACAGTTAGACCCTGATCAGACGCCGTGTTTTGTGGGCATCTGATCTGATCAGATGCCACAGTATGGCTTGATATTCTGTGTGAATCACCTCTGAAAAATAAAACAAGAGGATCATGATGGTCCTATATCGCTCACCTGAGCTAACAGATTCCTGAACTGAAGGAGCTATGGTGATGACAAGCATTTTCCCATTGTAAGTCTATGGAACCTTCTGGTTGCCATAGAAACTGGTTTTTATTCAATTTCCATCAAAAGCTTATGCCATCAATCCCCACACTAGAGGCATGCTACAGATGAGAAAGGACAGAGATCAGCCTGCAGGCTGCAGATATATAAGTGGTCAAAGGTGCTGATGGACAGAAGATGGACTGACTAACTACCATACTGTAAGCTCCCAGGAGCCTTCGGCCCAGCTGAGCTAAAAAATCAGAATGTCTGCTGTTGTGACTGGCACAAAATGGGTTAACATAGCTTCATATACATGCATTATAAGCTAGACTATCGATGATTATTTGTTGTTGTTTTTTTCTCCAAGTTAACAGACTGTACTTTAAAATTTCCAGACATTCGAATGGATGGACCCGACCAAACTCTGTAGTCCCAATCAGAAGATGCAGAATGCAACTTACTATTCTGTGATGTCTGATGATTTGGTGTTCTAGGGGAATTCATGATCTAATGCAATAACCACTCCGCTAATTGGCGAGTGGCAGAGTGGTTATTGCATCAGATCATGAAATCCCCTAGAGTAGGCACTTCTGATCAAGGTCAAATTGAAACTAATCCCTAGTTTCCCTACTTTCCCTAACCTTAACTTTAATTTTTTTTAACTTTTCTGACATTTTACCTCATGCATGGTAACCTTGAAAGTTCTACTTAGTAACTTACCGCATGTAATCTTTCCACAAGCTGCATATTGCCTTCTATATTGCTGGCATTGAACCAAGCATCAAAATCCTGAAAACAGATTATTAGATATATTACAGGTATTCATAAAAAGCAAAATACAGGTAAACTAGTCATGCTGAATCAATAAACAATCGGGCCAAGATGGTCCTATATTGCTCACCAGAACTAACAGATCTGCATACTTAATAATAAAGTTTGATTGCTTGAAGATTTTTTATCAAATTTCATGTTCAAGAGTGACATAAAAGTCTTATAAAATGGGAGAAGCAATGCCCTATATAGCAAGCAGTGGCTCATTATTCATCCTAACTTCTAACAACTTTCAATAAAGACACCATAAGGATCATTCCACCCAAGTTTAGTCCAAGTCCATATACTAAGAACATAGTGACTGGATGGACAGATAGGCAACGCAAAGGACAGAGACTGATTACCATAGCTCACCATGAACTCTTGTTCAGGTGAAATATTATGTACCCCTGAGATGTTTTTTTGTTTTTTTGGTTTTTTTTGATGACCCCAGGGCTGTAATTTGAATAATCTTGATAAAGGTTTATGAGATGATTTACATATCAAATATCAAAGACCTGGGCCTTCTAGTTTCACACAAGAAGATTTTTAAAGTTATTCCCTATATGAATATGTAAAACAAGTGACCCCTGAGGTGGAGCCATTTTTGACCCCAGGGTACAATGTGAATAAACTTGGAAGAGATCCACAAGATAAAACTATGTATCAAATATCAAAGGCCTGTGTTTGCCTTTCAAGTCTCACATAGGATGCATACACTACATAAGAGTCTATGGCCAAATCTAAAAACCACCTCAAGTTTTCAAACTACACTACAACCTCTCTATAACATGGTTCATTACAACATGGTTTTGGATATAACACGGTTCAAAAGATGGATCTAAAAAATGTATAGATTACATGTATATTTAAAAATGACCATAAATGGTCATTTTTCAATATAATCTATACAAACTACACTACAACCTCTCTATAACATGGTTCATTACAACATGGTTTTGGATATAACACGGTTCAAAAGATGGATCTAAAAAATGTATAGATTACATGTATATTTAAAAATGACCATAAATGGTCATTTTTCAATATAATCTATACATTTTTGTTTGGATATAACAGGGTTGTTTAACTAACATGGTTTATGCTATGGACCCCAAAAGGAGTGGTATAAAGAGGTTGTGGTGTACATGTTTCATACAAGTATAAAATTTAGCTTTTGCGTTCCTGTTTATTGCTAAGCATGCTTGGTAAACATTTCTGCTGATGGTATCTTAAAATATTTATTTCATTTTTTTCCAGAAAACAGGATTTAACATTTCAAGCAAATTGTCTCCTTAAAAGACAATTTGCATGAAATATCATGTCCTATTTTTTTGGAAAATAAGGAGCACATCATTGATTTGTTGTCTACTGAATCTGCCCAGAGAGTGGTAAAAGCTAATGACAAGTCAACCTTTGTGGGTCATTTTGTATCATGTCCCAGAAAAAGGGAAAACAGGGGCATGTGATAGAAGATTTGAGAAGAGAGAGGATGAGCAGAAAAGGTGAATGGCAGTGAAAACATGACCCCTTCACCAACCTGCTGCAGCTGGCACATACCACCACAAGCCTACCACCCAGATAAAATTTACATTTTTTTCCAAAAGAGAAGCCCTTTTGAGAAGAGAGGTAATTACTATCAGAACAGTGATCTTTCTTGTCAAGTTATGCATTCAACTTAACTATTACTTACATCCGCTGAGTTGAAGACATCTGGCAGTAAGAAGTTTAACAAGGACCATAATTCGTGGAGATTGTTCTGAAGTGGGGTGCCTGTCAACAAGAGACGGTTGGTTGTCTTGAATTCTCTTACAACTTCCGACAGCTGAAACACAAGAAATCACTGTATTTATACTAAGTACTGGGCAAACAATGTAGACCCAAATCAGATGTTGCATTTTGCTGCATCTGATCTGAGCCTACACTATTTGCTACTAATCTAGACTTTTTCATAGACACATCAACAGGTAATTAAATTGATTTGTTCAAATTTTAGGACCAGTATGGTAAGAAGTAAAGCTGTCCAAATATTTAGGGTAAATATGGTATGTTACAACACATAAAGATAACACTATCATGGCAAGTTTTTTTTACTTACAGGTACTAGTGATTATGTATTTTTTATTTATGCACCTAAATTTGTTGTGGATAGTCGGCTAGGCAATTCTAGTGGGTTACCTACCATACATTGTATGGCTAGGCAATTCTAGTGTGTTACCCACAACATACATTGTACAAGTATATTAGGCCAAGCTTAAAAAAATACAGGCTCTACCCAAAAGGTTTTGGTAAGTAATTTCTTCCTATTTTCTGTTTGTCTTTTGTTTTCTTTCAAAGGTCAATGGGATGATGTTAAATTCCCAAACATTCAGTAAGGTTATTGTCTTTGAACTACATGTAAATGAGCTGCCCCATAAACAAACATGTTTTGTTGGTTTTCCAACCTAGTAAACCCATCTGGGTCATGTCGAGCGCAGCCAGTTTATCTAACCACACGTTTACTGGGAAGGCTTAGTCCTCTAAGCAGTTTACCAGTATTGTGCATATTCTTTCGTCTGAAACTAACAACTGCCCTTCTTGAATCAGCGAAAGGGAGAGAATGACTATGGCTTCATGATCAATCTCGACAAAAGAATGTTGCCGACCTCCTGATCACCAGTCGAATGCACATCCAACTGAGCTACCAGGGGAGGCTCACAAAACATATCTTTGGATCTTATGCCCATAGTAAAGTTCCAGATCAAATAGCAAATCTGCACAATTTGATACTGGACTTTGCTATATACTGACATATTCTACAGTATGCAATGATTCTGTAAGTAAAGCACAACCTCTTTATAACACAGTTCATTATAACATGGTTTTGTATATAACACAATTCAAAGATGGATCCCAAAAATGTACAGATTATATAGAAAAATGACCATAAAAGATCATTTTTCTATAAAATCTATGCATTTTGAATTTGGGTAAAACACGGTTTGGATAGCCAGGGATAAGGACTAACAGGGGTCCAGTGGCCCAAGGCCCCTAAGTTTTGGGAGAAAATGCCTATTAACTCAATGTAAAAGTTGCATTTGGGGCAGTCTGGGCCCCTAAACAAAAATGTTTAGTCTGTATCCCTGATAGCTAACACCATAATAGTGTTATATATAAAGAGGTTGTGGTGTAGGAAGAGGCCCTGATCAGACTGCCCGGATGTGTAAGCTGTCAGGCCTTTACTGTCAATATAGCCCTGAAGACACCTTTTCCCATGGCTCAGCTCCAAAGTTTACAAAAGGTCCCATATATTCTACAGTACCTAAATGGGCAGCAAAGGTCCAGATCAGAATGCACATATACACAGTATCTGGGATGTCACTGTCCTCATACGGTCGAATTTCAATGGCTCAAACATCTTTGGGACCATGGGAATTTGTTTGAGACATGGGTAGTTTGAGCCACTGAGGGTTAATAAGAGCGCCAGGTCAGAAGGCAAATGGATATAACTTAGGAATGTCTTTTCCATATTCTATAAAATAATGGTATGTTGAGTGTACTCATCAGAATCACCTCTATGAGGTGATTCTGATGAGAACATACATTATATGATTAAGTAGGAAAATTTCACTAAAATATCCCTTAATATTTGTTTTCTTGAGCTATCTGAAGAATTTCCTGTGGACTTGAAAACAAGTTTGAATCATCCACGTAACGAGCCACCCGTGTTGGAGCCAGCCAGGTTATACTGTATTCCCTGATGACACCACAGCTCATATCATGTAAATTTTCAAACTAGTGGTTTAATGAATCAGTGGAAGAGGGTAAATGACCCTATAAATAATTTCATGATCAATCTCCATGGAGTTTATGTTGCCGAGCTGTGATACAACATGACTCCTTGGTCTGCAGTCAGGTTTTAAGTTTTGTTATTTTGTACCAAAATATATCTTGTGGGTAGTCACTGGAAACACCCAATGATACTCAACTGACAACAGGTACGTTTTGCTGCAATAATACCAAAAAATAAAACTATCTGGTAAATATCCTGCACGTTAATCAAAAATCCGATTATGATATGATGATATGAAATCTCCTCTTATCTGAGTCTAGCTTTTACCCCCCAAACCCTTAACTGACTGTTGGTAACAAAAGAAGATGGCAAATTGGCAAATGTGTGCTGTTTGACTTTAAATTATTTACTCATTCAAAAAAAAAAAAAAAAAAAAAAAATGTACAGATCTCCAGATATTAAAGGCTTTTTTTTTTCTTTTTTTTTTCCAACCAAACACTACTGATTTTTTATTTCTTCATGAAAACAGATGTTGTGTTATTCAGCTGAGCCTTGCAAAGAAATATGAGAATATTTAAGTGGATACCTCTCTTTTATCTACAGCCTTAACAACAAAAAAAAAATCTTCTAACCATCACCTGTAAGATTCTTTTGAAATTCCAGCTGTCCCAAAATACAGTGAAACCTGTGTAAGAGAGCCACCTTTAAGATTGACTTTAGTGGTTGGTGTGGAAAGGTGGCTGCCTTATAAAGCTACATGTCATGTAATTTTGCTAGCAAAATTACATGACATGTACCTTTATAAGACACGACACCTTTTCCACATCAACCACTATTTAAAGTCAGTCTCTCTTACACAGGTTTCACTGTATTAATTTCATGGCCCTCCCATGCATTTTATTTTGGATCTGCCGTTACCTTTGATTTTTCATTTTTAATTCTATGGGCCTCATCGATGACTAGGTATCTCCAGTTGAATTTCTTGAACACTGATTTCTCTCGTAGTACCATTTCATAGGATGTCACACAAACATCCCATTCTCCTGGCATCAGCACATCTCGGATAAATGTTGTCTGCAAAATGTAAGGCAAACATATTCAGTCAGAATTACAACTGTAACCTATAATCAGCACAAAAATGTGCAGTGATACCAGCAATGTGTCCATGTATATAAATTCTCAATCCAGTGACAGGTAAGATACCTTAACTACTAGAGCATATTTAATAATCTCCCTTAGCCCTATTTAACAAGATCTGTCGCAGGACAAGGTAACTTGCAGATATCTGGGGGAAAAAAAAACCAAACACAGTATGGAAGAAAGTTTGACTTTTATGGCCCAGTTTATGCTTTTAAGGCCCTGTCGAACCAGTCAGTTAACCTATTCACACTTTTCCTGGGCAGGCTTAGTCCTCTAAGCAGTTAACCAGTACTTGTGCACATACTGTCACATAACAACAGATAAGGCACTTTTTTCATCCGAAAAATGCTGATATCTTTCTTTTTTCTCCACATAAAAGTATGTTGTGGGTACTCATTAGAAGCGCCTCGCCGAGGTGCTTCTAATGAGTACCCACAACGTATGTTTTTGTAGAGAAATAAGAAAACTATTATGTGGATACCCCCTCTTATCTGTAGCTATGCAGTGTCATCAGTAACTCATAACTGAGCTTCTTGAATCAGCAGAAAGGGAATATTGACCATAGATATTATCTCATTCTCAATCTCCACGAAAGTTATGTGGCTGAGCTGAGATTCAAACTTGCAATCTCTGTATCTGCGGTCAGACGCATTACCAAATGCGATATGCAGTCCAAGCTTGAAATTTTAGTATAATTACTGTACCTATTGTTCCCATCTACCAATCAGACAGTGTTACTAGACACCTTCTTTTCTGTTATTCTGTTACAAACAAATATTTTTGTCGATCTTAGGCATTTATACAGGATATTACTTTTGGGCGAGGATATTTTTTTTTGCATGAATAATCAGCTCCAGATCAGGCACTTTTATTAATATTTTTCTTGTTCTCCACGAAAATATAAGCTATGGGTACTCATTAGAGGCTCTTCTATAGACTAAGAATTCCATTTCATGGAGAGATAATAAAAATATTTATCTGGATATTTCTCTTATATGAAGCTATGATGAACTCATTAGAACTTCCTTGCAACTGGTTAAAAACTAAACCATAACTGTTTCCTGGATACAGTATTATCCTTTGCTATTGAACCCTGCATGTAATACAAAATAAGTAAATAACTAAAAATTAAAACATTAACCCAGCTAGCATTCTACGTAAATCTACATCGGGCCGTCATCGGCCCGTCAGCTACCCTGACGGGCCGATGACGGCCCGATATAGATTTACGTAGAATGCTGACTGGGAACATACATACCCTTTGTTCCTGACTACCTATGAGACAGACAGCCTTTAATGATGGACACCATCTCTTGAACTCATTCATCCAGTTGCTGAGAGTAGATTTTGGACAGATGACCATATGTGGACTAGGTATATGGCGGTAATGCTTCATGAAGCCTAACAGGGATATTGTCTGTAGTGTCTTGCCGAGACCCTGTAATAAAGAGAAAAAAATATGTTGTCACTCCAGATGAGGTGAATATTGATTAATACACGTATATTTCTATTTTATTTGAGGAGGTTTTATGGTCCAGTCAAACCATTAAGGTCAGTTTGAGCCGGTCAGTTTACCTAACCATACTTTTCCTGGGCAGGCTTAGTCCTCTAAGTGGTTAACCAGTACTTGTCCACATTCTTTTAACAGGAACTGAAATGGGAGGGAATGACCGTAGAAAATATTTTATGATCAATCTCCATGTAAGAATGTTGCCAGACCTGGCATGTATCGAACCTGCAACCTCCTGATCACCAATCCGACGCGCATCTGACTGAGCCAGCGAGGCCGGCTCATGTATGTATATACACCAATAATTGTTCCTTTAACCTGACTTAAAGTGTACTAAATTTAGTTATTAGCAGACATTTTAAAATATGTTTTTATTATTTTCTTATTTATTTCCCAAGAAAATAGCGCTGGTCAAATTATGTATTAGACAACAAACCAGATATACACAGCTTTAGATAAGTGGGCCACGTCAAGTGGAAAAGTGCCTTTGAACATGCGCAAAATATGCAGATTCACAAAATCCTGCTCATGCAGAAGGTCTCATCTGGGCCTTTGCTCTCCATTGATGCATTCTATAGTAGCCAATGATTCTGTCAGTGGACAGCACAGGTCCTGATCAGACTGCACAGGGCCTGACAAATCAAATTGTAATCTACTTGCCTGGTGAAGTAATTCAGCAGAAAATGCCGAAACTCATCGCCTTTCCCTATATAACATTATACATTTTATATTATATATACATTTTTATGAGCAAGGTAGAAAACATTTTACTAGCCCAGCAAAAAAATTGAATTTGTCCCGGGCAGTCGGACAATGGAATTATCAGACCCTGCTGCGCGGTCTGATCTGGGCATTCCTTGTCAGCGCATGCCCCTAAGGCACATTTTGGCTTGGCACAGCTCAAGAGTTTCCCAAAAATTATTTTTTCTTATTTCTCCAGGAAAATATAATGTGTGTACTCATTAGAAGTGCCTCGGTGAGATGTTCTACTAAGTGCTACAAAAATATATGTGTAGTAAAAAAAATAAAATTACCAATACAGTTTGGTTAGAAAAGGTGCTTTATATAGAGCAATGCACATATAAAATGTTATACTGACATGTTTAAGAAGTTAAAATGATGTTACAATGTTTCATTATGAAGAATATTCTGTTTTTTACATACCTCCAGATAAGCCATTTCTTAACCAATAAAAACATGAAATGATAATACCCCCGACATTGTGTCACAGGAAGATAACTCTTTCGAAAATTGACTAACTTCGCCCATTAGCAACCCCAAACAAGATCTCCACAATATCAATACACATACCAAGTTTAGTGAAAATCCACTGACATTTACTCAGTTATCATCCAGAAACGAAAATACTGACGGACAGCCCGACACCCAAACAACCAACATGATACCATAATACCATGCCACTATCGTGTGGCAGGGTATAAAAAGTATGAACATTTTCATTATTTCTTCATGAAAACATTGTGGCTATTCATTAGAATAGTCTCAGCAAGACACTTCCAATGATTTCCCACAACTTTAGTTTTTCTTGGAAAAATAAAAAAAAACCTATTATTCTAGGTACCCTTTATCTGGGCCCAGTTGTTCAAAGCTAACAATGTCGTTAGTTAACGATTCGTTAAAATTTACATCGAGTGATATGCAAATATGCTGAAATTTTTTTGCTGAAAAAATGTGAGTAGCTGCAAAAGCTACTCTCATTTTTTCAGCAAAAAATATCAGAATATTGTATATTGAATCCGCTAAAATAGTTAACGAAATGACCCTTAACGAGCTTGTTAAGCTAACGACGCTTTGAACAACCAGGCCCTGGTCTTCTACAAGAGATGTGTCATTTACAAACTTACCATTTCATCTGCGAGAATTCCGTTGATACCACTCTCGTACAGGCTCACCATCCAGTTGAGACCACGGATCTGGTAGTCTCTCATTTCACCATTTTTGATATCTGCAAATACATCAGAAATTCTAGGTTACCAGACAAAGTTTTATCTTGTTTCTCCCCGAAAGCACATGTTGTGGGTACTCATCAGAAGTGCCTTGGTGAGGTGCTTCTGATGAGTACCCACAACTTATGTTTTTGTGGAGAAATAAGAAAAATATCAACAATTTTTGGTTGAAATTATTTGGAGCTATGCATATCAGTATAGGGAAACGAGAAACAGTGCGTTTTTACATGCTGTTTCTCATTTACCTGGCAAATAGAAATGTATGCAATATTTTTGGTATGGACATGTGGAACGCTCCAATGGTGCAGACAAGACAGCTTTTAACATACAGGTTAATTGAAAGTGTGTGCCTGGGAGGCCCAAGATGACATGGAAGCAGCTGACAGAGAGTGGAAGCTCTCAGCTATCGACCCTCATGACACACATACCTGAAGATCCGGTGTGTGAGATCTGCCATGTGTGCAGCAAGCCACCTACCTGGAAGGGGGCCCACTGATGTAGATGTTGCCCCTGTACCTGCACGTTAATAAAAAATCTGATGATGATGATGGTTTTTGACTGAAATGTTTTTGTTTTTTTCTCTGTTATTCAAGTTTCATGTGAAAAACAGCCATTTTTTATATAATGTATGCTGAAGACACCATAACCTGCTCAGTAAATTTAACAAAAGAAAGATATTTGAATTCTGACAGTGTATCTCAAATAATACAGATTACAGCTTTGGCGCAGGAAAACCATGATCCCTTCTGCAAAATAGTGGCAGTTTTTACACTAATGGCACTAATGGCAAGGTAACTTCATGTCAGAAACTCATTCTCGATTTCTGCCTAGCAGACAATTCACATGAAATGCTAAATCTTATTTTCCCTGAAATATAATTTTAAAAAATAATGTTGTCTACAACAAATTGTTTAATAGCACTTTATAGGAAATACTTGGGAGCCACCTTCAGGTTTGCAAATGTGATCTTCCTTTGCAAAATGGCAAGAAATGTTCGGGTACATCTATACACCTTAAACAAAAACAATGAGTTCGGAACATTTGCCAGAATAAACCATGAGTTCGGAACATTTGCCAGAATAAACCCTTTGCAAACTGTAGATCTAGACGAGACTTCTTGTAACAAGCTGTCTCATCCGCATCTATGCTGTCTTGCTTTTTCTATTTTGTCGCTATACTGTTTGGCATTTTGTTTTCAATTTTTTGTCTATGCAACATCCCTTTTCGAGATAACAGACTCCTCTAAATTCAAAGTACTACTAAAAATCCACTTCAAAAAGTCAGGGGTGAACAGATTGAAGTACTAAAACTTACATGAAGGACTTTCTTCAAACCTTGTGGTAATGGAGGCGGATTTTTTGGCTTGTGTCAATAATTCCTCATCTTCCTCATTTTCTGTTCGTCTATGACGATGACTGAAATATACAAGTGGGATATTTTTTTATGATTCCTTAGCTTGAGATAAATGAGACGCGAATATGCAAAATATAACTTAACTGGAGAAACCTGGGAAATGAGTACTCAAAATAATCCTTTTTGTTATTTTTGCACACATGTAAACATGTATGTATCAAAATCAGAATATAACAACACCAACAACAACAAAAAAAAAAACAAAAAAAAAAAAAAAAAAAAAAATTAACCCTTCTCATGCTGAACAAATTAAGATGCCACATCCACTTCTAATTTCCAGCCAACCAGATTACTTGATCCTGGTTTTTGACAGAAATTCACATATTTAATGACAAACAGTGCAGATCCAGATCGGTTGGCTTCTTCACTGTTTGCTAAGACAAGGCATATCGTGTTCAGCAAGAGAAGGGTTAAGAACATTCCAGCAAGACTCATCTGACGTAATGTCTGTATACAATTTCAGTAACAATGACTTGGATATATATACAAAAATGTACTTACTCTCCAGCTTCAACTAGTTTTGCCTTCTCCATCCTGCTAGCTTTATTTGGCCGACTCTTCATTTTGAGTGGACTTGTGGGAGTTTTCTTATTGCCATTCATACCAGTTGACATGAAATGGGCAAACAACTCTGTCTGCTTCAATAAGAATTCAAATCTGTTACCTCTGTCACATTCCTGGAATGAAAATAAAGTACAACTAGAGCTGGTGTTTGTAAAACACTATGCCCCCAACTGCCTGACACTAACACTGCTTGACTCCAACATTGCTTGCCCATGACGATAACAACAATACAAATATATGAGATTTCAATGTTATTTTATTAAAAGGGAAATAACTCTAAAATGGGAGATAATTTGGATAGGAAAAAAAATATGGGTCACCTACTTTTTCATGAGGAATCCATATATGAAATTTCAAACTAGCATGCACAGTTCAAAACTTATGCTATGCATCAAAAAGTGTGCAATGTAAAAATGCCCAAAATGACAAAGGGCCATAACTCAAGAAGTACTTTTCAGAATTTATTCAAAAGTTAATCAGGTCATCTACTCATCAATACCAATCTATTCACCAGGTTTCAAGGCTCTAGCTTCAATAACTTTTGAGATATTTTGCTGACAAGATTTCATCCATATTTTTTCAAAGGGCCATAACTCAGGAAAGGGGCATAATCCTGATAAGAAAAAAAATACGTGTCAGCTATTTTTTCATGAGGAATCCATATATGAAATTTCAAAACCCTAGCATGCACAGTTCAAAACTTATGCTATGCATCAAAAAGTGTGCAATTGTAAAAATGCCCAAAGTTATAAAGGGCCATAACTCATGAAATAATTTTCAGAATTTATTCAAAAGTTAATCAGGTCATCTACTCATCAATACCAATCTATTCACCAGGTTTCAAGGCTCTAGCTTCAATAGCTTTTGAGATATTTTGCTGACAAGATTTCATCTATATTTTTTCAAAGGGCCATAACTCAAGAAAAGGGGCATAATCCTGATGGGAAAAAAAATACAGGTCAGCTATTTTTTCATGAAGAATCCATATATGAAATTTCAAAACCCTAGCATGTATGGTTTAGAAGTTATGCTATGCATCAAAAAGCGTAACAGACGGACGCACAGACGGACGGACGCACGCACGCACAAACGTCCCAGAAGCAATATGCCCCTCCAACTTCTTCGAAGTTGGGGGCATAATGACTAGAACACGGATGGCTCGTTTACCATGGATGATTCAAACTCGTTTTTGAGTCCCTAGAGAATTCTTCTGATAGCTCAAGAAACCAAATACCTTATTCAACCTAATTACCGCACATACCCCTATAAGTGCATAGTCAAGCAATTCCGTGGTCTTCAGATTGCTGCCAGTGTACTTTTTGCCTACTTCTTTATAAAAGCATATGTTGTGGGTACCCATTTGAACTGCACGACTTGTCGATGCAATTCAAATGAGTATCCATAACATATGCTTTTATAAAGATAATCACAAAAAAAAAAACAAAAAAAAAAAAACCATAGAAACATCGCATAAGCATCATTACATGTAGATAAGTCCTTCGCTGATAGTCTTTTAATTGCAACCTTAGTACAGGTGGATACATATTTTACGATAAGTTTTCTCAGTAGTTTTAATAAACCTAAGTGTGAGGTGCTGTGATTAGGCTGAATACAGTATCTAGGGATATTTTAGGAAAATTTTTCTTTATCATGAAAATGTATGTTGTGTTTACACATTAGAATTGCCTCATTGAGACAATTCTAATGAGCACACTCAACATACTATTATTTTTTAAAACATTGAAAAGAAATCCCTAAAGTATCCTCATTCACATCCTGGCATGGCGTTGTGATTAACCATCAGTGGCTTGAACTATTCATGTCAGGAACAAATTTCCATGGTCCTAAAGTTGTTCGAGCAATTGAAGTTTGCACAGTAAATGGGATTGGCCAAAATGCTGCATATGTTTTTGCTGCGTATGCGAGCATTTAAGGGGAACTTAAGGGGACTTTGCTCCCATTTTGCAATGGAAGATAACTTGCTTCCACAGTACTTGAAATCTCTCAAACCATAGGCATTTAACCTTTACCACCAGCTGGGCAAACTCAGCAAATAAAAAATTGATGATATCTTTCATACTTTTTTCCAGATTTGGCATGTCATGCAAACTGTCTCCACTTTTTCATAATGGGTATGCATTGTTTTTGTACAAATTCGTAGTAAAGCCAAATAAGTTTGTAATTCATGCAGTATGCAAGCTAGTCTGGAGCTAGGGCTGGCTAATCAGAGCTGAAAAGATAATCGATTATCAGTCCTGCCATTGTGAATGATAATCGATTAGTAATCCCTGAAGATTTGATTTAATTTTACCTATGACCCTTTCATATGTTATATTGAGCAAACAGTGTAGACCCAGATGAGACGCCGCAAACGCGGCATCTCATCAGAGTCTACACTGTTTGCCACTAAAACAGCTATTTTAGACACAACAGTGGGTAGAATATTGGACTTGTTCAAATTTTAGATAAAAGTATGATAAGGAGTTGAGGTGTCTGAATACTAAGGGTAAATATGGTAAAGTAACAAACGCTGAAATCAAATGATCGATTATTAGCAAATCTGTAATGATAGTCATTTTTTGTGGAATTTATCGATCAAAATTATTAGATTATCCGATTAATCGTGCCAGCCCTATCTGGAACCCTGAGATAAGGTATTTTTTTCAACCTAAAATCATTTATATGCTTTTTAATTTCTCCATGAAAACATTTGTGGGTACTCATCAGAAGTGCCTCATCTCCTCGGAAACCTGTTGTGTGCTCATTAAAAGCGACATACCAAGGTGCTTTTACTGAGTATCCACCAAACAACATGTTTCTTGGAGAAATAATAAATTAATAAACAATACATGTAAATCTGGATACCCCCTCTCACCTGGAGCTAAGATTCATACTTACAATTTTTGCCTCATAGTCTTGGCCCTCTTCCATTCCTTCAGGATCTGGTGTGTCCACATTCCTGCCTTTGGGAGGACTTTTCAGTAGAACAGATGGACCAGGCAATGCCTGAAAATCATAACAGAACCCTCAAGATGAAGAATTTTAAACAAATGATACATACTTTTTTATAGTAGGAAAGATTTACAAAAGATTAGCATCAACTGAGAATAGCTATTTAATGAATGAAGTGTCATAAGGGCAGTCTTCGCGAAATCTTTTCTACTGATGCAGGACACCTGTCAGACAGACTGTAATCTTTTGCAGGACAGATAAGTATCTGCAGGACTGAAGGCATATTTGTTGTCAGAATATTATTTTCTTTGCTAAGATTCACAGGACATTTGTCAGACAGACTAAAAAATTTTGCAGGACAAAATGAAAAAATGCCAGTTTTGTCAGACAGTCCTGCACTTTTCGCGAAGACTGTAAGGGGTAAAAGTGACTAGTCACTAATGGTTGATAATACTCGAACATCGGAACAACAAAAAAATTTGTACAAGTAAGGTGCTCTGTAAGGACGAACATCACAGTGGCCATTGTTTTCCCTGACAGAGGCACCTCGGTTTTTATCGATGTAGATTAAAGGGGAACGCAATATAAGTTGTAAGTACTGGTATATCTTGGAGTAAAGTGCTTAACAAGCCATTTACTTTGATGCAAGATTTTTCAAAATCATCCTAGAAATAAGAAGTTATGGAGGTTTGAAAATATTTAAAATGGCTGAGAAATAGAAAAGCCCGCGCATGTGTGGGGTTTGGTTGATAATGGGTATCGTCTTTTCTGATGTACTGGTATTATTCTGTTATAATTAATTACATGTTATTACGGAATAAAATGGTTTACCTCCTATTTGCTTTGTTTTCTTAGATTTCCTCATTTAATTCATGTCATTAATCCAGAATTATAACTGTTAAATTTGTACAAAAGCGTTAAACGACAATTGCGTTACTGACTGGTCAGGTGTAATTTCGCACTTCAAAGATCGTCGCTGTACACAGCGGGTGCCTTTAATGAGTGAATGGGAAATGGACTTCAAAAGAGGAGCAGCCGCTCATTGCTAGAAAGGCATGCGACAATTAATTAGTCATATAATTTTTAACCAAAATATCAGACACCGTGTTATGCAGCATCTGATCTGGGTATGCACTGTTTACCCAGGCCTATTTGTCCTAGTACTTACGGCTAATACCGTGTTACCCTCCCCTGTCCATCAAGTGCTGATGCACAGGTTTTCTGGCCCATCAACAGATTGTCAGTAAAAACAAAAAAAAATCTGCATGTTTTAGCAGACTGCACAGTCCTTGTCAGTTCTCCCTGTAAACCAATTCAATTCAATTCACTTTTATTTACGTGTCACCTTATGTAAACCAAATGGATGTGCACAATTTTTTTTTTTTGATTTGGGTTTTACAGCCCTTTCAAGAATATTTCACTTATATCGAGCCGATCCTTCATCGAAGGTGGGCAAAAACCGGACAACCCGGAGAAAAACCACCTGACCATCCATAAGGAGAACTAGGCTTTCCCACATATGACCTGAGCAAGGCTCAAACCACAGCAGTGAGAAACCTAATGGATTAAGAGTCAACTCTCTTATCCACTAGGCTACGGGGGCCCGCAGATGTGCATAAGTTTTTAGGATAAGCAGGTAAGGAGTAATACTGGTCGAAATTTTTGGCATCTCAAAATAAAAATGAAGCTATCCCCCAAAAATGCCACAATCACGAGAAACAGTCATTTCAAATATCAAGGGAATTTGCAGCTTGAAGAAGCATTTTTCATGCTTGTTTGCATTTGCGCCTAACTGTAAATAACATGGCGTGCTGTAGGAAAACCAACATTATCCCATATGCCAATATTGCAAAGTCCGGCTAATCTGCACTAGCACTATAAAGGTACGTAAAGTAAGTACCGGTACTATACAGTGTACATACTGAATAGTGAAGATCCTATTCATACTGCGTGAATGCGCATGACATGGAAATTCGCCAACTTAATTATAATGATAGAGGATATGTTGGTTTTCCCCACAGTAGGCAACTAATTCCGACATTTACTGCTCAAGACTTGAGACCTATTCACAACGGGAGATAACCTGTCGAAGAAAATATACCTTATGCAAATAAAACAGTAAAATGATTGACTGTTATAAAAGGGGGCGGGTGGGGAGTCTATAATTTATTATAAACGGCGTTATATATACTATAAAACAACAAGAGGCCCACGGGCCACAACTCGCTCACCTGAGTGAAACCGCCACTGCAGATATGCAGATGGCATGCAACATTTTTCCAATACTCTTATGACAAGGCAATGGCTTAAACAGTTTTTGAAATATCTTGCTTACAAGGTTAAAATGCTGAAATTTTCTAAACGTTACAAGTAAAATAAGTCACCCCCAATGCCTCCTACCAACTTTTGAGTCAACTGGCATTTCGGTGCAGTAGAAGAAGCAAAAAATAGATTTTCAAGATGGCTGCCATCTTGGATTTCCGATCGGAATGATTATAGCTATTTTCTGATCTACAAGTCACCCTGATGCTTCCTACTAAGTTTCAAGTCAATTGACTTTTAGTTTTAAGAGAAGAAGCGAAAAATAGATTTTCAAGATGGCTGTCATGGAGGCCATCTTGGATTTCTAATTGGCACGATTTGAGCTATTTTTTATGTACAAGTCATCCCGATGCTTCCTAGCAAGTTTGGAGTCAATTGGCCTTTCGGTTCAGGAGAAGAAGCGAAAAATAGCTTATCAAGATGGCTGCCATGGTGGCCATCTTGGATTTCTAATCAGCACAATTTTAGCTATTTTTGATTTATAAGTCACCCCAATGCTTCCTAACCAGTTTGGAGTCAACTGGCTTTTGGGTTTCGGAGTAGAAGCGAAAAATAGATTTTCAAGATGGCTGCCATGGTGGCCATCTTGGAATTTGGACCGACACGATTTTAGCTATATTTGATCTACAAGTCACCCTGATGCTTCCTAGCAAGTTTGGAGTCAATTGGCCTTTCGGTTCAGGAGAAGAAGCGAAAAAGATTTTCAAGATGGCGGCCATGGCGGCCATCTTGGATTTCCGATCGGAACGATTTTAGCTATTTTTTTTTATCTACATTTCACCCTGATGCTTCCTACCAAGTATCGAGTCAATTGGCCCTGGGGTGTAGGAAGAGTAGGCCTTTAAAGCAATTGTTCACGCCGCATGACCCATGATGGACGACGGACATTGACTGACCACAATAGCTCACCATGCGCACTTCATGCTCAGGTGAGCTAAAAATCTGAGCAAATTTGGCTCAGTGGCTTCAGAGAAGTCGTCAAATTCTCAACAATTTTCCCATATAAATGTTATGGGGCTCATACAAATGCATGGGGAAGCAAACTTGACCTTGCCGTAAAAAGGTCAAATGTCAATGTACGATAATCTTTTCAGCAATTTTGGTAGATCTCCTGTCCCTGATGATTTGTGCACAGATTTAGCCCCAAGGCATCCTCAGTTCTGAAGAAGATTTTTAAAAGGTCTTACCATATATGGGCATGGTGGCCATCTTGGTCGACCTACCGCGACCATTTTAGCAATCTTTCGTTCCCCTGACTTAAGAAGGCACAATATGAAATGTGAGCAAATTTGGCTCAGTGGCTTCAGAGAAGAAGAAATTTAAAATTCTCAACAATTTTCCTATTCAAATGTATGGGGCTCATACAAATGCATAGGGAAGCAAACTTGATCCTGCCGTAAAAAGGTCAAATGTCAACGTACGACAATTCTTTTGGCAACTTTGGTAGACCTCTCCTTCCCGATGATTTGTGCAAAGATTCAGCCCCAAGGCATTCTCGGTTCTGGAGAAGAAGATTTTTAAAGGTTTTTACCATATATGGGCATGGCGACCACCTTGGTCAACGGACCGCGACAATTTTAGCAATCTTTTGTTTCCCCACACTAAGGTGGCTCCATATGAAATTTGAACAAAATTAGCTCAGAGGCTTCAGAGGATAAGTCGTTTGAAACTCTTAACAATTTCCCATTCAAATGTATAGAGCTCATACAAATGCATAGGGAAGCGAACTTGACCTTGCCGTAAAAAGGTCAAACATCAACGTACGACAATTCTTTTAGCACCTTTGGTTGACCTCTCGTCCCCGATGATTCATGCAAAGATTCAGCCCCAAGGCATCCTCGGTTATGGAGAAGAAGATTTTTAAAGGTTTTTACCATATATGGACATGGCGGCCATCTTGGTCAACGGACCATGACAATTTTAGCAATCTTTCGTTCCCCCACCCTAAGGTGGCTCCATATGAAATTTGAACAAAATTAGCTCAGAGGCTTCAGAGGAGAAGTCGTTTGAAACTCTTAACAATTTTCCCATTCAAATGTATAGAGCTCATACAAATGCATAGGGAAGCAAACTTGACCTTGCCTTAAAAAGGTCAAACGTCAACGTACGACAATTCTTTTAGCAACTTTGGTTGACCTCTTGTCCCCGATGATTCGTGCAAAGATTCAGCCCCAAGGCATCCTCAGTTATGGAGAAGAAGATTTTTAAAGGTTTTTACCATATATGGGCATGGCGGCCATCTTGGTCAACGGACCGCGACAATTTTAGCAATCTTTTGTTTCCCCACCCTAAGGTGGCTCCATATGAAATTTGAACAAAATTAGCTCAGAGGCTTCTGAGGAGAAGTCGTTTGAAACTCTTAACAATTTTCCCATTCAAATGTATAGAGCTCATATAAATGCATAAGGAAGCGAACTTGACCTTGCTGTAAAAAGGTCAAACGTCAACGTACGACAATTCTTTTAGCAACTTTGGTTGACCTCCCGTCCCCGATGATTCATGCAAAGATTCAGCCCCAAGGCATCCTCGGTTATGGAGAAGAAGATTTTTAAAGGTTTTTACCATATATGGGCATGGCGGCCATCTTAGTCGACGGACCGCGACTATTTTAGCAATCTTTCGTTCCCCCACCCTAAGGAGGCTCCATATGAAATTTGAGCAAAATTGGCTCAGCGGCTTCAGAGGAGAAGTCGTTTGAAAATGTTAACGGACGGACGGACGGACGCACGGACGGACGGACGGACGGACGCACGGACGACGGACAAAAAGTGATCACAATAGCTCATCCTGAGCAGAGCTCAGGTGAGCTAACAAATAAAACAAAAAATAAACTTTATTATCAGTTTACATGGATTTGTAGACGGTTTGGGTTTTTCTCTTCACTGTTTTCTAAGGCCTTTTTTTCTTGTAAGGTATCACTCAGAGTTTATCGAATGACAAGTTTCAAACTAAATTTTACATTAGCGTTTTATTAGCAAATAAATACATGTACATGTATAAGATAATAGGGACGCAGCATAACACACTAAACTGATGTTTCAGTATAGTGTGCAGGTGAAAACTATAATCAGCTGCATGAATGCGCAGCCTAGTCTTTGTATCCGGCTTCTTACTGATTATGCTGTGTCCTTGAATTTGTGAACGAAAAACATACAAACAAAACAAACAAACAAAAAACAACTGTCCCAAAGCCCCCACCCCTGAAAAACTTTGACTGGGCTAAAAACACTGACCCGAATCGGCCTACGCACACGTGTAGCCTAAACCACATCTGTGTACGACGTATACACGATTTCTTGTTGTAAGGGCATGCAAGCCGATATGGAATCAGAGGTTTTTGCAAAAGCAATAGAAAACAAACAAAAAAGGCAATCACTGAATCCTCTCAGTAAATTTTCTAGCCATTTCTTTAATAAGATGTGTAGGCACACTGGAAATTTGGGACTGCGTTATTCTTACGGGATTCATACAAACAATATGCTACCCCAAACCCCTAAGTATTGGGACCGACAGGCTCCAGCAAACAGTGTAGACCCAGATCAGACGATACATCTGATCAGGGTCTGCACTGTTTTCACTCATCCAGCAACATTTTAGACATACATGTATCAACAGATTGTGAAATGGACTTACAAACATTTTATGACCAGCTTTTGTACCTGGCATCGCAAACAGGAAGTTTTTGGGGTTTTTTTTTTTTGCATTTACGAGTTACTAGCCTAGCAAATCGAACAAGTGCTCGGATTTGCACATCTCGCAACAAGCGCATGCTGGACAATTAAAATGGCCGACGCTTCATATGTGCAAGTGTGCCTTTCAAAGTTTCTGAAACAGGACAATTTTATCAGTCACAAATGCAGGATTTATTTATGTTCTCTTTTCTTCCTGACAACGACCACACAACCGTTAATTAATTCAGAACATTAATTACCTCTATTATATGCGAAGAAGTGCGAGGTTGTATGTAAACAAACAAAACGTACCCATTTAGACCATTTATTGCCATTTTAAATAAGACTTTTGGGTCCAAAATCACTGTCCCAATACATATGATACAAAAAATTATTGAAAATTTTGGCGATTTTTAATATGTCCCAATTCTTTGGTCTTGAAAAAATAATTATTTTTACGAATTTGGAAGGTGTCCCAATACTTTGAGTGTCCCAATACTTACGTATATTACGGTATATCTTGGAGTAAAGTGCTTAACAAGCTATTTACTTTGATGCAAGATTTTTCAAAATCATCCTATAAATAAGAAGTTATGGAGGCTTGAATATATTAAAAATGGCTGATAAATAGAAAAGCCCGCGCATGTGTAGGGTTTTGGTTGATAACAAAGATACGGATCAGCATGCGCATTCGCGCACTATGATATGGACCCTTGTTGTTCACTATAATACATAAATTTAGCATAATTTTAGAAATAGACAATCCTGCACATCTGTGGTTTGGGCTGATAACTTTGTTGTTTGCTGCAGTAAATAGGTTTAGCTTAGAAATAGACAAGCTGTGCATCTGTAGAGTTGGGCTGCGCACTTATGATATTTTTTCTTCAATGTTACTTGTTTTATTAAATATAAACCTAAGTTAGCACTCTATATGCAACAGTGCTAACTTATTATTGATAATAATAACTTGAAAACCAATTTTTGACTGCTCCCAAATGATAGGCCAATTTGAGTTGAAACTTGCACTGTAGCAACAGAACGACCTCTAGATCGAATTAAGCTAAAATTGTGTAGATCGACAATCCAAGGTGGCCGCCACTGCGGCCATCTTGAAAATCTATTTTCGATGTCTCCTCGCAAACAACTCTGCAAATTAAGTCAAGACTTATGATGGGGCAACAGTGTGATGATCAGCAGATATAAAAATAGCTAAAATCATGTTGATTGGAAGTAAAAAAATGACCACTGCCACCATCTTGAAAATCGATCTTTTACATCTGCTCTTTGGGCAAATTATTATTATTATTAATATTATTATTTAATTCAACATAGTTCGTATTTTCTAACATTATATTTCTGTATATTATAAAACACAATTAGCCTATTATGCATTTGTATGCACTGACTGTATGGGTGTTTACCTTTCGTATATTTCTGTAGATTAGGGACATTGTGGTTATAATCAAATTTTCTACCTGTTCTATTTTTAGAAACATAATAAAAAATATGAAAAAATTGTAAAATTCAACACTTTAACGTTGTTATAGCTTCAGCTAGCCATATATAATTTAATTCTGTATTTGAAAGACCTGTGTAACAAAGAAATTGATTGTTTATCGAAGATTATAGAAAAAAAAACTTCAAAAAATTGGAGAATGGATGGTCTGTGGGCTTCATACCCCTTGAAACGATAAATTTGAGTTTAAAAAATAACTACAGGTCCGATCTAAATTTCTTTTTTGTTGGATAACATATATTAAATACCTTATAATATAAACCCAAAATGAACAAAGTTAAAAACATATTAGTCTTGCAATCCAGGATAGAAAGTTTGGTCACGGTGCCGGGTCTCGGTCGGTCGGGTATGAGTTATTAAATATACATTATCCAACAAAAAGGAAATTTAGATCGGACTTGTAGTTATTTTTTAAACTCCGATTTACCGTTTCAAGGGGTATGAAACCCACAGACCAGCCATTCTCCGGTTTCTTGAAGTTTTTTCTATAATGTTCAATAAACAATCAATTTCTTTGTTGCACAGGTCTTTCAAATACAAAAATAAATTATATATGGCTAGCTTAAGCTATAACAGAAACGTTAAAGTGTTGAATTTTACGATTTTCATATATTTATTATGTTTCTAAAAATAGAACAGGTAGAAAATTTGATAATAACCACAATGTCCCTAATGTACAGAAATGTACCGAATGGTAAATACCCATACAGACAGTGCATACAAATGCATAATAGGCTAATTGTGTTATTTACAGAAATATAATGTTAGAAAATACGAACTAGGTTAAATTAAATAATCATGATAATAATAAGAATAATTATTATTATTTTTAGCATCAGCTATAATGTTACGTTTGGCATGTAATACGAAAAAAGAAATAGAAAAGCCTGCGCATGTGTGGGGTTAGGCTGACAACAAAGATATGGATCAACATGGGCATTCGCGCCAGTATGTTGTTTGCTACAATAAATAGATTTAGCTAAGAAATAGACAATCCTGCGCATCTGTGGTTTGGGCTGACAACAAAGATATGGATCAGCATGCGCATTCGCGCACTGTGATATGTACCTTTGTTGTTTGCTGCACTAAATAGGTTTAGCCAAGAAATAGACAAGCCTGCGCATCTGTGGAGTTGGTCTGATAACAAAGATACGGATCAGCAGATTTCTCAAGCCTTAGAATTTTATTTTGACTTGAGCATGGTACAGCTCATCGCCATACAAACACCTTTACAATGTGCATGAAATAATACATACAAGAGAGTGTCTTATAAACATACATGTATGAAAAACTATAAGGAAAAGCCCTGAAGCTTTCTCACTGTATAAATTCTATTACAGAAAAACAAAGATTCTAAAGAATGATCAACCAATAACAGCAGCAACAGTAGCAGTGCTAGTAGTAGTAATGATAATAGTAGTAGGAGTAGTAGAAACAGTAGTAGTAAGTAATAGTAGTAGTAGTAGTTGTACTAGTAGTGGTAGTAGTAGTTGTAGTAACAGCAGCAGCAGCAGCAATAGTAGTAGTAGTATGCTAGTGCAGTTGTTGGAAAAAAGGAAGTATGGTAATATTAATACAACTACTATTACTAATATGTTTTCATATATATATATAATAAAAATAGTAATAATGAAGAAAAAAAATAAGTGCGCGAATGCACATGCTTATCCGTAACTTTGTTATCAGCCCAACCCCACAGATGCTTGTCTATTTCTTAGCTAACCCTATTTACTGCAGCAAACAACAAAGGTCCATATCAGAGTGCGCGAATGTGCATGCTGATCCGTATCTTTGTTATAAGCCCAACTCAACAGATGTGCAGGCTTGTCTATTTCTAAGCTAAACATATTTACTGCATCAAACAACAAAGGTCCATATCACAGTGCGCGAATGTGCATGCTGATCCATCTTTGTTATCAGCCCAAACCACAGATGTGCAGGATTGTCTATTCCTTAGCTAAATTTATTTATTGTAGCAAACAACAAAGGTCTATATCACAGTGCGCGAATGTGCATGCTGATCCATCTTTGTCATCAGCCCAAACCACAGATGTGCAGGATTGTCTATTCCTTAGCTAAATTTATTTATTGTAGCAAACAACAAAGGTCTATATCACAGTGTGCGAATGTGCATGCTGATCCATCTTTGTTATCAGCCCAACCACAGATGAGCAGGATTGTCTATTTCTTAGCTAAATTTGTTTATTGTAGCAAACAACAAAGGTCCATATCACAGTGCACGAATGCACATATTGATCCGTATCTTTGTTATCAGCCTAGCCCTACACATGCACAGGCTTTTCTATTTCTTTGTTCTTATTACATACCAAAGTAACATTATAGATGGTGCTCATAATAATAATAATAATTATTATTTTTATTATCATTTAATTCAACCGAATTCGTATTTTCTAACATTATATTTCTGTATATAACACAATTAGCCAATTATGCATTTAAATGCACTGCCTGTATGGGTGTTTACCATTCTGTAAATTTCTGTACATTAGGGACACTGTGGTTATTATTAAATTTTCTATCTATTCTATTTTTAGAAACATAATAAATATATGAAAATCGTAAAATTCACCACTTTAACTTCTCTGTTATAGCTCCAGCTAACCATATATAATTTATTTTTGTATCTGAAAGACTTGTGCAACAAAGAAATTGATTGTTTAATGAGCATTATAGAAAAAACTTCAAGAAACCGGAGAATGGCTGGTCTGTCGGTTTCATACCCCATGAAACAGTTAATGGGAGTTTAAAAAATAACTACAAGTCCGATCTAAATTTCCTTTTTGTTGGATAATGAATATTTAATAACTCATAATATAAACCCAAAATGAACAAAGTTATAAACATATTAGTCTTGTAATCCAGGATAGAAATTTTGGTCACGGTGCCGGGTCTCGGTCACGGGGTTCTGGTCTGTGGGTTTCATACCCGACCGTCTCGGTCACGGGGTTCCGGTCTGTGGGCTTCATACCTGACCCTACTGACAACCGGTTGTCAATATAATATTTATTCTTGACTGCTTCATCAATGCTAGTCAATGTTAGAGACACTCACTGGAATCGAACAGCTAATCAAGATGATATTCACCAGGAATTGAAATAAAACAAGAGGACCATGATGGTCCTATATCGCTCACCTGACCAAACAGATTTGCATATTTAATGTTGAAGTTTCAGCCAAGTTCACTGCTCTAGGATTTCTGTATAAACTTTATAGCACTAACCACCCCCACCCCCCTCCACTACACCCCAGGCCATGTTTTTTTTATAAATCTTGACGACTTGAACTGAATCTTAAAAGAGGGTCACCAAAGGAACATTTCTGCCAAGTTATATTGAAATTGGTCCAGTGGTTTAAAAAGTTTTATATAACTATAAAGCCCTATGCCCTAACGGCCATGTTTTTTGACGAATCAAGAAAGGTTGAACAAACTTGGTAGAGGGTCACCAAAGGAACATTCCTGCCAAGTTATATTGAAATCTGTTCAGTGGTTTCTGACAAGAAGATTTTTAAAGTTTTCTATTTAGATATATAGAGAAAATAAGCCCCACCCCATGGCAGCCATATTTTTTGACGAATCATGACTGCTTGTACAATCTTGATAGAGGTTCACCAAAGCAACATTCCAGCCAAGTAATATTGAAATCGGTCATGGGGTATGTGACAATAAGAATTTTAAAATTTTCTATGCAGATATAGACGAAAAATAAGCCCCGCCCCCCTGGGGGCCATGGTTTTTGACATATCATGAAGGCTTGAACAATCTTGGTAGAAGGTCACCAAAGCAACATTCCTGCCAAGTTACATTGAACTGGCTCCAACTGTTTCTTACGAGAAGATGTTTAAAGTTTTCTATATAGATATATAGGGAAAATAAGCCCCGCCCCCTAGCAGCTATGTTTTTTGATGAATCATGATGGCTTGAACAATCTTTGTGGAGGGTCACCAAAGAAACATTCCTGCCAAGTTGTATTGAAATCAGTCCATTGGTTTCTGAAAAGAAGACTTTTAAAGTTTATATATAGATATATAGGGAAAATAAGCCCTGCGCTCGGCAGCCATGTTTTTTGACGAATCATGATTACTTGAACAATCTTATTAGAGGGTCACCAAGGAAACATTTCTGCAAAGTTATAATGAAATCAGTTCAGTGGTTTCTGACAAGAACAGTTTTAAAGTTTTCTATAGATATATAAGGAAAATAAGCCCCGACTCCTGGCGGCCATGTTTTTTGACGAATCATGACGGCTTGAACAATCTTGATAGAGGGTTACATAAGAAACATTCCTGCAATGTTACATTGAAATCGGTCAAGTGGTTTCTGAAAAGACTATTAAAATTTTCTATATAGATATATAGGAAAATAAGCCCTGCCCCCTAGTGGCCATGTTTTTTGACAAATCATAACGGTTTGTACAATCTTGGTAAAGAGTCACCAAGGAAACATTTCTGTGAAGTTATATTGAAATCAGTCCTGTGGTTTCTGACGACAAGATTTTTTCAAGTTTTCTATATAGATATATATGGAAAATAAGCCCCGCACCCTCTAGAGGCCATGTTTTTTGACAAATCATGATGGCTTGAACAATCTTGATAAAGGGTCACTAAGGAAACATTTCTGCCAAGTTATATTGAAATCGGTCCAGTCGTTTATGACATGAAGATTTTTAAAGTTTTCTATACAGATATATATGAAAAATTAACCCCGTCCCCTAGCGGCCATGTTTTTTAACGAATCATGGCCGCTTGAACAATCTTGGTAGAGGATCATCGAAGAAACATTACTGTAAAATTATATTGAAATCCGTCCAGTGCTTTATGACACGAAGATTTTTAAAGTTTTCTATATAGATATATAAGGAAAATAAGCCCCGCCCCCCTGGCGGCCATGTTTTTTGACAAATCCAAATGGCTTGAACAATCTTGCAACAGGATAACCAAAGGAACATTTCTGCAAAATCATATGGAAATCGGTCCAGTGGTTTCGGACAAGAAAGTTTTTAATGTTTTCTATACAGATATAGTGAAAATAAGCCCCGCCCCCTGGTGGCCATGTTTTTTGACAAATCCAAATGGCTTGAACAATCTTGGTACAGGATCACCAAGGGGACATTTCTGCAAAATTATATTGAAATCGGTCCAGTGGTTTCTGACAAGAAGATTTTTAAAGTTTTCTATTTTGATATATAGAGAAAATAAGCCCCGCCCCCTGGTGGCCATGTTTTTTGACGAATCCAAATGGCTTGAACAATCTTGCAACAGGATCACCAAAGGAACATTTTTGCAAAATTATATTGAAATCGGTCCAGTGGATTGGACAAGAAGATTTTTAAAGTTTTCTATATAGATTATATAGGGAAAATAAGCGCCGACCCCTGGCGTCCATGTTTTTTGACGAATCCCAATGGCTTGAACAATCTCGCAACAGGACCACCAACGGAACATTTTTGCAAAATTATATGGAAATCGGTCCAGTGGTTTCAGACAAGAAGATTTTTAAACTTTTCTATATAGATATATAGGGAAAATAAGCCCCGCCCCCCTGGCGGCCATGTTTTTTGACAAATCCAAATGGCTTGAACAATCTTGGTAGAGCATCACCAAAGGAACATTTTTGCAAAATTATATTGAAATCGGTCCAGTGGTTTCGGACAAGAAGATTTTTAAACTTTTCTATATAGATATATAGGGAAAATAAGCCGCGCCCCCCTGGCGGCCATGTTTTTTGACGAATCCAAATGGCTTGAACAATCTTCCTAGAGGATCACCAAAGGAACATTTTTGCAAAATTATATTGAAATCAGTCCAGTGGTTTCGGACAAGAAGATTTTTAAACTTTTCTATATAGATATATAGGGAAAATAAGCCCCGCCCCCTGGCGGCCATGTTTTTTGACGAATCCAAATGGCTTGAACAATCTTGGTAGAGGATAACCAAAGGAACATTTCTGCAAAATTATATTGAAATCAGTCCAGTGGTTTCTGACAAGAAGATTTTTTAAAGTTTTCTATATAGATATATAGGGAAAATAAGCCCCGCCCCCCTGGCGGCCATGTTTTTTGACAAATCCAAATGTCTTGAACAATCTTGGTAGAGGATCACCAAAGGAATATTTCTGCAAAATTATATTGAAATCGGTCCAGTGGTATCTGACAAGAAGATTTTTAAAGATTTCTATATAGATATACAGGGAAAATAAGCCCCGCCCCCTGGCGGCCATGTTTTTTGATGAATCCAAATGGCTTGAACAATCTTGCAACAGGATCACCAAAGGAACATTTCTGCAAAATTATATTGAAATCGGTCCAGTGGTTTCTGACAAGAAGATTTTTAAAGTTTTCTATATAGATATATAGGGAAAATAAGCCCCGCCCCCTGGCGGCAATGTTTTTTGACCAATCCAAATGTCTTGAACAATCTTGGTAGAGGATCACCAAAGGAACATTTCTACAAAATTATATTGAAATCGGTCCAGTGGTTTCTGACAAGAAGATTTTTAAAGTTTTCTATATAGATATATAGGGAAAATAAGCCCTGCCCCCTGGCGGCCATGTTTTTTGACGAATCCAAAAGGCTTGAACAATCTTGGTAGAGGATCACCAAAGGAACATTTCTGCAAAATTATATTGAAACTGGTCCAGTGGTTTCTGACGAGAAGATTTTTAAAGTTTTCTATATAGATATATAGGGAAAATAAGCCCTGCCCCCTGGCGGCCATGTTTTTTTACGAATCCAAATGTCTCGAACAATCTTGGTAGAGGATCACCAAAGAAACGTTTCTGCAAAATTATATTGAAATCGGTCAAGTGGTTTCTGACAAGAAGATTTTTAAAGTTTTCTATACAGATATATAGGGAAAATAAGCCCCGCTCCCTGGCGGCCATGTTTTTTGACGAATCCAAAAGGCTTGAACAATCTTGGTAGAGGATCACCAGAGGAACATTTCTGCAAAATTATATTGAAATTGATCCAGTGGTTTCTGACAAGAAGATTTTTAAAGTTTTCTATATAGATATATAGGGAAAATAAGCCCCGCCCCCTGGCGGCCATGTTTTTTGACGAATCCAAATGGCTTGAACAATCTTGGTAGAGGATCACCAAAGGAACATTTCTGCAAAATTTTATTGAAATCGGTCCAGTGGTTTCTGACGAGAAGATTTTTTGAGTTTTTAGTTAAAAAATCTATTTTTAGCTCCTGTGACCTAGATATGCAATGGACCCGAACCATTTGAATAACTTTGAAAGAGGATCAACCAAGGATCATTCCTGTGAAATTTGGTCAAAATCCAATCAGTGGTTTAGGAGGAGATGTTGTTTAAAGATTGTGAACGGACGGACGGACGACGACGACGGACGGTGTGTGATCACAATACCTCACCTTGAGCCTTCGGCTCAGGTGAGCTAAAAATGTGTATTTTTGTCTGCATCGTTACAGATTCTGTCCTGCATAAACAAAAACAATAACATAAACAATTGCCATGCCCGTTTCTAGGCAGTGCCTAAATTCATATTATCTCATTGAATTACATTAACTATAAAAGCGTCCTCGGGTATCCTGGGTGATCAGACTGACCGCATGTTTAGGGTTTCTTTTGCCTGAAGAGTTCCATGCCGATCGAACCTTATACCAAGCTAAACTGGAAGCAGTCCTGTCAGTCACAACGCTTACTTTTAATATATCTCCATTTCAGTAAATACTTTCATATGATAACAAGTGCATGCGATCATATTAGTACATCCCAATGTTACCTATTTACAACTCTTTAACAGTTAACCATGTGGGTGGGGTATAAAACGAAAACAATATCTAATTTCAAGATAAATAAAACATGATTTACCGATTCTTCCATCGGCTCATCACTGTAATTATCAGACTCTGAGTCTGACATTTTGTTTTAAATTGATGCTGCGACAATTTCTCTTTTCAATAAAGCACGGTCAGCTTTTTGTTTCTTTTTCTTTCTTTTCGAGCCGGCTTTGGCGCAATCAATTCGCATAGGATTCTGGGTACGACGGAATTCACCGGACATAGGCGAAATCATTGAAACAAGTACTGACTTTCTTAATATTAAATAAGGCATTCGTATGGCGCAGTTCGGATTCTTCATTATCAGATGTTAGAAAAGGGTAATAAAAACCAGAACCTACCTGCTACAGAAAAACAGACATTCATTTAACGTCGTCACTGTCGCCAATGACAAAAAAAAGTTAGAGGACGAGGATGTGTTGCATATGCCTCAGGCATATGCTGACTCGCTGCCCGGCTTTCTTTGATATCCTGCATCTATCGTGCACATTTTGGAAGATATTGTTGTCAGAAAAAAAAAAAAAAAAAAAAAAAAAAAAACTAACTTACAAGGGTGGTATTAATATTTTAAAGATTGGTCAGTTATGCTAAAAGATCTAAATTCCGTCCCTTTGACATGCGGCGCATTGATAGCCGACTAGTCCTAATGTACAAGGTCACCTATGACGAATCTTGTTGTCACACCAACTTTGACTATCCAGTCCACAATACCAGACAGTCACGAAATACCCATCCTCTAGCATACAAGCAGATACCAACTCTGGGAGACTATTATAAGTAAACATTTTCCCTACGACTGGTTATTTACTGGAATGTTCCACCAGCCCACATATCAATCTTGCCCACCCTTAGCTTCCAGTATTCTGTTTTTATCTGTTAACTATACTTATACTCTCTTATCGCAGTGTACAAACTCATTTCACCTACTATCCTTTGCTTTTATTTCAACTATCCCACTTCAATTCTTGGTATACCAGAACACCATCTGAAGTCCTCGGATAGACAGATGATTATCTACAAGGGTTAACGCAATTGTATATATAGATTTTTTTTTTTTTTTTTTTTTTTTTTTTTTCTTAGAGCGTTTAAAGACTTTTAAGCGTTTTGAAAATTTTATTCTATTCACAAGGAGGCAAGGATGCTCCTGAGTAGAATGAAAATACACTCAAAAGAAGCTGAAATCAGTAATACCCCTCAACATTACGAAAACACGCTTATTCAAATATATTGAAAATTTCACCTCCAAAAACTGAAATTTTTTAGATAAAAAAACTCTGATAATTTTCTTATTTCTGCTCAAACCATAGATTGTGGGTACTCGTTAGAACCGCCTCGGTGAGGCGGTTCTAACGATTACACACAATCTATGGTTTTAGCAGAAATAAGAAAATAAATAAGAAAAATAATGTATACCCCTGTAAACCCCAGTTTTACTATATAAAAGGTATTATATAGGTATGTTTTCGTGATGGGAAGGAATGAAATACTTGTTCTTTAGATGATAGTAGCAGTGATAATAATAAAAATAATAATAATAATACGAATACATTTAATAATAATAATATTAATATCTAGCGGGCACACAACGTCGAGACAACATCGTATCATGACTTTGTAGTGTATCATGATATTGGGTCGACGTTCAGTGCTAAGTTGCCTTAAATGGTAATAATCAAAATAGAATTCCATGGATAAAAGGAAAGAGATGGAAAACTTTTTTGACAGTGATTAAGATTAATGACAGATTTATTGGTGTAATGAACAAATCTACGGAAGAAGGAAATGTTTAATGCATGTATTCTGTAACCACTCCTCTATTTCTCGACTCAGACATGGCCAGTGGAGCGATGGGCTGCTAGGTTTGTTGCCTCGAATTATTGTTAAGAGTATGGCAGTGTGACAGTAATTCTCCAACAGTTGAACTGGGAATCATTGAAAAAACATAATAGAAAGTATGTTGATTCTCTTGTAGTCTAAAGGTTCAAGCAAAAATACTGACATCTGATTCATGATTCATGAGCCAACACGGATCGGGTAGGAAGCAGCACCCGCTTGCTTTTAAAGTGCCCTTCATCAGAATGGATATCTACAAATCCAGGTCCTTCCCAGTTTCTTCGCAGACTGGAATGCACTTTCAGCTTCAACAATGTCTTCAGCTGAAACTTCTGAGGATAGCGTCTCAAGATTTATGACATTGTTTAGGTCTAGAGATTAATCTACCTACAGGCTTTGAGAATGAATATCATTAATGAATGCTGTAACCAAAATATAAGCGAAGATACCGTCATGAAAATATACCTATATAATTTTTACCCCCTTAAACCCCATTTTTATATAGTAAAACTGGGGTTTACAGGGATATACATATTTTTTTTTTATTTCTGCTCAAAAACATAGATTGTGAGTACTCGTTAGAACCGAGGCGGTTATAACGAGTACCCGCAATCTATGTTTTGAGCAGAAATATGAAAAATATCATAATCTATCTGAAAACTTTCAGTTTTTGATTGTGAAATTTTCAATATAGCTGAATAGGCGTGTTTTCGAAATGACAGGAAATGCCACAATCATGAAGCATTGTCACCACGCAATTTGTAATAACATCGCAATTTGTAATTGTGGCGTTATTACAAATTGCGTTGTGTCATGCGCCGCAATTTGTAATAAACTAGTTGTTACATATTGCAGCGTTATTACAAATTGCGTGGTGACAAGCATAGCCTTCCCGAGGCACCGAAGGAAGAAAAGACGAGGAACTAATAATGACAAAACAAATGCCACATATGAAATCACCGACGTACGAACAAAGAAGAACAGCAACAGAGGAACAAACATATAAGTGAAGACGCCCAGGAAATGCCACAATCTCGAAGCACTGTCCTCTCTCGGCACAAAAAGAAGGAGAGCTGAGAGACAAATAAGGACAAAACAAACGTCACATATGAAGCCAAAGGCGCACAAAGAAGAACTGTAACAAATCATATTTAGATTATGATTCAGTGCTGCAAGACTGCTCGTTTCTACAGTGTGCCACATAGAGAGGTTGCAGGGGCGGACCCAAAGTTATTTAATATAGGGATCAAACATGGTTTTTCATGCATTAACATTCGCCAGGTCCCGAGGGAGGTGTTGAAAACCGCGGCCTTCGGCCCTAGGGACCTGGCGAATGTTAATGCATTGAAAAACCATGTTCGATCGCTATTATTGCATAAAAACTGAAAACATTTGCTACATTTCGCGTTATTTCTTGCACTGTTTTGTTTCGCCTTTCGAACCGATGTCTCGCGAACGCAATTTCCACGGACTATGCTCGTTCTAGGGCCGGTGCCGGGCAGTACATATCTCGTAACGACAGCAAATCTGTGGCCCCGGTACGATCATATTGAAAGTTGCGTGGCCGTGCATTAACAGCGCGTGAATTGCCTTGTAAATACACGGCTTTTCGCCGGTTAATGCACGGCTGTTAATAACGTGCGGCACTGCTTTTTATGCAATAATAAAAGGTTCAATTTTAGACACAGTTACAGGAAGTAAAATGGACTTGTTGAAATGTTAGGAGCAATATAAGTGTGCGAATATTTAGGTATTCTTTTGTTCAGCTTCTCAAATCGAATTTAGTTTTGAAAAGTCGAACCAATATTATTGAAGTCTCGTGTCCGCCCCTGTAATTGTTGCAGAGCCTTTGACCCTAGCTTGACCAGCAATCTTGGAGCTGACGACAATGTTTCCATGGTATTTTTTAAATAAATTTCAAGTTCAAGTAACGGCCCGCCATAGATCTATGTTGAATGCTTACTGGGCACATATTAGGTCATACAGAAAGACGATGCTTGTGATATTTATAGTAAGTATTTTACGTTGGCATAACATTCTGTTTCATATAGAGAAGGCGTATACCTGCGATATCAGTGGTAACTGTTCTTTTTGCAGGCATCATGTGTGAAAAAAATACTGACAATATATTATTTCACAGCAGAGAGAAAGCTACTGCCTATAAATCAATCCAGTAAATAGGGCGTATGCTCACGATATGGGTGGTAAATATTTTGCACAGACATCACGAATACTCAAAAATCAATCCATATAGTGGAGAAAACTTATGTCTGTGATATCATTTTTTTAATATTTTTCACTTGCACCAGGTCCGAAAAGTCACATGCTAATTCATAAATGGGAGCCGCCTTATGCTACTGATATCTGGTGTAAATGTTTTTTTTTTTTTTTTTTTGTTTTTTTTGTTTTTTTTTTTTTGTTTTTTGTTTTTTTGTTTGTTTGTTTTTTGTTGTTGTTGTTGTTGTTGTTTTTACAGGCGTTGCGTCAAAAGTGTCACATTCACATGTTTATTCATTTTAATTCATACACGAGAGAAGGCTTATGCTTGCGACACTTTGCACATACATTATGTTCTCGCAAGTCAATCCATACATGGGAGAAAACGTATGCTTTGCAAACGTTACATGCTAATTCATACATGGGAGCCGCCTTATGTTACTGATATTTAGTATAGATGTTTTGCACAGACGTTACATCTGAAGTGTCACATGCTACTTCATGCAGGAGAGAAAACTTTTTGCGCTTGTGATAACTCTTGTAAATGTTTTTGCACTAGCATTACATCTGAAGAATAAAATGAATCACATATTTATTCATACAGGGGAAAGGCCTTTGTTTGCGACAGCTGTAGTTCACATTTTGTTCAGGTAACCGACCCGGAAATACACAGGCTGATCCATGCTGATGAGAACACGTAGAGTTTAGCATCCGTACATTAGCAGTGCATTCTGTGGGTTGCCTAGGACCCAAAGCGTCTTCAGGCGGACAAAGGAGACTCAGAATATGCGCGGAAGCACAGGCTGATCGGAGTCTTCGCTGGGCGCACATGCAATCTTTTTGGATATATTGTGCCTGACTCATTTTATCTCTGCTCTTGTATAACCGCTAGATGGATTTTGATGAAACTTTTCACGTTGGATCCCTTTCAAAAGCATGCTGGTGGACTGACAAGCGGAATTGCAAACAGTGCTGACTCTGATCGGACTATGTCCAGAAGCAGTCTAGTATGAATCAATATAATCATCTACTTCTGCCCACTGTTTAGAGTATTTTCTGTATATACATTTAAAGGGAGAGAATCCACTTTCAAAATAGCTAACTCTGTCATAAATGTTTTACCTCCCTTCTCAAAAGGGTCTAATCTTAAAGAAAAAAATTTGCTCCCCTTGGGAGCAAATTCTTTCCTTTTAGAGTAGACCCCTTTTCAGAAGGGTCTGGCGTGCAGGAAAGAAAACAGGAAGTCACAAAAGTTGTCTCCCTTTAAAAGAAATGCGGAAAATCTACCAAGTGTATCAAGTCCCCTTAAATGTCTTTAGGAATACTTTGGGTAAGTAAAGTACACGTTTGTTGACAATCAGAATTTTGGGCCGTGCCCTGCAAAAAGCAGCTGTCGAGGTGTCTGCGTACAGCAAATGCCCAGACCAGCCTGTACATTCGCGTAATCTAATCAGGACCTTCACTGTCCGTTTGTGGAACCATTAGACTTGTAGAAAGCGTCAAGGAACAAAGATTCTGGTGAGATTGTGCGGCTGCGCAGGTTGATCTGAATCTACGCATGTCGCAGCTGCTGGAAGACACGTTTTCGCTTGATATGACCCCAAATCACCAACTATCATTTACCGTGCCATTTTCATGATATTTAGCCAAGAACACAATATATACCTTGTATTCGGATAATGTACCTCCTAAATTGTTCTAACCGATTTGAATGATTTTACTGGCTATTTTGAATAGTCTTAAAACCGCTGGATGAGTGGCAAAGAGTGTAGACCCTGATCAGACGCCGCGTTCTGCGGCATCTGATCTGGGTCTACACTGTTTGCTCAGACTTGTCTGTCTAAATACTTAGGATTCTTACGGTTAACTACACTATTGTCTTAGTCGCTCCATGGGAAAAGGCGTCTCTGTAGCATACATTCAAACAGCGAAGATTCTGATCAGACAACTAAGCCAATCAATCCGATTATGACTTTGCGACTGGTTGATATATGCTATGGTATCCAATGATTGTTTAAGCGGACATCGAAAGTCCTGATTAGCCTGCGCGTGCGCATTGTTCGGATATTCTTCTATATAAGGTACAATTTTACGTGGCGGCTTTGTTTCGTTTTAGATATTGTCTTTATGTGAGCATTGTTTTGTTTAGCGCATAATAATATCTTTCTACGTATTTAGAAAAATTAGCTCCAGCACACAATGATGACAAAACCTTGAAATACCTGTCGTTTAACCCTTAAAGAGCCAATCACAATAGCAGACGACAACATTTTTTTTTATTTTTCATTTTTTTTTAGAAAAAAAAATAAGGCTTGATATTGCATGTGAATCGTCTGCCGATTCTTATTTCTTTAAGAAAAATTGAATTCGTTTTTTAGAATGTCGTCTGCTTCAGTTTTGCCTGGCGCTTTAAGAGTTAAAAGGTCATTTTTACGATCATTTGAATAATATAATATGACGTTTATAATCGTTTTATCATAAAGTTCTGCCTTAACCCAGCTTAGTTTATGATTTTGCGTTTAATTGATACAACTAATCTTTTTATCTGTTCGAACTGATTTGCAAAATTTAAACTGTTAAACGTTTCAAGTAACGGAAATGTAGAAAGGAATTCAAAAGAGAGAAACAATACAGGATACAAATCAGTTTTCTAGCAAAATTTGTAGCAAACGTCATTTTATTTTATTTATTTTTTTTTGTATATAGAAAATAAGTCTAGACATTGGATAGAATCTCTACTATGTATTTCGACGAATCACAAAAGAAATGACAAGACTTATTTTCTATAAAAAGTGACAGACGATTCACATGGAATGCCAAGATAATTTTCTATGAAAAATGAAAAAAAAAAAAATGGCAGATCATTCACATGAAACTTCAAGACTTAATAGTCATGTGAATCGTCCGCTTCGCAGACCATTTACATGAAATGTCAAGACATTTTCTATGAAGAAAAAAAATATAAAAAATGGCAGACGATTTACATGAAGTGTCAAGAATTATTTTCTACGAAAAATAAAACAGAAATATATAATGTCGCCTGCTGCAGTTGTGATTGGCGCTTAAAGGGTTAAGACCCCTGTTAATTACCTCTTCATGTTTACATGTACGGATTTTGAACATTAATCCTTAATGTCTTTATTCTATATACTTTGGAAGTGACTGGAATTGTGTTAATTCGATAAATCACAGTGCCGACTTCAGGTGGAATTAATGAAAGTGTTATGACCTGCATATATTGAAAATATTTGGTTTAGGAAGAACTTTTTTCACTCCCTCTTGAAATAATTTGCAGTCGAACGTGAATGGATAATTATTGGTCCTCTACAGAAACGGACACAAATCGCGTGCGAAACGGTATTATCGTGGCATTTGAGGACTACAAATGCCCGTATCAGCCTGCGCAGACTGATCAGGGTCGTCACTGTCCCCTGGCGAAATAGCAGTATACGATGGAATATACAGTCAGTGGGCATAGTTCTTCGTCACGTTGTGACGTCGACCTATGAATGTATTTCCCCAATTAATTAATTATTTTTGTAAAAATATATACCTTCGCTGAAATTATTAGGGCTAAACACAACAAATATCAAAGTGGCAAAAGCAGTAAAAATAATTTTAAGAGGTCCTTAAATATTTTACTTTTCATGCAACACTGTTTTGAAATTAAACCCTGAGAATTTGAGCTCCCTTTAAATAGTGAGTGTCAGCTCCATCACTTAATAGCAAAAACCGTAAAAAAATTTATTTGTATGTTGTCATTTAGCTTTAATCTCATGTCTTTTTTATTGATTTTACTTTATGAGACAGTGTGTGGAGATTGCTTTAGAAAATGTAGAAATACGTTGATTTAAACGAAAATGTCACAAGGCAGTAAATAATTATGTCCAGTGGCTGTTAATAACAACATGCTCAAATCTCCATTGATTGTCAATAAAGACATGGTCAAATGCCCATTGACTGTAAATAAAGACATGGTCAAATACCCATTGACTGCAAATAAAGACATGCTCAAATGTCCATAGACTGTAAATATAGACATGGTCAAATGTCCATTGACTGTAAATAAAGACATGGTTAAATGTCCATTGACTGTAAATAAAGACATGGTTAAATATCCATTGACTGTAAGTAAAGACATGTTCAAATGTCCATTGACTTAAAATAAAGACACGGTCAAATGTCCATTGACTGTAAATAAAGACATGGTCAAACGTCGATCGACTGTAAATAAAGGCACGGTCAAAAGTCCATTGACTGTAAATAAAACATGGTCAAGTGTCTATTGATAGTAAAAACAGACATGGTCAAATGCCCATTGACTGTAAGTAAAGGCATGGTCAGAACTTTAAATGTAAATTAAGACATGAACAAATGTCCATTGACTGTAAATAAAGACATCGTCAAATTCCCATCGACTGTGAACAAAGCCATGGTCAAATGTCTATTGACTGTAAATAAAGACATGGTCAAATGTCCATTGACTGTAAATAAAGATATGCTTAAATGTCCATTGACTGTACATAAAGACATGGTCAAATGCTCATTGCCTGGAAATAAAGACATGGTCAAATGTCCATTGACTGGAAATAAAGACATGTTTAAATGTACATTGACTGAAAATAAAAAAAAATATGGTCAAATGCTCATTGCCTGGAAATAAAGACATGATCAAATGTCCACTGACTGGAAATAAAGACATGGTCAAATGTCCATTGATTGTAAATAAAGATATGTTTTAATGTCCATTGACTGTAAATAAAGACATGGTCAAAAGTTAACTGACTGTAAATAAAGACATGGTCAAATGTCTATTGACTGTAAATGAAGTAATGGTCATACGTCCATTGACTGTAAATAAAGATATGGTCAAATGTCCATTGACTGTAAATAAAGACATGGTCAAATGTCCATTGATTGTAAGTAAAGGCATTGTCAAATGTCCATTGACTGTAAATAAAAACATGGTCATATGTCCGTTGACTGGAAATAAAGACATGGTCCAGTGTCCATGGACTGTAAATAAAGACATGGTGAAATGTCCATTGACTGTAAATAAAGACATGGTGAAATGTCCATTGACTGTAAATAAAGACATGGTGAAATGTCCATTGACTGTAAATAAAGACATGGGGAAATGTCCATTGACTGTAAATAAAGACATGGTCAAATGCCCATTGGCTGTAAACAAAGACATAGTCAAATATCAATTGACTTCCAATAAAGACATGTTCAAATGTCCATTGACTATAAATACAGACATGGTCAAATATCCATTGATTGTAAATAAAGGCATGGTCAAGTATCCATTGATTTTAAATAAAGACATGGACAAGTGTCCATGGACTGTAAATAAAGACATGGTGAAATGTCCATTGACTGTAAATAAAGACATGGTGGAATGTCCATTGACTGTAAATAAAGACATGGTCAAATGCCCATTGGCTGTAAACAAAGACATAGTCAAATATCAACTGACGACAAATTAAGACATGTTCGAATGTCCGTTGACTATAAATACAGACATGGTCAAATATCCATTGATTGTAAATAGAGTCATGGTCAAGCGTCCATTGATTTTAAATATAGACATGGTCAAGTGTCCATTGACTGTAAATAAAGGCATGGTCAAATGCCCATTGACTGTAAACAAAGATATGGTCAAATGTCCATTGACTGTAAATAAAGACACGGTCAAATGTCCATTGACTTTGAATAAAGACATGGTCAGATGTCTATTGATTGTAAATAAAGACATGGTCAAATGTCCATTGACTGTAAATAAAGACATGATCAAATGTCCATTGACCGTCAAAAAAGAGATGGTGAAATGCCCATTGACTGTAAATAAAGATATGGTGAAATGTCCATTGACTGTAAATAAAGACATGGTGAAATGTCCATTGAATGTAAATAAAGACATGGTCAAATGTAAATGGACTGTAAATAAGGCCTGAACAGACACTACGGTTTCGCTGGCTTTGTTGTTCGCGTATGCACCATAGATACATTTTCGCATGGCGTTGCAAACATACTGCTATACGCGAATAGGTAATTTCCAGACCAGCTTGTTTATTAGACCGAGAAAACTTGACACTTCAGTTGTTTTCAGTTTTGTGAGTGTGTTCATTGCTCTCAAGAGAAATCCCTTTAAGAGTTAATTTCACTTTCTGCACGTGTATATCGTAATAATCCTAAGTATTAGGATAGAAGGCTTAAACAATCAGTGTAGACCCAGATTTGTTTGTCATTGAGTCCAGCAGTTTTTGACAGGACAACAGGTAGTAAAATGGACTTGTTCGAATTTGAGGACAGGTAAGGTCAGGAGCGAATGTGTCCCAATATTTAGGGTTCACGCTTAGCACTTGGTAAAATTTTCAGCGACATATTGAAATATTTTTCTTATTTTTCTCAGAAAAACAGATTTAACATTTCATGCAAATTGTCTCCACAATTTGCATGAAATGTCAAATCCTGTGGAGACAATTTGCATGAAATGTCAAACCCTGTGGAGACAATTTGCATGAAATGTCAAATTTCTGAGAAAAATAAGAAAACTATCACCAATTTGTCGTCTGCTGAAATAGCCCAGAGAATGTTAAAGGCTAATACGATGTAACAAGAGTTTCACATGGACCAGAAAATAAGAATGGAATAATTCAAACATAACAAAGGGATGGAAATAACGACGAACTTATAGCTAGTTTAATGTTAATTTTATTCATGGAATCTCTTCATATTCGTCAAGATGGTTAATAATAGGACATTAAAAAAGAAAACCAGATTTTGAAGAAAAAGTGATAAAATGTCGTCAGAGAAAAGGGCATCAGCCACTTTCAGTCTTCCGACTGATGACTTCGAAGCCGAATCCAAGAAGCAGGTAATGAATTACTTATTTTCATTTCCGTAATTACCCGGGAATATTCGGACACCTTTATTCCTTACCGTACTTGTCCGGACATTTGAACAACACATTTTACTCCAATTATTGAGCAAGTCCATTTTATTACCACCATTTAATGTGTAAACTTTTTTTGGGTGATTCGCAAACAGTGTAGACTTCTCGGTAGACTTTCATAAGACGCTGCGTTTTGTGGCGTCTGATCTGCGTCAACACTGTTTGGTGAATACTTGTAAATGCGTCAACTTAACTCCTTTCTAGTCTTGTCCTAAAGTTTAAAAACAAATCCATTTTGCTACCCGATAATTGTGTCTAAACCTCATGGATGACTATGATTGGCAAATGTAGACCCTGATCAGACACCGTGGCGTCTGATATGGGTCTATATTGTTTGCTCAGGCCTGAACAGGTTTTGAACAAATCCAATTTAACTACCAGTTAATGTGTCCAAAACTCGTGGATGATATGCAAACAGTGTGGACCCTGATCGGACGCCGCGTTTTGTGGCGTCTGATCTGGGTCAACACTGTTTGCTCATGACCGTCGGTTCCAATATTTAGGGTAAATACCGTCTTCAGTATGCATGGGCGGGCTTTCTTCTTCTTTATTAGATAAATTTCCTCCGTTGACTTTTCGGAGAACCATCATATGACGTAGATGATATATGAAAAAGCGTCTTTGCAGGCTTCATGGATGAACAAGCCATATTTGGGCCTCTCCATGCGAAAACGTTTCTTTGGGCATATGCGGACAGCGACGGCCCAGATCAGCCTGCGCATCCGCGCAGTCTGATCAAGGCTTTCACTGTCCGTTAACAGAATCATCGGATGCCGGCCTCGGTGGCTCAGTTGGATGCCCCGTCCGACTGGAGACCAGGAGGTCGCGGGTTCAACCCCCGCCGAGGTCGGCAACATTCTTTCGTGGAGATTGATCATGAAATATTTTCTACGGTCATTCTCTCCCTTCCGCTGATTCAAGAAGGGCAGTTGTCAGTTTCTGAGGAAAGAATGTGCACAATACTGGTTAACCGCTTAGAGGACTAAGCCTGCCCAGTAAACGTGTGGTTAGGTAAACTGACCGCGCTCGACATGACCCCATTGGGTTCTGGGCCGTAAAACCTCAACACAAACAACACAAACAGACAAACAGAATCATCGGATACTACAGGATGTATAAATGGAGAGCAGTGGTCAGTATGATACTCTGCACATGCGCAAGATGATCCGAATCTGCTCATTTTGTGCATGTTCGAAGGCATTTTTTTTTTTTGGTTGACGCAGCCCCTTTACTTCGATATTCTGACAAAGGGGCCTTGATCAGGCTGATCCGGCCCTTCGCTTCCCTGAATGGATATACACTATAACCTCAATGGCTCGAACATCTTTGGGACCATGGTTTATTCGAGACATGGGTAGTTGGAGTCACTGAGGGATATTCATGGCGCCATTTCAGGAAGCAAATGATGATAATTTAGGAATTTTGTTTTGAGCTTCTATACAATAATGGTATGTTGAGTGTACGCATAAATATCGCCTCGATGAGGCGATTCTAACGAGTACACACAACATACATGATAAAATAAGAAAATTTGCCAAATTATTTGTTTTCTTGAGCTATCGGAAGAATTTCGTAGGTACTCCAAAACGAGTTCGAATTAGCCATGGTAAACGAGCCATCGGTGTTCGACTTATTTAGGTTCGACTGTACTTGGTAGATTTTTCTCCATTTTGCATAAAGGAGACAACATTTGTGGCGTCATGTTTGCTTCCCCACATACAACCCCCACCCATCTGAAAAGGGTCTGCTACAGAAGGAAAGAATTTGTTCCCAAGAGTACCAAATTCATTCTTTTGTATAGTGAGACCTTTTTAGAAAGGAGGCAAAACAATTTACAACAATACCTCAATGGCTCGAACATCTTTGGGACCATGGAAATTTATTCGAGACATGGGCAGTTCGAGCCACTGAGGGTTATTCATGGCGCCATTTCAGGAAGCAAATCATGATCATTTAGGATTTTTTTTTATCTTCATTACAATAATGGTAAGTTGAGTGTACTCAGTAGAATCGCCTCGATCAGGCGATTCTAATGAGTACACACAACATACAAGTTCGTGATAAAATAAGACATTTTGTCAAAATATTTGTTTTCTTGAGCTATCGGAAAAATTTCGCAGGTACTCCAAAACGAGTTCGAATTAACCATGATAAACGAGACATCGGTGTTCGAGCTATTGAGGTTCGACTGTAATTGGAGTTGCCACTCCTGAAAGTGGGTCAGCTCTCATTGATATTTTAGGTATAAAACTATCTATTTAAAAATGAATATCGATTTTGATATTTTCTTTTTTAACCGCTGAGGCACTCTCTGGGCAAAATCAACAGACGACAAATAGAAGATATTTGTTATATGCTTTCTCCCCTAAAATATCAGGTTTGGACACTCCATGTGAATTATAGGAGGCAATTTTGCATGAAACCTCGCTCATAATAAGCTCAGAAAAACAAAACGCAGAAATTATTTTAGAATGTCATATGCTGCTATTCTTTTTCAGCAGGCTAAACACCGATGATTTGATTTCATCCGAAATAAAAATATTATCAGTATCTGCTTAAATAAACCGTTTGCGCGTGGATATTCGCAGTCAGATAACAAATTTATATGAACTATAAAATACTTTAACACCAGGCATGCTGGGTCAAAAATTCAGCAGACGACATTTTAAAATATTTTTCTTAGTATCCTCAGAAAACAGGGTTGACATTTCATGCAGATTTTCTCCTCATGAAATTTCCAAGTCTATTTTCTGGAAAAAATAAGAAAAAATATCACCAGTTTGTCGTCTGCTGAATAAGCCCAGAGAGCGGTAAAGGTTAATCGGATAATCTCCGATCAAGGACAGATTACAGATTACTCTGCTCGCTTATAATGTTACGACAAGCATTTCACAAAAATATTATAATTATAATAAGTAATAATCTGACCGTCAGAGTACGATCAACTCAGAGGCGATCAAGTGCTGTTGAGTTACAAGAAACGATTCTTCTAAAACGCCTTAAATCAAGGCGGTCCCACATGCCCGCCCGCCCGCTCAGTCCTAACCAAGCGGGCACATTACGTTTATATAACGTCGCATCAACGTCGATGCAACGTCATGACGTTACATCAATGTTGATACGACATTGTTTCAACGTTGTGTGCCCGCTGGGAAATCCTGTATGTTGTAAATTTTGTCCTAAGTTGTAAGTGATGATCATACATAGATACATCCATCCATACATACATACATACATGCATGCGTGAAAAATTATCAAAATATTCCACACGTTTCAAGGGTGATGGCCATTATAATATTTTCACTTTTTGTACCTCGGCTTAGCCTCTGTCAAAGAAAACTCACATTTGGCAAGTTCATTGGCTAGAGCAGTATGTCAAAAATTATTAAAATGTTCCTAACAGTTTAAGCGCTATGGGCCATTTTCGCAAACTGGACTAGCTAATGAACTTGCCAAATGATTGATGCTTAGCCGAGGCAAAAAAAAAAAAAAAAAAAAAAAAAAAAAAAACAGAAAGAAAAAGAAAAAATCAACAAACAGACAAAACGGTTTTATGATAAAAGTTTACCATTTTTCACAACTTACCAATATTCAGTGCTGCCGGACAGTTGTAACATAACAGCGATTTTATATCGAAAACACGCACGCACGCACGCACGCACGCACGCACGCACGCACGCACGCACGCACACACACACACACACACACACAAATGCCGTATAAAGTGGGTCGTGCACCCCTGCTGAAAGTTGATTCACCTCTTTTATCATATTGCACGCTCATAAAGGAGAGAATTTGCTCCCAGGGGGCAACCCTGGAAGCAAATTATTTCCTGTATTTAAAGAGTAGCCCCGTTTTGGAAGCGATACCAGGGAGATTTTTTTTTCTAGTTTTTTTTACTAGTTGTGTCAAAAAAATTCTTGGCCACTGATGAAGTCGGCCAAAGGACTTCTTATTTGTTGAGACATGCTTTGGCTTTTAGAAGCTTTGTGTCAAAAGCTTTGGAGGGAACAGTCGGTCAGAATATTCTTTGGACACGTACTTATATCAAATACTAGAAAATAAAATATAAATAAGGACCCCTCAATAAACTTTGCACAGCTGGAAAAGTCTTCGGGCAATGTGAGACGTCATAATTCTGTTAAATATATTTTTTCTTCTTCAAATATTCTGACGAAAAGGGAATGTTGATTAGCACAAACAATAAATCGGCACGGCAATGAAAATGTAAACAATATACAGACCTACGGCGTGCCCAGCAATCAATTGAATACCATGACCATAATGCACAAATGTGTTGGGTCGTGCACAGTATTCGTGAATGTTCTTTAATACAGTTTCATGGTTCAAAGTCAAGCTTTCAGGGATTTGAATCAATTAAGCAGCGTGGCATGTAAATATTGTTTTAGAAACAAAAACAAGTATCAACCGTTTATTAGTTTTACAGTAATATATGTACTTTAAAATCAATGCTTGTAACAAGACTTCAGCACCGCTGATTCTATCGCATTGATTACATTTTATAAATTGAATCTTTCACGCAAAATACATGTGCGAACAGCTAAGGACTATATCAGACTCCGCATTCGCGCAGTCTGATCTAGGCCTTCGCTTTTCGACAGTTGTATTCAGGATTCCTCTAGAAGAACAACGTAGATCCTAATCAGATTTTGCGAATTTTCAGGCTGTTCATTGCTTTCAAGGGTCATTCATTCCTTTTTACACCCCACCACACTATACTATAGTTTCACGTTGGACGTACACACGAATGGGTAGTTAGGTATTTATGTATTTGAATGGGATTTATTCTGTCAGTCTTTTATGTGGCTTATTTTCTGTTACTTGGCATTTTTTAGCCATATAAGTATGCTAAAATAGTGATGGTAGCAACATAACTATACATTCGTTAGACCGTCCCTCTGTGTTTTCGTCCACATTCTAATGAATGGGTACTTATGTGGGTTTCCAGAGTAATTTTGATTCCTATGTGACTATTTTATAGCCCCACAAATTCAAGATTGATCAAGATTGTATGTGTCTATGGAATAAATCCCATTTAAATGCATTGAAACTATCCGTCAAAAAATATAGCCATCTATAAGTACTCATTTGTATGTACGGACGTCCTCCGCCCGTCTGTCCGTCCGTATTTCGGTTCCGGACGGTAACGAGTAAATGTCAATGGATTTACACTAGACTAGCTGCTAGTCTGATAACAAAAATCTGATCATTTTTGTTTATCATTAAAAGGTTAGCAACATGTTAACAATGGCAAGGCTATTTGGTAGAGTCTCCCATACATAGCTTGGCTACATATTATCAAAATTGAGAAAGGAGGGTAGACTAACTATAAAATCATTATACTGTTCATTTTCATGCAAAAAGATTATTTTGCATCCATGTTATTCATTGTAACGCCTATTTGCTAGGCCAGATATACACCAATATTGGTATGTGCATTGATATTGTGGACATCTTGTTTGGGATTGCTAAAGGGCGATTTTCGTTAATTGTTTACAGAGTTATCCACCGACACATTTCCGTATGTTCGATTCCGGACGATAAATTGAGTAAATAGCAATGTTTTTTTTTTTTTACCAAACTTGGTATGTGCATTGATATCGTGGAGATCTGGTTTGGGCTTGCTAATGGGCAAATTTCGTCAACTTTTGACAGTTATCTGCCTACCACACGTCCGTATGTGTTAGTATATATATTAATGGGCAAATTTCGCCAACTTTTGACAGAGATATGTGCCCGCCACATGCTAGTGGCGGGGGATTATCGTTTTTTTTTTTTTTTTTTTTTTTTTTTAAATTTCTTTATCTTCACTACGTCTTGTTTCTTTCTCTGTAATGTAATTTATATTTTCTAGTCCTATGTGATCATTAAGACCGGTTCGGCGGGAATTTTTTGAAAGTTTATGAGGGACATTTTTTAGGCTTAATTGGCCAAAACTAGTTGGTCTGGCCCAGAAAACTTAGATACTTTTATTTATTGTGTGTGTGTGTGTGCGTGCGTGCGTGCGTGTGTGTGTGTTCTTAGAATCGATTTATCTTCACTACAGCTGGTGTAACGTTAGGCCGTAAAATGTCTCCCCGTACTTCAATATAATGTAGTAAATATTTTCTGGCCATTTGTGGTCATTAATATATATATATATATATATATATATATATATATGTCAATTTATATGAGGGTCACTCATGAGGCCTGACTGGCCGAAACTGTTTAGTCTGGCAGAGAAAAACTTGAACACTTCAGCTAGTTTCAGTCTTTGTGTGTGTGTGTGTGTGTGTGTGTGTGTGTGTGTGTTTTCATTGCTCTCAAAGGTCATTTCTTTCAGAATCGTTCACAATAATTGGTGTTTGTGCTGCGCGGTGGCCGTAAACGTCTCCCCGTACTTCACTATAGTGTATTTTATATTTTCTGGTCATTTGTGATGATTACTATATATTAATTTATATGATGGTCATTAATGAGGCCGAAACTAGTTAGTCTGACCCAGTAAACTTGGATACTTCAGAGATTTTCATTCTTGTGTATGTGTTCATTGCTCTCAAGGGTAATTCATTTCAGAATCTTTCACTATTGCTGGTGTTTATGCCATGTTGCGGCCGTAAAACGTCTCCCAGTACATCACCTGTCCTTTGTGATAATTGAGCCTATTGTTGTTGTTGTGTGGATTTTTAACGCTACCAGGCACCCTAGGCACACAGAGGCAGCGGCGATTATTATGTACTTGCATTTGTACAGCCTTGCTTTCATGGATCACCCATGCACTCTTAATGACGCTGTCTGTCACCAAGCGCCGCCCTGTCCACTTTATACTCAACCCAGGGAACATGTAAGAGTATGAGCTAGTCGTACTAATCGTCTGAAAATTGTCTCGAACCGAGCGAGATTCGAACCCACGATATCCCGATTGAAAATCTAGTGCGCTAACCTCTAGGCCACTCAGCCCACATTGAGCCCATTCCAGGATTTTTGAATATTTATATGAGGTCAGGGACACTAAAGAAGCCTGATAGGCCCGAAATGAGTTAGTCTTACCCAGAAAACTTGGGCACTTCGGCTATTTTCAGTCTTGTATGTGTGTTCATTGTGCTCAAGTGTCATTCCTTATAGAATCTATTTATCTTCTCGTTAAGGGCCCAATGGGCGTAAACGTCTCACCGTCGGTTCTTTGTGATCATTAAATCCATTCAGTGATTTTTTTTTTTTCAAAACTTATATCAAGGTCATTGATGAGCCCTAATATTGGCCGTAAAACAAGAAATCTGGCCCAGAAAACTTGAATACCATTACGGAAACATGCCTATTCAAATATATTGAAAATTTCACCACCAAAAGCTGAAAGTTTTTAGATAAAAATTCTGATATTTTTCATACTTCTGCTCAAAACATAGATTGTGGGTATTCGTTAGAACCGCCTCGCCGAGGCGGTTCTAAAGAATACCCACAATCTATGTTTTTGAGCAGAAAAAATAAAAAAATAATGTATATTCCTGTAAACCCTAGTTTTATTATATAAAAGTGGGGTTTAAGAGGCTGAAAATTATATAGGTATGTTTTCGTGATGTTCAGCTATTTTCATTCTTGTACATTACGAAAACACGCCCATTCAAATGTATAGAAAATTTCACCACCAAAAACTGAAAATTTACAGCTAAAAAACTCAGATTTTTTTCATATTTCTGCTCAAAACATAGATTGTGGGTACTCGTTAGAACCGCCTCGCCGAGGCGGTTCTAACGATTACCCACAATCTATGTTTTTGGGCAGAAATAAGTAATATAATGTATACCCCTGTAAACCCCAGTTTTATTATATAAAAGTGGGGTTTACGGGGTCAAAATTATATAGGCATGTTTTCGTGATGTATGGGTTCACTGTTCTCAAGGAATTAATGGCTTTAGATGTTCGCAAATGCGCCGAGAACCTTTTTCACGTAACACAGTGAATTGATTATTTAGAGATGCCTACTGTATCTGTTTTGGTATGATTTTCATTAACACTGAGCATGCTGGGTAAAAATTTCAGCAGACGACATTTTGACATATTTTTCTTTCCTTCCCCAGAAAAGAAAGGTGTGGCATTTTGTGAAAATTATCTCCAATTTGCATGAATGTCAAACTATTTTGTGAGGAAAATAAGAAAAATATGATTAATTTGTCGTCTGCTGAATTTGCCCTCAGAGTGGTACAGATTAAAAATTACACTCCATGCTATTTCTGTTTGCTCGTACCGCTGAGGATTTTCGTAATGAATTCAAGGTGGGCCCCAACCAGAGTGAAGGGCTTTATGTCATATGCGGGCAATGAATGCCCAAAGCGGGCGGCGCATCAGTTTGATCAGGGCTTCTCTATTCATCAAAATCTGCTACAGTATCCAGTGATCCAGTAGGCGGGCAATGAAGGCCCAGATCAGCCTGCGCATGCGCGCAGGATGATCTGGGCCTACATTGCCCGCCTACGCGAAAGAGGCCTTTTTCGTATGTTTAGGCATATTTTCGTATTGGTTTAATTTATTCAAATTGCCGCTTTTCAATGTGTTTCATGGTATCATACCTGACTTTGTGCGGGGGTTCTTCAAAAGCGCTATAAGTGGCGACCTTGTGTCAGAATATCATTTCAGTCTATTTCTCATTAAACTCTAAAACTTTATTTTTTTTAAAATACACTTCACTGAACATTTAAGGATTTTGTTTTATACACTTAAGTGTGTCTAAATTGATAAGTACGCCGGTATATCCTTTCGGTACTGTATTATTCTTCAGCGAGTTCGTGTTTTTGTGATAAAACGTTTTTTAAAATTCATATTTGATTTTTGCCCTTTTGAAATAATAGTCTATAAAGCGAAATTAAAAACCACGCGCATTAAGAAAATGTTTTCTGAAGTAATTAACATATGGTTTTGAAAGATTATCGCCTTACCACTGTCATCGCAATTCTTTTTAACTGAAGAAGCGCGTCAAAGGAAAAAAAAGGCTTCTTTATGACATATTCGAACAGAGAAGATTAAACTCAATCAAAGCGTTAGCGGTTAATTTTACCAATATAAGTTACTTAATCCATTTTTGCCTAATTGACTACCTTAACGCTTCGTCCATTTCTAATAAAAGGGGTGTCTGGTTAGTTTTTCATTACAAAGTTTTATAGAAATTCCAGTTCTGCGGCGTCTGATCTAGATCTACACTTTCTGGCAATGTCCCTTTTATGGGACGCTAGGTATAAATGGGTTAAATCTAATGGAAAATAGCCATATCTCCGTTTTTACTTGATATGGGCTTCTGGGTGTAGGTTGAATTTATGTTTCTTTTCATTCTATCAGGTAACGGTATAAAGTCAGAAAACCCGATACGAATGCTGACAGATGTGATCAGATGTGCTCAGAAGTGTTTGGATTATTAATATTTTTTTTTAATATTATTATTATTTTTTTTTTCGAGACAATAGAGCTCTTGCATTCCACATGGATGTCTCCAGAGACGATTCATATGACGGAACCGTCAATCCCTATTTTTCAAGAAAAAAATAAAAATAATATCATAAGATGTCGTCTGTTAATATTTGACTTTGGCGCTTTGTTTACCGCTTTCAAGCTGGGAGAAAAATCCAACATTTAAAAAGTATTTCTTATTTTTACCAGAAAATAGGGTTTGTCATTTCATCTTTAGGATTTAGGAGACGATTTCTGTGAGATGACAAACCCTGTAGTTTGTGAAATATAAGCCAAACCAGTCACCCATTATTTGTCGCCTGCGAATATTTAAATTGAATAGGGATTCTAACAATGTAACAAATGCTCCAATCCCAGCGTGGAGTTGTGATTCATCAAAAATCTGATTCCTATATATACATGAATAGCAAGCATGGAATGGAACAATTATTTTGGCGGATATTTATTCATTTATTATTATTGACTACAAATTGATTTCGGACATCGGTCCTGATCTTAAGTGATATACCATAATAACTCCAAATAGTGGGATAGACAGTCATCAGCAAACTGTTTAGACCAGATCAGGGTCTACACTGTTTGCCCTTTCATCCAATTGTTTTTAGAAACACCAGCAGGTAGTAAACAGACTTGTTCAAATTTTAGGACAAGTATGATAAGTTTAAGATGTCCCAATATTTGGGGAAAATACGGAAACAACAACTGGATTGTGATTGTTGAGTCGACTGTTTGTGCAGAAGCATGCAAATAAATTAATTCAATATAAGTTTATACGTACACTATGATGAGACTTTAATATAGGAATGACGATTTTATTTTTGTGGACTTTATCGATGTGTAAACTCCGGCGAATTACTCACGAAATAAATTTGTGATTCGCCGAAGTTTACACATCGATAAAATCCACAAAAAATATAATTAATTCCTTATTATTCCAATTTATTCATCAGAATATTACAAATATTGCAAAAAAATGTCAATCTTTTGAGACGGCGGAAAAAAAAAGATCCACCGGATTGCTGCTCTGGACTTTATTGGTGTAAAACTTTTCCTTCAACCAATCAAATTACGTGAACTGTGTATAAAATGAGGGGTTGGAATTAATGAACTAACTATTTTCAAATGTACTAAATGGAGGATGTAAACTTGCGTGGAATACCGAAACCAGAAGAGGTAAGAACATTTTTCTCTCAACCCTCCTCTTTTAAGGAAAATGAGTACATTGTCAGACAGAGGTAATTCTTTCAAAATTGTTTTGTCTTTATCCTGAATAGGGGTCTACTCTAAAAGGAAAACACTTAGCTCCCTTCTAAAAACTAGCCTGCTCTAAAAGGAAAGAGTTTGCTCCCCTTAGAAAAAACTTTGCTAGACCCCTTCACTGTTTCGAATTTGTGATATCCATCATTAGAATTAGTGATATCCATAAATGAATTGATTTAGTGATATCCATAATTCAAATAAGTGATATCATAAATCATAGATATGGGGTATCTATAATTCGAATTAATGACAGCCATAATTCGAATCATGGATATCACTAATTCGAATTATAGATATCAATAAACAGTCATGGATATCCGAATTATGGATATCACTAATTCGAATTATGGATATCAATAAATAGTCATGGATATAAATAATTATGGATATGTCTAATTCGAATTATGGATATCACTTATTCGAATTATGAATATCCATATATAATTATGGATATCTATAAACAGAGAATAAACAATAAAACGGTACCCAATAAAATACGCAAGCTACACTTTTTCCTTAACCCTTGTCCTGCTGAATAAATTAAGACGTCACACTCACTTCTACTTTTCAGCCAATCAAATTCCTTGGTCTGGATTTTTGCTATAAATTCACATTCTTAAACCCCCACCTGTTCTATAAAAGGATGTAGGCGGGGCTTATTTCAAAATGGTGCAGGACTTTTACATTTTGTTACTTGCAGAAGCTTTATCAATGAAAATAAAAGAACTAAAAAACCTTCATAAACAAAATTTGTTTTGCTAGAAGGCATGTCTTTACTTTATACATTAACACTAAAATACTGTGTTATAAATGATTATTAAACGAGCAAGCTGAATAAAATATCCTGAAAGTGCTGAGAAATTCAAACTAGATACAACCTTTAACCTTGGTCATGTGATGTAAACATAGCAACCTGGGGTGTAGAGTACAAACACTGTCCACTTGTAAGATGGCAGTCACAGTAAAAGCAGATAAATTATCATATCTTTGATTCCTTCAGAGAAAATTGCACTGATATTCCATGATTCAAAAAGAAAATTGTTAAAACCATTATTAATAGGCATTTATAGGAGCTTATGCAATCTGCATACATGTAGGGAGATATTTTAAGTAATCAGTTACAATTTTATTCCAGCAATGGAAATTGCACTAAAACATGTAATATATTGTGAATCCTGTTTCTTTAAACCAAGTAAAATATAGTAAGCAAATTATGCCACTGTTTGCTGGGTACAATTTATTAAAAGTCACAACCATTTGTGCCCCATGTAAGCCAGGCATGTTAGGCACGAGTTTAAATCTTATTTGCCATATTCAAACCTAGTAGTGAGTATATACATTATTTTGTAGCCAGGAGGCTAGCAGACCCCAGGTAAACATATAAACAGCTGACCAGTAATCAATAAGCCCCACCTACATTTTCTGGTGGTAGCTGCTACCGCAAATGCCTGTTTAATGGCAAACAGTGCAGATCCAGATCAGTTGGCTTCTTCAGAAGCCAACTGATCTCGATCTACATTGTTTGCAAAAAAAGGACATATCCGGGTTCAGCAGGACAAGGGTTAAAATAAAGAAACTATAATGAACTAGGACAATTTTCGCATTTATTTTTGTAACTTGACAATCAGTTCAACGGCTATACATCATCTAATATGGTCATGGCTTATGTTAAGGTCCTGGCCTCTATTTCGGTTAGGGACAATGGTATATAAAGTGCAATCTTTTAGCATCTAACATGTATGCTACTGCAGCATCTTAACTGATCCTCATAGACAAACGTTGATCAGATATAGCGATAGATGAACAGTTCTGTTTGAGTTATCAGCTTTAGTTTTCAACAACGAATTGCAGATTAACAGTTGGTCATCATAAGAAATTTAAATGCTTAAACCAGGGGCGGATCCAGGATGATTTCTGAGGGGGTTCGAGTAGACCAAATTTCCGTACTTACAATACGTATTCGGACAGATAGGCCTGAGCACACAGTGTAGACACAGATCAGATGCCGCAGAACGCGGCGTCGCCGCAGAACGCGGCGTCTGATCAGTCTACACTGTTTGCCACTCACCGAACAATTATATACACATTATAATCGAGAGTAAGGGGTGCGAATATTTAGGTAAATACGGTATCTCAAACTAATCAAATGTATCCAAAATTTTCCATGAAAATAAAATTTTGGGTCAAAAGGGGGTTCGACTGAACCCCAAACACCCCTCTGAATCCGTCCCTGCAAACGTTGCTAGCATGACTTCGGTGTTAATTATTGGTTCAACCAGCTCTTCATAGCAAACAATGACATGAATGAATGGACGACTGCGCAAACAAAAGACGAAACGATACCAATCCGAGACACCTTATGAATACTGAATGAAGTGAATGTGTTTAAAATAAAATTTGATGTAGCACCAGTACGGGGAATATTTTTATGTCCTCGGCATACAATACCGAATGTGCATACAGTAGTATTCTTCATTTTGTCCCTTCGTCCACGCGTGTGTACATGCGTGCGTGTCCGCCTGTCAGTAAACATTACTGCGACCAGGTGTTTTGATAACATATCTCGGCAACCATTTGCCATAAAGCAGTCGTCGACCCCCACCATCATCGTCTTCAACCTTTAAATATGTCGGCAGATATCTATACACTTACATGGCCAGTCCCAGACAAGCGCAAAGGCTAAATGATGAACAAAATACCAACAGTAATTTATACAATGTAGAAAAAGTGGCTCTTAAAAGTAACATACGTAACAGAAAGAAATGCAAGTTGCTGTAATATCAAAACCTACAAAGCTTAAATTGCGTACGGAGTATATATTGCACAGCGTCTTTTAAAGTAATTGTTATATAAATCTTGAAATTCATTGAAAGCCGGTAAATTCAAGATGGTCACCATGGCATGATAAAAGTATTTGGATGCATATGGTGCATCCCATGTACAATACAGTAGAACCTCGATAGCTCGAACACGGATGGCTCGTTTACCATGGTTAATTCGAACTCGTTTTTGAGTCCCTAGGAACTTTTTCCAAGAGAACAAATATTTGGGGAAATTTTGTCATTTTATCATGAAATTATATGTTGAGTGTACTCATTAGAATCGCCTAATCGAGGCGATTCTAATGAGTATACTCAACATACAATTATTATATAGAAGATCAAAAAGATTTCCCTTAATTATTCACCATTTGCTTCCTGACCTAGCGCCAGGATTAACCCACAATGGCTCGAGCTACCCATATCTCGAACAAATTTTCATGGTCCCAAAGAGGTTCGAGCCATCGAAGTTCGACTGTAATTATCTTCTAAATGCAAAACTGTAGGGACCATCGTCTCAGAGACAGCTGCAATGAATATTGTGTTTTCAGTAAGCAACTCCTACCCTGAAATCGGGGCTGATCATGTTTAGTTGCCTTTGACGTGTAAATGTAGTTTCTTTCGAAGTGGAGATATTATGATGAACCTGTTGGCTGCCAGTTTTATTCTGTCTAAATTAATCAGTAGGCATCGATGCACGTCGTTTTCCAGCAGTGCCAGTGTACTCAAAATATACTTAAGTCAGTAAAAACGAAACTGTCTATATTTGACTGCACTCTAAGTTAACACCCTTTTATTGTGTGTAGCAAAGAAAAACATAGCAATCAATGGTGCTGATTGTTTACCGAAGCTGATACTGCTGTTCGGATTGGTCGAGCGGCATGTTTTGATAAAGGGACACAACTTAACTTTGGTGTAAAAACTGGGCAAATATCCCTTTTATTCAAAATGTCGCGACGGCTTTATGACTGGTCATTTTGTGTTGAAAATTTTGGCAATTTTGAATATTATTCTGAAGTCTGTGGTTACATGTAAGGAACCAGCTTTCATTGATGTTTGTGCTTGTAACATGACCGACTTAGAGTATGCAAAAACGGAAATTACTCTAAATATGGCATTTTGATGGCAATAATCGACAGAAATGAGAACTGTTCAGTCAATTTTTTTTCGATTCAAGTTATCAAGTTAAGTTATGAGATGTTTTCGTTTTAAATGACAGTCAAAACGATTTTCAAAATCCGTGCAAATTTCATAAAATCTGAAATTGAGATACGGCTTCAAGTCGTATTCGCATAAGGAAGCTTTTTTTTTTTTTTTTTTTTTTTTTTGCGTATTTTATTATTGGGAACATTATGGATACATTCGCATGAAAATTTTGTGGAGTTTTACGTTCTAAAATGTTAAAAAAGAAATTCGACGATTTTACCATTTTTCATCAAAAGTTTACGCATGAGAGAGCATCTGAGGGCAACTTTTGTTAAACTGTTCCTGTACCAACGGCAAGTTAATTTAAGTAAAACAAATGCTTGAAACGTTGCAATAAATAAAAATAAGAGAGAAAAAAAAAACAACAAAAAACAAAAAAAACAACAACAACAAAAAAAAACCAACAAATCTACCAGTTGCGTTTCTAATGGCTTTAAGTATATGTACTCGTCTGCGACAGCGTACATTTTCCATTGTCGTGACTTATTTAATTCGCAGTTATTCGTAGTTACGGACTGCGATCAAGACGAAAGCAAACAGAAGCAGAACGGAACGATATGCGCCGAAACTTCAGAAACGGACCTACTGACATGTGCGCCCAGCGAAGATTCAGATCAGCCTGCGTATTCGCACAGTCTGATCGGAATCTTTGCTGGACGCATTTCGGATAGCCCAAGATGCCAAGTTTCCGCTTCATACAGACAACGAAGATCAGACTGCGCGGACGCGCAGGCTGATTAGAGTCTTCGTTGGGCGCACAAGACAAAAGGTACATTTTCTTACGTGATGACACATATTGTAATTGTTGGCTGATAAAGATAATAATAAAAAAAATGTTTTGTAGAGTAATCAATATATGCAAATTCACGGACGAGCTGTATAACAAAAGCTTCGGGTTATATACGGACAAAGAATGTCCTGATTAGACTGTGCGTCCGCACAGTCTAATCAGGACATTCATGGTCCGCTTACAGAATCACTGAATATCATATCAGCAAACAACAAGGATTCTGAGTACACCGCGCATAAGCAAATGCTCTTATTGGCACTTCTGTCCCGCACATTCCCAGTTGATCCTTTTCGTACGGCCTGGTCAAAGTCAATGTCAAGAAATATTGATTTCGATACAAACGAAGTTGTTTTTTAACTTCCAAAGTAATGTTCAGCGAACTGTTTATTGGTATAAACAGTTTATTGACATTAAAACGTCACTATACATGTAAATGCAAATATATGTAATAGAAAAGAACCTGAATTGAAACCTATGCATTATGTATGGTTGATTTGCTCAAAATAAAGTATGCTAATGGATAAATATTTTCAACAGGGACTTTTACAGAACAGATGTCACTATAACTCGGTCAGCGTAGGTGGTTCACCTGCAAAAGCCGTCAAGAGGCTCAAATGGACCTGAAATCACTCACCAAAACCAAACCAAACTGGTTGAAGGCTCCGTATTCCTCAAAAATAGGCATATTTATCATAGAAAGGTTTAATTAATGTATGGTATTACATGTAATACGATCATAAAATGTGGCATCTGACAGCCTGTAAAATTTCAGTCTCCCGCTCTTGAACTAGATCAAAAAATAAAATGAATTTTTATCGTATCTCTGAATAAATGTTGTCAACAATAATTCAGAGATACGATAAAAATTATTTCATTTTTGATCCAGTTCAAGAACGAGAGACTAACTGAAATTTTACAGGCTGTCATGCAGATGCCACATTTTATGATCGTATTAATACCGTAAATCAATTTATCAAACCTTTCTAGGATAAAAATGTCTATTCTTTTAGGAATATGGAGCCTTTTTAAAAAGAGATGTTGATGGGTACGACAAACAAACAAACAAAACAAAACAAACAAAAAAAAAAAAAAAAAAAAAAAAAAAAAACGGCTTTGTGACGGATTGTTTCTTCGTTTCTTAACTTATCCCCAGAAATTAGGGTTTAACATTTGATGTGAATCAAGTCTCCATTATGCTTAAACCATTTTTGCATGATGTCCCATAAAAGGGACGGTGGCAAACAGTGTAGACCCAGAACAGACGCCGCAAAACGCGGCGTCTGATCAGGGTCTACATTGTTTGCATTAAATTCAAGGATTTCTATAAAATATGGCACTAAAAATAACCAGACAGCCTTCTACTGGCAAATGGATCTGTCCAAAGACTTCAGGTAGAAGGGTCCACTAGGTATAAATGGGTTAAATTTCAGGTAAGAATACTATGGAGAACTGATACACCTGAAGCTTTTCCAACCAGTTTTCAAACGGAGACAACTTTTGCAGATAGGAATTATGTTCCCTAACATTTGACAACGACTTCATCATCATAATCATCATCATCATCATAATAATAATGATAATACAGTCAACCCTCTTAATACCGACACTCGATAGAATGACAAAATTCGTTATAATGACAATTTGAATGTAACGAAACATTTGCTCAAGAGGAGACGGTTAATGAGAAATTATGCAAAAATATTGCATAATATCTTCAATCAACATATGTTTTGGATATTTGTTAGAATCGTCTCAGAGAGACGATTCTAACAAATATCCAAAACATATGTTCTATGAGGAAATAAGAATATAACAAGGCATTTCTTACACACCAGTCTGTCCATTAAGGATTCTCTAGAATAACAAATTCATTATAATGGCAACATTTTTGGGAACAAATGCAGTCGTTGTAACGAGGGTTCACTGAAATAGATATAACAAATTTGTGTGAGTGGCCACTTTTCGTATTAACGGCATTATTATTTTTTAATGAAGTATTTATTTAGCGTAACTAAATTTTTGTCGCTTCCAAGTGGCCGAGCATGAATATATAGTACTTTCAACTTCGGCGTGTTCATTTCTGATTCTTTTTTGAAGCAAGCATTTATTGATATATATATAGCGATAGACTACAATGATTTCATACCGTGACCCCGTTAGAAATGGCCAAGTGAAAAAGAGAAAGTATCGTACTTTTTAATTAAGGTGACTGTATTCACATCAAATAATTACCGCCATTTTGATTAAAAGGATACACCTTTTGTTGACATGAACTTACCTCCCATGTATTTGGAACCTTTAACTAAATAAACTCCCAATGCTATGTATTAGAAGAGTCCAATTTCAATTTTTGGTATGTCAGGCTATTTCTGGAAAGCACTAAGAGTGCTGATGGGGGCGGTTGCCTGAAAAAATCTTCTTCACAGTGTCAAAAGTTATATGTAAATTGTAATAGCATATCTATAAAGTCCTTTTCGATAGCCGATAACCCTTTTCGGTCCTTTTCGGTGTAACAAGTCCTTTTCGAAATTTAGAAGGGCCATGGCTCGGGTTACACTTTTTATCCAACACTGTTGATTCGGCGCTGTTTTAACTGGAGTACTAAATATGATTAAAATCTTTTCAAAAAATTGAAGTTTTCTTGGTTGTGTTGATTTTATTCGCTATATATAAGCATCACGGTGTAGAAGACTAATATGTATGAGTGCATAATTTAGCGGTACCTGCGTTAGCAGGGAACTGTTGGTTTGTAGTTATTAGGTTGGTAGTAAGAGGAAAACGGATTGTCGACATCTGCTATGTTTAATCTGGTGGCGCCCCAACCGCCGCAAAAATAGGTAAACTATTTGCAAACAGTGGAGACCCTGATCAGACGCCGTTTCAAGGTGTTACATCTGATCTGGGTATGCCTGTTTGTCAATTATCCTTTTAGGGGTTTTCAGACTAAACTGGGTTAAAGAATGTGGATTGTGGCCAAGTACGCGATGGTCTGATGAATCAGTAACGGATGGTTCACGGGATTGGTCCTGTGGTCAACCTGTGCGGATGGCGGGTGTACCAGTGTTGTTTTACGGCATTGTTTTATATCATGTATCATTGCTTTGGCTGTGGAAATTTTACGTTAATTTTTTTTATTTGGTATCTTAATACTAAAATGAGATTTTCTTTTTTGTTAAGTAAGATGTTTGTAGAAAATTTTAATGCAAATATATGTGGCTAGTATAGCTGTGTTAGCCTCATATGGTTCTACATAGAATGGTTGGTGGAATTTGATAAGTTGATATGTTGATATGTAGATATGTCTCTAATTTTGTACACCATGATGAGATTCTAATAAACTACAAGTATTAGCTTAAAAAACAACAAAAAAACTTGGTTTATGCTTCTACGCTTAGCGTCGACCAAGTTTTTTTTTGTGAAAGCTAATATTTGGACGAGCAGTTTTTTGTGAAAGCTAATATTTGTTCGAGCAGTTATTTTTGTGAAAGCTAATACTTGGTCATAATGTAATATTTAGCAGTCCAATGAAAATAGTATTAGACCAGTTCATGACCTTTCATAAAATGCTTCCAAGGCAATGGCAAACTCTAAGATTCTCTACGACCATGGGCGTAGACAATTAAACAATATGCAAGCTTTATACGTTCGCACTTCAGAATCATTGTTCACTAAATGGCGCTTATTTCTTTGTTCAGAGATCACTTCATTGATGTTGGTCCTCTTAACTTAATTGAAAACCATTAAATGGTCATTCAGTGTAAATGAGAAATTCGGATCAATTGTTCAAACAAAATTATCAAATGAATCTCACCGTGAGAAATCGTACCTTAGAACACGAGCGCCCAGCGAACTTACGCAAGGTTCACGCCAGATTATGTATTTTCAGACATGTGCGCCCAGTCAAGACTCAGATCAGCCTGCGCATCCGCACAGTCTGTTCAGAGTATTCGCTGTCCGACTGAAAAAAAAACAACACAAAAACCCTAGATCTTTGGCTATCCGAAGAGCGCCCAGCGAGGACTCTGATCAGACTGCGCGGATGCGCAGGCTGATCTGAGTCTTCGCAGGGCGCAGATATCCAAACGTTCGATTCAAGTATTAACGACACTTACAACGAAAAGTAAAACTAACTGATATTTTCATGCTTTTTTTTCGGTTGAAAATCAGTGCACGTAATCATATTAAAAATGACATGAGTTTCATGGTAAAATCGGTCTTACGCATATATGTCTGCGCATGCTCAGACAAGAGAGAGACCATGCGCTATTCTCTAATAGCATGATATAAAAAGACCACCGTATTTGCCCTAAATATTCAGATAGACAGGCCGAAACAAACAGTGTGGTCCTAAAACAACATTTTTAACAGGGTCTTCCGATAAAAGGGAGTTACATGTATCAAGATTTAAGGAAACGTATGGTAATGTGTTAATGTGTCCAAATATTAAGGGTAATTACGATGTACTCTGAGCCCAGTTTCGCAATCGTTCCTTAAGTTAAGATCGGCCTTAAGTTTAACCCGTTTATGCCCAGCGTCCCAAAAAATGGACATTGGCAAACAGTGTAGACCCAAATCAGACGCCGCAGAACGCGGCGTCTGATCAGGGTCTACACTGTTTGCATTTAGCACAGAAATTGCTTTAAAACAAGGTAACACTTTAGAAAAACTAACCAGACACTCCTTATATTGAAATGAATCGGTCCAAAAATTTAATGTAGAAGAGTCCACTCGGCGTACATAGGTTAAGACGGAGATTTGCAAACCGAACTTTGCATTTTCGCATAAAACCTGATTTTCATCCATAAACAAATATTATTAAATATGGTCAACTGGACTTACAAAGAGCATTCACGAGTTTTAGTTGATTCTAAATGCTTCGTTTCATATGGACATTGTCAATCGAAAAAGTGCCTTCAAACATGCGCAAAATGCACATATTCAGATCATCCTGCGCATGTGCAAAGTATCATCCGAGCATTTGTTCTCCATTCATACATTCTGTAGTATCCATTGATTCTGTTATCAGACAGTAAAGGTCCTCATCAGACTGTGCTGATGCGCAGGTTGATCTGGGCACTCGCTGTTGTATAGTCCCGAAGACACGTGTTTGCGTGGCGCAGCACATATGTTCAATTTTCGCATCTCAAGATAAGGTACGCCCTAACACTAAGGAAATATAGTGAAACTGGGTTCTGGTTACACATAGGGTTTTTCCATAGCCTGCTGTGCTTTCGACATCTTTAGAAAGTCGCCTTTTGCTTGGCGCTTTACATAGAAGAAGTAAATTTGCAAACTTTTGTCATGATTTAATGCAAAACCATTTATCATAATTACCTATGCTCAAAACGTTTTATTCTAGTCATTGGTTTATAAAAAAAGAAATATTTTCATTTTTCCCCAAAGTAAAAATGGATGCAAATTATGCAGAAATCTGTAGGGTAGGGAACTTGTAGGCAGATTTTCAACAAGTTCCGCATGTTCAGTTTTTTTTTTTTTTTTTTTTTTTTTTTTTCTGAAATGTTCACGGTATTGTTTTGTAACATCAATGATTCAAATTCAGCAAAGAAAAGTAAAAAAAAAAAAAAAAAACAACTCACTTCACAATAGAAATTGCATAGGTCAGACCAATTTTTGGCCGTAAATTTAATTTTAGGGTACATATTTGAGAACAAATCGCAGAAATAGAAAAGACAAGTGGTTTCTGATAAGATACGGTCAACAAAAACAAAATATTTTCATTTAAAATTAAACGTCAAGCAAAAAACGTCTTTCCGAGTGTTGTCGAAACGACATTAGTACGGGTATGCGCGGTTAGTACATACCATATATGCCAAAAACAGGTTCCATCATGACACGGCAGGGTCCTATAAATAGTGTTATACCTATATTCATTTATGCTAATTTCTCAACTTTGTCAGTTAAAGGCTGGGCCGTTTTTAAGATGCACACATAGCCACACGTCATTTTATGAGATCATGTGTAAAATTATAATAATACATGGATCGCTAAGCATAAATGGGTTTAGTAAAATCTCGTTCTATACATAATTTGCCTAAATTATTATCGAAATTGAGCCAGGACATAACATCTTCTACAAGATTGCATGTGCGCTCAGCGGAGACTTAGATTAACCTGTGCATCCGCGCAGTCTGCTCACAGAGCACTCTATTATAGTGGTGGTGAAGACATCCCAGTTCCAAAGCGTCCCATCACGAAAACATGCCTATATAATATTGACCCCCTTAAACCCCACTTTTATATAGTAAAACTGGGGTTTACAGGGGTATACTTTATTTTTCTTATTTCTGCTCAAAAAAATAGATTGTGGGTACTCGTTAGAACCGCCTCGCATGTTTTTAGCAGAAATATGAAAAACATCAGAGTTTTTTATCTGAAATTTTTCAGTTTTGGGAGGTGAAATTTTCTATACATATGAATAGGTGTGTTTTCGTAATGTCAGGCGGACAGCCAGGACTCTGATCAGCCTGCACGCTGCTCTGTCTTCTTTGCTGGGCGCAGATGCAATCTTGTAGGAAATGCTGTACTCTAGCTCAGTTCTTTGCAACATAATTTAACCCATTTATACCAAATGGACTCTCCTGCCTTACCTTTTTCGACAGGTCCATTTCCAGCTGAAGGGATGTCTAAGTAGTTTATTATTGCCATGTTTATAGAAACTCCTTTCTTGATGCAAACAGTGTAGACCCTGATCAGACACAACGCTCTGTGGCATCTGATCTGCGCATACACGGTTTGCCAATTTCCCTTTCATGGGACGCTAGGCATAAATGGGTTAATGGTTCCCTTGTGTGACACTATTTTTATCAAGAATATGTTTCCCTCTCTTATACATTGCTGTCATAACAATATGAAAGACCGATGCGTGCAGTCCCTTTTGTTTAATATATAGTTTAGCTAGCTCAGTAACGTCTAGTTGCTTTCAACTGAGACGCCGTTTGAGACCAATGCGCTAACTCCCGTTTACACAATATACAACTCAAGGACATTTCTTTTGCTTTCCGCTTAAAATGAATGAAAGGCCGTTGCGCGTTCAGTCCCTTCTGCTAAATACAAAGTTAAGCTAGCTCAACGGCATTCCATTGCTTTCCACTGAAACGGCATTGAAGACCAATGCGTACCTTCCCATCAACTCAAGACGTAATTCAGAAAGTTCAACATTTTGTTGCTTTCCACTGATACGGAGTTAACTCTTTCACTGCCACAGACGGTAATAAAAAGCTTTTGCAAACAGCATAGATTCAGATGAGATGGCTCATAATGAGCTATCTCATCTGGATCTACGCTGTTTGACATTCAGTCTTTCAACTTTAAATATAAACTTCTTTCCAAACCATAGTTTGTTAAAAAAAAAAAAAAAAAGGAAGCAGACGAGACAAATGTCGTCTGAAATTTGGCACCGAAAGAACGATGTTTTGAACGATGGGTACAGCACCACTCAATACATAGTTGCAGTCCACTGGGGCCGCATATTGCAAAATCGACGCGTGCATTCCCACCTACTCAATATATAGTTCAGATAGCGCACCGAGTGTCCTTTATTTTTCGACTGAGACCGAATGCAAGACCGATGCGTTAAGTCCCATCTGCTCAACACATGTCAGCCAGCTCAACGACATTCGTTTGCAGTTCACTGAATCGGAGTGCAAGACCGACGCATAGTTAGACAACCTGAGAGAAAATACATGTGCTGAGCCAGCTGTTCTGATTTACCTACACGTGTTTTTGATGCGTCAAGGGTCATGAATGTTGGGCATTATTGTGTATTTGATCCTCTCTTGTTAAATCAATAAAATTTGCATAGAACTTAACCCATTTATGCCGAGTAGACTCTTCCACCTCAGTTCTTTGGACGAGTCCATTCCCAATATAAGGAATGTCTGGTTAATTTTTTTATCACACTGTTTTATATATATTCCTGTAATTAATGCAACCAGTGTAGACCCTCATCAGACGCCGCTTTCTGCGGCGTCTGATCTGGGTCTACACTGTTTGCCAATGTCCCATTTATGGGACGCTAGGCTTAAATGGGTTAACGTATTAATGCCTTAATCGTGATTGCCTTAATCGTGATTTTTACCTACCTCATGTTTTGTGATCAGAACCAAAGGATTAATGCCTTAATCGTGATTTATCACTTATCTCAATTCATGTATATTGATCAGAACCAAAGGTAATCGATAAATCTTTAAACTTAAAAAAATGCTATTTTTGGGAAATCTGAACACACAATTAAACCTTTACCTCTCTCTAGGCAAATTCAACAGACAACAAATTAATAATAATTTCTTCTTTTTCCTGGAAACTAGGTTTAGATAGTTCATGCAAATTGTCTCAAAAAGGGAGAAAATTTGCAGAAATGTCAAAGCCTCATTTCTCGAAAAAATAAGAAAAGTATTTCAAAATGTCGTCTGCTGAAATAGTTATCCAGCATGCTAAGCGGTAACACCCTGTTTGGCAAAACATACAAACGATAATGTTTACAACAAAACAAATATCTTTTGGGGGAACGGGAATGAAATATTTCTATACAAGATTTTTCGATAATCCATTTGCTATCAATTAAGAGATTTTATTTCAGTTAAATGGACGGAATAAGCAGACAATTAAGTTAACATTCTGTTCTTTGTGGTTATATTGAAGCACTCCATGGGCAAATTCAGCAGACGGCAAATTGATTTTATTTTTCTTGTTTTCCCCCCCAAAAAACAGATTTTGAAATTTCATGCCAATTGTCTCCACAATTTGCATGAAATATCAAAGCCTATTTCTTGGAATAATGAGAAAAGCATTCTAAAATGTCGTCTGTTGTAGTTTTCACCCAGCATGCTCAGCGTTAAGGAAAATCGGCCACGTCATAGAAAAAAGAACTTTCTTCGCCGTTTATGCGTAATACTACTTTTGAGATTAGCTTGTTCATCAGCATTTTCTATCAGGGTTTTCAGCACCAGTACGAGAAAAACGCACATTTTGGATACTATTAGCTGGGCGAAAACCAAACGGTTTGTTGATATATCCTACAATGTTTGCAGGCAGCTAAGGTCCTGATCAGACTGCGCGAATATACAGGCAGATCTAGGCCTTTGTTGTCCGTTTAGCATAAAGGCTCTTTTCGCGCCTTCGGGTCAAAAGATGACGACTTTAATGTCTTGTTATTAATTACATATCAACTTTAGAAGGTCAAAATAAAATTTTTGTTTGCTTGTTAACATGGAGTTGGACTTGAAATTGGAACGCAAAAAGACCTACGCTATCAGTCTGTCTCTGTCGTCTGTCTGCCACTATCTGTCTGTCCGTCCATCTGTCTCTCTCTGTCTGCCTGTCTCTGTCTCTCTTCTCCCCCCCCCTCTCTCTCTCTCTCTTTCTCTCTGTGCGATAATTTGTATAGTATATATTATGCCCCCTTCTTTCTCCCCCGCCCCTTTCGGCGTTGTCGGTACTTATACATTTTCTTATCTATATAGTTTTTGACGGTCAGCAGTTAGCATGACATTTTTTTATCTGCAAGGTCTCTTTAACTAGTGGGTGGATTTTGGTACAGTATCTACCCAAAATATTCGGATAATTTGACTCCAACCCATACTTATCCAGACAAGCTGATCTGTGCCTTCGTTGTCCGCGTATGCCCTACAATACCTTTTCAAGCGTCCCGTATATTAGTCACATTTTAATTCTTGTTTCCATATATATATTTGTTCGAGGCGAAGGCTTTGATCAGACCGTGCGGATGCACAACCCGATAGAGTCTTCGCTCTTTGTTCTTGCCCAGCGTTATTTTGCTCTGATCCTGTTTTGTTCTGTTAACAGTTCGACATATGGGGTCTCATCAAGCGGGCCAACACGGCCGACCCATACGTCCTCATGGCGAAGCACCGGATGAACAAGAGTGCGCTACGTCGTCCAAAGACGGCAGGTCGCGTTGTTCGGAAACGTCGGATGTCGACGGAGGAAAGCTTGACGGAGGAGTCACTCAGAAGTCACACAAGTACGGACATGTACGACTATGACTATCCGTTCCCGGAAGAGTACGACTTCGATGGTAAGATAGAACTGTTTGGGCATACTAACGTGGTCCTAAGAAAGGGCTCTATGTTAAGTTTGTGAGTGATTCCCCGGCGTTTCTACATCGATAAAATTCACAAATATAAAATGTATTTCTTTTATTTCAACTTGGTCATGTTTACGTTGAACCGGGGAAAGTCGGGTGGTGCGAAGATGTCGTGTATCTCACGTCACCGGGTCGTCCAACTGATATTAGCTTACAGATGGGCAAGGCCTGCTATCTAGCAGGTAAGGGTAGATGGGGGGATGTTTTTATTTCTTCTGTTTCTTCACTTCACTCCTGTTCCTCTTTCTTCCCTGTCCCTCTCTTTCATCTCTTCTACTATCTCTTCTATCTCTTTTCTCCCTTTCTCTGGGAGACGACACAAAATGACCCACAGGGGTTGACGTGATATTAAACCCCAACACAATCAATCAGTCAATAAATGTTTATATTTGACATATTTTGTTTTAGAAATCTATGCAAAGAAATAGTTCCACGATTCCTGCTCAGAGGATTTTATCGAAGTGTAAATGTCTTGTTGAACTTGCTCTTGATCAATCATATAGTGCTGGAAAGTACCTTATCAGAATTCGAAGATGCGTAGGTCGAGGGGAATAGATGCACTTGGTATATTTTCCCGCCATTTTACAAAGGGAGGCAACTTTTGTGACTTCCTGTTTACTTTCCTGCACATTAATCCCCTTCAGAAAAGAGGTCTTCTCTTATAGGAAAGAATTTGCTCCCCAGGGGAGCAAATTCTTTCCTCTTAGAGAAGACCCCTTTTGATAGAGTTGCCTCCCCTGTAAGTGTATTCCTTCCATTCCTTCCCTTTAAATGTGGACCTTTGCTGTCCATGGACCTGAAGGCCGCTTTTCTTGAAATGAGGCTGAAATGTTTGTGTGTATGTTATTTAATGAACAATCATATCTTTTAAAACAGACCTTAGTTGTTTTAGGATTTTTGGCGAAAATGATTTCCTTTTGTAGAGTAGAAATGCGCGTATAGATGTGTAAGCCATGATATTTCCACCATGTAATAACAAGAAAAGTGGGAATGTTTTGTTATTCAGTAAATTAGGCATATTTATACAGTACAACACATTAAGTGAAATGAGTAACAAGTTGAAATCAGGCTGAAAATACTGGAAAAAAATACCTGCGTACCGCTATTTTACTATATTTTATGGAGGAACAAGGGATGAGTGCGCATGTATTACATAGACTTGTTAACGTAATGGTATGCGAACAGCAAGTGGCCATATCAGGCTCTGCATCCGCACAGTCCCGTGTACAGTATCACTTTAACTGATTGATTGATTACTCAGTGATTCAAAAGACTGCGCGAATATTTTGTTAATCGATTGGTTACGTTACCCTACTCGAACGGGAATAGAGTAGTTTGTCAAGACGAGTTGCTTCCCTTGGTCCGATAAACCTGTGTTCTTGGGTGCGAGGAAGTCAGATTTGGTCTGAAAGACTCGGTTGACTTGCAACATTAGCTTTTCAACTTATGTTTGTGCTTGGTTGACAGTCCGAGAAATTTGGATGGTATGGCGATTTAGTGTTTAGTATCATCAACGGTGTTTGAGTCATTTTGGTGACTAACAGAATGATAATGGCTATGTACACAGGAACGCTCGTACAAGAGAATTCAAACTCAAAATATGGAGCTGCCAATGGTCCTGTCTGCATGTACTTTTCGTAAATGTCTGTGTTTATTTCTGTAGTTATAGAGGACGAGACTGATTGACGAGAACAAACATAGAATACAAAAGCTTTCTTTTGTAAATGTCTGATCAAACCTATAAAAATCTGAAAACTAAGCATTTCTGACGTAATTGAATCGTTTTTCAGCTGACGACGATCTACACGATATACGATCATATAGCCAGATGCGCGACCATTCTCAGGATATGTACCTGAAAGCGTGTGCCAAACTGAATGTGAGCCCAGCAGCGCACTTTATTAAGGCCCTCAAAACCGAAAAAGCCGTTCTCACTCACAGACAGCTTGGAGCCCCGGGGGTTAAGGCCATGTGTATAGCTCTGGTTGTGAGTATATGTTTGTTCTTGTTATGTAATGATCGCCTTGTAGTCATGTAGAAAACGACCTTATGCGGTCAACGTAGATCAGCCTGCGAGTCCGCACAGTCTGATCAGTGTCTACACTGATCACTAACATTATGTATGGTCTTTAAAAATTGAAGCGAACAGCATAGACCCTGATCAGTCTGTGCGGTGCGCAAGCTGATCTGGGTCAACGCTGGTCGCGTATGTCGTTAAGTCGATTTCTGTTTTGAGAGTTTCACATGAGCCTTGTTTAAAAATATCTTCGAACTATATGTGAACTGCGCATGCTGAAACGAGGCCGTCATTCGCATATTCATCGAAGATACTTTTGCGCACTTCCGTTAGAGCATGCACAAATTCATCAAGTCTATATTTGGACCTTGTTGATTTTGAGTAGTGAACTGCATATGTTCAGTTTCCAATGCCAGAAATACCTTAATCCGAATGATACATCTAGAATCAGAATAATATAGATATTTCCCTTGGATACGTGCAGACACCCTTCGTGCATACGAGAACTGCCCAGAGAATGTTATACGTAGCTGACGGGCCGATAATAGTCCGCTATAGATTTATAAAGAATGCCAGCTGGATAGTGATTCCAGAAACATCGTTTGGAATAAGATATGGCTTCCTCAGTGATAGGTACTAGCACAATTTCTATATGAAAACCAATAATTTTATTATAGTCATAAAGCGATCTTATCATCATATCATCATAGGTTTTGCTAGAGTTTTTGATACCAGTTAGGTATTGGGAGTATCAGATCTCACACTTTTTGAGTATTACCATCGAAACGCCTATACAGACTTTTTGAAGTACTTCTCCTTCCCCAGAAATACAGAGACTTTGAGTAGCCGAAGCTGTCTCTGCTGGGACAGTGGCGGATTTTAAGACCAAGTTTTTTTTTTTTTTTTTTTTTTTTTTAACAAATAAGCTTGATTTTGGGCAGGGACATGGCAAGCCATGCTTACCCCAGCCACTTAAGCCCTATTTTCATGGGAAATAAGGAACAAAAGGAGTATTTCAAAGCAGCGTAACTTCCGCTTTAAACAAGCAAAATAATCTGCATTATCACATCTTAATGTTCGAACAGAAATACGAGTGGACAGACATGATCAGACGTGAGGTAAACCAAAAGTCCCCTCCGATGGCCCATCGGTTGTGAACTAAATATTAAAATTTCGTCTGCTAATATATTTTCAAAGTGCAAGAAAGTAAGAAGTCTCTCCATTGACGTCCCCTGTATACAAAAATTGTTTTTGTGTAAAATCATCTCACTATTTTTTTTCTCTTTTCAGGGTAACTCAATCGTACAGACATTAGACTTGTCTGATAACGACATGGGTCCTCAAGGTGCTGAATATATAGCCGACATGCTCAAAGAAAATTATTTTGTTGTAAATTTAGTAAGTATTTTTTTTTCTCAGAATCTGAGTAGTGGGCTGGTTGCCAAATGTTTATGGTTTTCTTGTGTTCTGGCTTCAGATCGCCATTGAGCTTTTTGCTTTGTTTCATCACAGAGTTTATGAATATATGTGGTTCACTGTGATGTTTTACAGACGAGGTAGAGGACACCTATGCGAATCGAACATATGTATGTCTGTAATTTGGAGCAGCATCCGTATTAACCCATGTCATACTGAATAAATTAAGATGCCACGCCCACTTCTAATTTCCAGCCAATCAGATTACTTGATCAGGGTTTTTGATACAAATTCACATATTTAATGACAAACAGTGCAGATCCAGATCAGTTGGCTTCTTCAGAAGTCAGCTGATCTGGATCTACACTATTTGCTAAGACAGGGCATGTCTGGATCTACACTATTTGCTAAGACAGGGCATGTCGTGTTTAGCATAAGAAGGGTTAAGGATGGAGTTTCGCGGGAGTAAAACTGGTTTTTGCACCCAGTACATGCAGTAGTACCCTATCGCCGGTTTAGACGGAACTTGGTTTTCCATGACACAATTTTCAAGATTCTAAGGTAACCCTTCTTGGACACGATAATTTATGCCCCTAACTTCGGATAACTAGGTGAGGTAGAGGTTGGAGATATACAAGGAGAAATTCTGTCCATATGAACTTGGAAACTAAACAAAATTTAGTTTTTTTATGCTCCGTGACGTTGACATAAGGGTGATGCTGTAAAACAAGTTTAAAAGTTCTTTGTTTGTAAGAATAAAGCTGGACATTGAAGTATTCGAAGTCCTCAAAGATATCAGTTTGAAGTCTTTACATTATGCATCTAAACTATTAGCCTAAGATTTCTAAAATTTCTAGGGGATTGCAACGTAAGATGTTCAAAAAATTGTTACTGCCTGCACCCGCCTGTCAATCTGTCTTTCTGTACATATTATTACTTCTTCTAGGTGTATACCGTTTTCACTGTTGATTTATGCGTAAAACAGATTTTGTTTCGTAAGTTCAACATTCCTGGGAATATTCATATTTATTGCACATTTTCCTACATTCTTTCACAAAGGACGAGAATGTTGCTTACAAACATGCTCCATTTGTTATGCTGTGTACAAGGATATTTGGTGTAAAACTTGCCACCTTAACTGTTAATATTACAAATTTGTCGCACTTAATGCTTCCATTGTTTCTTGTTTGTCACCTAGGTTTATCATTTTACTTGCTTGGTTTTTTTTTTCGGTTTTTTTTTTTTTGTTTTTTTTTATTAATTCTATCATCACATGAAAGCATATTTTTAAGTCAATTTTCCTTAAGTTTAAGGGAGTATTTGTTTGATGTCACATTTAATGTCACAAATAAATGATTTTACAGGGCGTAATTTATGGACTTTGGATTTTGCATTTTTCAGGTTCTTGCCGAAAATGATTTGGGTGTCGTCGGAACAAAACATATTGTAGATGTAATTAAAAAATTAGATTCTGTACATAGTCTTAGTTTAGCAGGTAAGTGCTTTCTTAAAAATTAAGACATACGTTTAATGGGTTAGCAACCAGGGCCCAGTTGTTCAAAGCGTCGTTAGCTTAACGAGCTCGTTAAGGGTCATTTTGTTAACTGCTTTAGCGGATTCAATACACAGTATTCTGATATTTTTTGCTGAAAAAATGTGAGTAGCTTTTGCACTGCAAAAGCTACTCACATTTTTTCAGCAAAAAATTTCAGCATATTTGCGTATCACTTGATGTAAAATTTAACGAATCGTTAACTAACGATGTCGTTAGTTTTGAACAACTGGGCCCAGAAATTCGATATGCATGACCGAGAGAACATAAAAACCTACAGGTGCAGAAGTTAACTCTTTTACTGCCACAGGCAATAATAATAGACTTTTGCAAACAGCGTAGATCCAGATGAGACGGCTCAATGAGCCGTCTCATCAGGATCTACGATGAGCCGTCTCATCAGGATCTACGCTTTTGACAATCAGTCTTTCAGCTTTACATCTAAACTTCTTTCCAATCAAAAGTTTGTTTAAAAAAACAAAAAAAAAAAACAAAAAAAAAAAAAAAAACAGACGACAAATGTAATCTGAACTTTGGCGCCGAAAGAGCTAGGGGAAATGGTTGCGTGTCGAAAAGAAATGTGTCTGGCATGGAAATAGTGGTCTACTTCCCAGAGGGAGCAAATTCTTTACTTTAAGAACAGTGACCGCCATATTTGTTTCTTTTTGTGAAAAAGTACGAATATTAGGGAGGCTACCTCTTGTCTACAAATGTTGTCTTCATTTGCAAAATGGCAGCACAATGTCTCAGCTGTATCCGGTCACCTTAGACGTCAGCAGATGTAATGCCAATACATAGTTACTTTAGCGGCAATATATTCAATAAGCATTTGTATTTTCTTCAAGATAGATGACACTTGACAATTAACTAATTGAACCACAACGTCTGAAAACGTACCTTCAGAAATGTGCGCACAGCGAAGATTCAGATCAGCCTGCACATTCGCACAGCCTGATCAAAATCTTCACTAGGCGCATTTTGAATAGCCAAAGATGCAAAGTTCCCTCATGCGAACAACGAACACTGATCAGACAGTGCAGCTGCACAGGTTGATTTGAGTCAGCGGTAGGCGCACATGTCAGAAGGTACATTTTCTCACTTTATAACTCAGTTTATTCTGTTTTTATGATTTGGCATGGCACAACTTTTTTTATTAGCATCATGGGTCATAGTTCAAGATAAGAGGAAGAGGATAACTACATTTCTTATTTCTCATCGAAAACTTATGTCGTGCAACGTGGGAAAAAGGCCACATATTGTCACATTATGTCATATGCGAATAGCACAGGTTCAGATGAGCGTGCGCATCCGTGCAGTCTGACCTGGGCATTCTCTGTTCGTCGTTATATACTACAGTATCCATTGATTCTGTGAACGGACAGGCTGATCAGGGCCTTCGTTGTCCGCAAATTGCATAAGGGCCCTTTTCGTGCGTTGGACATCATATATTGTAGGTACTGATTTCACTTCTAATGAGTGCCGACAGTATATAATTTCATAGAGAAATAAGAAACATATTAATACATTTTGGTTAAGAAGTGTTTATTTGGAACTAAGATAGGTTAGGCATGTATCTATAGCTTTAGTTTTATAAGCTTAATTTCCTGGTTTTAGGAAGAATTGATCATCTTCAAGGACAATAACTCTAGCGTCAAATACTTACTTCCTTTCTGATTTGGAGAAAATACTTTGCATTTAGAGTAGCCCACATTTTAAAAAGGATTTAAATACTGGGAAACTTTGTATTTAATTAGAAAATGGCTGCAGAAACTCCAAGCGTATTTGTGACCTTATATGGTAAATAAAGCAGATTTTGGACTCCTTGCGTTAATAAAGTGGATTTCTATTACTAAATATTTCTTTGCATTGATAAAAGGGTTTCAAAATTATTTACAGTACTCAGATGTAGGACCTGCACCCGCTGCCACGATTACTCCTTAAGTTGAGGTTAGCTTTAAATTTTAGGGCTGAACTTTGAAAATAATATTCACGTATGAATATGAAAGCTGGTTTCAACAATGGAACCAATAGCTACACTTCACTATCACCAACCAAATAGGACCCAGTTGTTCAAAACTTAACGAAGTTGTTAGCTAACGTGACATTAAAATTTCTGTCCTGAAATATGACCAGTATATTTATATTTGTTTGCTGAAAAAATGTGAGTAGCTTTTGCACTGCAGCAAAAATATTAATGTATTCGAAAATACGTTAGCTATAACAGTTAACGAGTTTGTCATTAACGAGCTCGTTAAGCTAACGATGCTTTACACAACTGGGCCCAGATTTAAAACTTACTATTTACTTACTGTCGATGTCATCTTTCAAATATAAAAAAAATGGGACCTCAAGTCAAAGTACATGAAAACCTTAATTCTAAGGATTGTGAACCTGGTCCTGTTCGAGGCCCTGTTGTTCTTTCTCACAAATACATTACGAAAACATGCCTACTTCAAATATACAGAAAATTTCACCTCCAAAAACTGAAAATTTTCAGATAAAAACTATGATATTTTTCATATTTCTACTAAAAACATAGATTGTGGGTACTCGTTAGAACCGCCTCGGCGAGGCGGTTCTAACGAGTACCCACAATTTATGTGTTTGAGCAGAAATAAGAAAAATAATGTATACCCCTGTAAACCCCAGTTTTACTATATCAAAGTGGGGTTTAAGGGGGTCAAAATTATATAGGCATGTTTTCGTGATGGTATGTAATTACTTATGACTATTAATACGAATTTCAGGAAATGGTCTCAGGGAATGTGACGCTGAAGTAGTCAGACCTCTTATAGAGGTAATTATTTTACATGTTGCATTGTCTTACTTGCTACGACTATCATATCATCCCAGCTAGCATTCTACGTAAATCTACATCGGTCCGTCATCGGCCCGTCAGCTACCCTGACGGGCCGATGACGGCCCGATATAGATTTACGTAGAATGCTGACTGGGATACGACTTTATGATAAGTATTTTTGCTAAAAAAGAAAGGAATATGCACTTATATAAAGAGAACTGAAATTCAGACTTATTTTTTAATTTCTCTGAGTTTTGCATTTGCTTCGCGCAGTGTGAAATGTGGATTGCATGAACATAGTTAATCCATTAAGTATTGTTACCACAGTCTGTTGCTTGTTACTTGACAGTTTTTAAACTTAGAGGTTTAACTTTACCTCCGCCTGGTGTAAATATTCCATGTATTTGCTTATCTGTTTTCTGTTCTTTTAATCTTTACTCTTTCAGGACACAACAAAGTTAAAACATTTAGACCTATCTCACAACCAGTTCAGAGAGGCTGGAGGATATGTTATAGGTTTCGCATTAGGTAAAGTATTATTTTGTACTCACTAAGTGTTCTATCTAATATACATTAAAGTTTTAGCCCTCTGGAGGTGAAATCATCAAATGGAAAATAATGACATTTTTTTTTCTCACAGGAATTAAGACATAATATTTTGTATAATCATAACGTATGTTTTTGTCGCGAAATCACATTATGAATTCTTTTTGGTTGAAAAATGCCTTATCTAGCAAAATATGAAAACTATTTTGAATGCTGTATTTTATTCATAATCCACAGATTCAAGTTTAAAATTTCATCTTAGTACTTCTCCAAATGTCCTTGCGCAAAGTCAATTCATGGCACTAAATCCCTATACTACGTCTTTAGAAGGTGTGTTCCATGACCACGGCCTTTCCTAGATAGCTCCACATTTTTGATGGAGCTCTGTTATAAAAAATATACATAAGTCAACTCAACGATAGCCTAGTTTTGTCCTTCCTTGATCAGGCAGAAATTCACTCCTAAGCGGTGACCACTTTTAATAGGGTATAAAATGACACAGGTAATTTCAGTAAATCACTGACGTCATCTGCTCTGGACATTGGGGAAATGTCCTGACAACAGAACAACGTTCAGTGCATGAACCAGTTTGTTTAACTATATCAGTATGCTAAGTAAAATTTTCACTTGACGATATTTTGAAATAGTTTTCTCATTTTACCAAGAAATTAAGATTTGATAAGCCACACCGTACTTTTTTGGAAAAAATAAAGGAAAAAATATTATCACATACTAAATTTGTCCAGGGAACGATAAATGTTTATCTGTTTGATTCCAGCTAATAACGATACGATGGATTCACTGGATCTCAGCTGGAATCATTTACGGAGAGACGGTGGAGTTCTTGTCGCTGAAGGTCTAGCTGTAAGTCTACGTTTACGTCTGAGACGATTTCTATTAGTCAATTAATTTATAATTAACGTTTGGTTTGAGCTGGGACACAACATTTTCTACAAGATTGCATGTGCACCCAGCGGAGACTCAGATCACTTTGCCCATCCGCGCAGTCTCATCAGAGTATTTTCAGGACACTTTTGAGTAGCCAAGGATCAAAAGCCTCTTCAAGCAGATAGCCAAGACTCTGATCAGCCTGTGCGGATGCGCAGGCTGAACTGAGTATTTGCTGGGCGCACATGCAATCTTGTAGGAAACAGTGATACAGTATGCAAAATTTTTGTGAACTTGTCTGAGATAGTATTAAAATAATATTGTTCTTCAAATACCTAAAAGTTTCTTTTGTAACTATTTGTGCATCCTTACTTTTTGAACCATATTGTCATAGATTATACAGTAGAACTTCCATGAAGAATCACGTTTCAACAACAAATACCTCAGCAGCCATTTAAAGGGCTACTCTAACTTATATTTAACTATTATGAAATAGCACTTTCTCAACAGCAATCAGTTTCATATCCTTCCAAGGTAGATGCAGGCTAGAAGAAAGTATGCTCCTATTCATTGTACTTTCCATGATCATCGGATGGCATCTGAGTCCACAGAGTGAACCCTCGTTACAGCGACAACATTTGTTCCGAAAGACGTTGCCATTAAAATAAATTGGCTGTTGTAAAGAATACTTAATGAACAGAATGATATGTAAGAAAGGCTTAGTTTATTCTTATTTCCTTAGAACACGTTTTTAATATTTGTTAGAATCCCTCACTGAGATGATTCTAACAAAATACACAAAACATATGTTTCTTAAGTATTAAATGCAAAATTCTTGCATAATGTCTGAATAAATGTCACCTCTTGAGCGAAGGTTTCGTGCCAGTCAAATTATCATTAGAACGAATTCTGTTATTGTATGGAGTGTCGATATAAAGAGGGTGGATGTATGATTGCTTTGCTTTCTTGTATCTATTGCAGGAAAATACTTGTTTAAAAAAGATAAATCTTGCCTGGAATGGATTGTATTTAGACGGATGCAAAGCTCTTGCAAAAGCGCTAGAAGAGAACAGCACGTTGATAGAACTAGATCTCACATGCAATAGAATTAGTAAAGAGTGTCTTGATAAATTGATGATGGGTCTTAGAAAAAATACTACGTTAGAAATATTGAGGGTAGGCGAATTCCTTATTTATTATTATTCTGAAGCTTGGTAGACTGTGTACATAGATATAGTGGTGCTTTATATACATTTAAAGTAGGCATGCTATCAAGCAATTAACATTTTCCCATGCGAAGTTGGGATTTCATGTTCCAGTATCTCTTACATAAAATATAAATAAATTAAAATAAAGCATAGCTCCAGATAAAAGGGGTATCTACGTTATATCATTCTTATTTCTCCGTGAAAACATATATTGTAGGTACTCATTTGAAGCGCCATAGCGCTTCAAATGAGTACCACAACATATGCTTTCATGGAGAAATAAGAAACATATCAGTACTTTTCAGTTGAAAAAAGCGCTTTATCTGAAGCTATGATAAAGTTCACAATTATAAAGCACAACCTTCTCGAGGAACCGAAGGCAGAAGAGACCGAAAAATGACAAAGCAGGACAGCACAATAGCTATGCCTGATATACTAAGAATGAAGAATTGCAACAGAGGAATTGTCTTGGAAAAATACTTGAGTGGGAGTGGGGGCGTTGGGAATGGTCTTAAACTAGTTTTCCTCGATCGAAACCTTGAGAAATCTGATGCAGCTCCAGATTACAAGAATATGCGTGGTCGTGTCGCTGTCCTCTATATCATCAGTGAAACGTCACAGTAAACAACATATAATCACAAATACTACGGTGAAAAAGCGTAGAGTGCTCAGTGGCGATCTGAAGCAAGAGCAAAAGAAAGCCTCAGGTAGGACCGCGATTTATTGGCTCAACTATAGATATCGGTAGTCAAGCGCCAGCCATCTGAAATAGATTGAGAGAGTAGCCGGCCATCTGAAATAGATTGAGAGAGGAGCAGAAATACAATTTGAGGTCCGCCCCATCACCATACAGTTAAAGGGGGAAGTAAAGTGATACGTCATAATTGGCTTCACAACATTCCATGCTGTTTATCGCAGAATATGTATGCTGTAACCTTTTTTGTAACGATCGGCAATCTGCAATTATTCTGAAAATCAGTATTATCAACATTTTTTTTTCTGAATTTACGGAATAATCCAACATAAGCTTCGGGAACCTATAGACCTTGAGTCAGAAGTGCTTCTTTGCCAACCTTATATCTAGAAATTAATTCAAGAATGATGGCTATAAAATCTAGAAAATGATGACGAAAGTTTATCATACATTACTTGCTAATCATCATATTTTATTCACTTTTCTTTTCAGCCGCTTTACTTTATATTGAGAAGTTTTCAAAATAATACACAGTGTCTTGGTATTCACATTTCAGCTTGGATGGAATCCAATTACTCCTATTGGTGCCATGTCTCTTCTTGAATTTATCAACGGCAACTTGAACTGTGCTATCAAAGAACTGGATCTCACGGTAACCATTTTTATTTCTGTGCTCAGTTTAACAATAAATATTGTATATGAGATCTCTAGGAAGAGTCACATTCACAAAACATATCTTTCTAATGACACTAAGAGGAAGAGCAAACAAAATATGGCAGGGAGTACACCAGCCACAAACCAAGAAAAGCAAAGCAACCAGTTTCCTCTTCCCCAAGAAGGTTATACAGTGGAATCTCAATGGCTCGAACATCTTTGGGACCATGGAAATTCGTTCGAGACATGGGTAGTTCGAGCCACTGAGGGTTAATCATGACACCAGTTTAGGAAGCAAATAGAGACAATTTAGGGAAATCTTTTCGATTTTCTACACAGTGATTGTATGTTGAGTGTACTCATTAGAAGCGCCTCGATGAGGCGATTCTAATGAGTACACACAACGTACAATTTCACGATTAAATAAGAAAAATTCCTTAAATATTTGTTTTCTTGAGCTATCGGAAGAATTTCGTAGGGACTAAAAAACGAGTTCGAATTAGCCATGGTAAACGAGCCATCGAGGTTCGACTGTACAATGCTAGACGGGATATACTAGACACAACAATAAGACTTTAACGCTTAGCAGGCTATGTAAATATTTCAATAGACGACATTTTGTAATATTTTCTTATTCTTCCCCAAAATAGGATTTGATATTTCATGCAAATTGTCTCCATAGGAGTCAGTTTGTACGAAATGTCAAATACTATTTTCTTGGAAAAATAAGAAAAACAAGATATTATTTTTCGGCTGCTGAGTTTGCCTATAGTATGGTAATAATTAAATGGGTGTCATATGACAAAGTATTAGGCAAGTTTTTTAGTTCATGTTTTTATGATTTATGCGTTTCAAGTTCTTGTCTGAATATACGATTTGTCATTAACTGTCTATATTAGTACTTATGCATGATAAGAAAACCGAACGAAGAGAAGGAGAGGGAGGATGAATACTCCAGAAATAAGTTAAATACCAAATACATAAAAAAAATCCAGACGATCACTTTTACTGCGTCTGTTAATGAACAGAACTGTGACCCGCAATGGTGTCTATGTCCTGTAGCGTCGACTTCAGCAGAACTCTATTTGAGCCAGTGCACGATAAAACCTACAATAAGACCTGTGTGACCAGCAGCGACTCAGATCAGCCTGTACATCAAACCCAGTATGGCAAGGACTCTCATTTATCTCTATTTGGAAAGCCTGCAGGTTGTAGAAGGCACATGCGATCAACGGAGACTCAGATCAGATTGCGCGGATGCGCAGGCTGATCTGAGTCTTCGCTGGTTGCACAAGTCTTATTGTAGGTTTTGTTTTGGACTGTCTCATTTTCAAATTTACTCAGAATGATGTTCTGATACCGAAAAACAAAAGATATAAATTACACTAAAGTGAAGTACGGGGAGACCTTATACGGGCGCCACACAGCACTTAACACCAGCTGTAGTGAAGATAAATATGTTCTGAGAGGAGGCCGGTTTTTCCGGAAACAATAAAATGAAAATAGCAGATTTGCTGCCGAAAATATATACGACGTTGCTCAGGAAAATTCACATGCACGAAGCACAGGCTTCTAGAGGTACCGAAAGAAGTAGGGATGGGGAACAGACATTTACAATAACTGACGTAAGAACAAAGAAATGCAACAGAGGAACGCCCTGGAACAGTCAGCAGAGAACAAAAATCTACTGGAGCTTAAACTACGTGTAGTTTTACTCACGCCAAACCTCACTCTTCGTTCTGATTTAGCTCGAAAATACAAATAAGCCACATTATGGGAAATGAGCCATTATAGAGCATGCAAACAGCAAAGGCTCAGGTAAGCTGTTTGCTCACGTAAGCGGTTAGGTGAAGGGGAAACATCAGCCAAAGAACTAGACACTTAGCGTAGGCATGCGCAATGAAATATTGATTCGACGGGATGTCCGAAAGCCTTTTTCTCACCACGCCGTTCAGATATGTTTTCAGTCCGCAAACATTTTTTGACATGGAAACTCAAGTCTGGGAACGGTGGTTTTGCTACTGAAGTAATGATAAACCAGTTAAAACATTTTCATGCACGGAAATGGAATATATTGTAGTTACATTATAATTAGAGACATGAGATAGAAAAATCTGATCATACCATATTAGAGTCAGGCGAAGGATTCTGATGGGTATAAAAATGCCATAGCTTTTGTGTCGGATCCGTTTACAAAACAACAGCTCATTTACAATGATAACAAAATAAACAACGAGAGTGGAACAGTATACGCAAATACCAAAGTCAAATTGAAACAAAAAGTCGAATGTTCAAGTATATGTAAGAAAACCCCTCCATTTATATGGAAAACTTACAACATCAGACGAACAGTGATGTACTCCTGATCCCCAACCGTCCTTTATATTGAACTGCCGATAGACAATGATGACCCAAGATAATGACTGAGATTTTTATCTGACAATGAAGTGAAATGGGGCTCTCTGGACGTTTTCTATTCACGGCCTCAACTGATGGCGCAAAAGCATTCGCTGATCACTTTGCCGTGTTCAAAACAGATAATAGGAGGTCCTTCCGGCCAAAATGTGTTTTATACCACTGTTGAATCTACAGCGATTGAACCATTATCATTATTTAAACATTGACTGCAACGTGTACCTGTTGTGTATTCACGTTCTCGTTCAAGACTGTTGTTCTTTAATTGGGCCAGGTGCTCCCAAACAATCTATCAGTTTGATGCATTGCATCTTGTCAAATATGTAGATGTCACATTAATAAATCAATTACTTACTTACTTACCTACTTACACCCCATTTATTTTGGGTCCATGTCTGTCTGTATGAACATTCCTAATTTTGTCTTTGTGTATATCGACTTTAAGATTTTCAGAAATACGATTTTGGTATGTTGACCTCGGACTCATCATTACTTACTTACTTACCCGATTCTATTTCTAGATTCAGCGCTAATGTGCATTGTTGTGTTTACTTATTCGGAATATTGATCTGTTTTCTGGTTTCGTAGTAAATTTATAATGCAAAAAGACAACTGCATTGCATACGTGCATCTGCACGAATTGACAAAACAATTGGAATCGTTGATGTATAAAAGATGTAACCAGCCGAAAATGGTCTTATTTAACCTTTACCACTTTCTAGGCTAGTTCAGCAGACGACAACTTTGTGATATTTTTCTTATTTTCCTGGAATATAGGATTTGACATTTCATGCAAATTTACATGAAATATCAGATCCTGTCATCGGGGAAAAATAAGAAAAATATTTCAATATGTCGTCTGCTGAAAATTTTACCCAGAGTGCTTAGCATTAATGTTTGTGTTATTTGTTTACTGTTACAAAACCAATTTCATTTTTCATCTAGGGACAGTTGGTGGAACCATCGTTTGCAGCATTAGTTTTGGAGCTGGAATCCAAGAGAAATATAAAAGTTATATATGGCATGGTATGTAGTTTAAATTTCCCTGAAACAAATGAGCTTGTAATGAATAGTATTGATTACTAATGTTATGCATACTAAACAAGAAAGATTCGAATGCATCTGTTACCGTTTTTAATGTGTGTGTGTGTGTGTGTGTGTGTGTGTGTGTGTGTGTGCACGTGCACGTACGTGTGTGCGAGCGAAACTGTGTGCCTGCAGGCGTTGGTGTGTGTGTCATTTACATATATATTTGTCATCATTACCATCACATTGCCATCACATTTACGTCATCTCGGGTGGGTCGTAGGGTACTGATAAGGTCCTGCCGTACTTTCAGGTGATGGAGGAAGGAGGCAGAGGAAGTCTGCATTTCTTCTGTTTCAGCACTGTGATTCTCTTTTTTTCTATAATATTGCATTCTTTCTCTCTTTTCGTCCCTTGTACTAACTTCACTGTCCCATTTCTCCCTTTCTCTAGTCGGCGACACAAAATGATTAATAAGGGTTAAAGTGTCGTTAAATAAGAATTCAAATCATTTTGAACATTTTTAGAAAAAATATTATTTTCAGAAACAGTATTTCAGAATGTCGTTGTCTGGAAAAGTCTTGATCGCACTTTAAGGATTAAGATTTTCTCTCTGCTATAGGTTCGGGGCCAGGACGCACGAGGCGACGATGACGACGAGAAACAACTGATGGACGAGAACCCTATTATTGTCTTGATGGAGTTTGGTAAACTTATGGGCTTCCGACTCATGGACCTCTTTTCTGCCCTGGATAAAGATGGAAGCAAGTCCCTAGACCATAATGAGATCAGAACTGGATTAAGGGTATAATGTTTATGAACTCTGCTATGAAAAAGGCATTTAATGCACCACTAGGGAATAGGGCCATTATTGCACATGTAAACAGAGAGGGCCAAGATAAGTTTACACATCACTCAATATGATCAGGATGTTCTGTTCGTCGATATATTCAGCTGTACCCATTGATTCTATACGTGGATAACGGATGCCCTGCCTGATCAGACCGCAAAGATCAGGCTGATCGGGACCTTCGATACTTTCGGTATTTTTTCAGAAGTTGAGCAACATGGAAAAAAACATGTGAGGGTAATGAAGGCCCTGTTCAGACTGTGCGCACAGGATTTCACAGACCGCTCAAAATCAGGGCACAGTTGTTCAAAGCATCGTTAGCTTAACGAGTCCGTTAGTGGTCTAGTTAACTGCTCTAGTAAGTACAGCTCTAGTAGGTACAGTATCTAATTCACAATTATTTTTGCTGAAAAAATGTGAGTAGCAAATGCAAATGCAAAAGCTACTCACATTTTTTCAGCAAATATATTAGCATTTATGCCATATTTAATGATCAAAGTTTTAACGATACGTTAACTAACGACATCGTTAGGTTCAAACAACTGGGCCCTGTTTCCTTTGGAATGTGTGATGAACAGGGAATGTCCAGTTCTGAATGCGCGGACTGATTTTGGCTTCTACTGTTCGCATATGGCATGGGGGTCCTGTGTATTTGAGGCAAACAATCAAAACAGAGACCTTCATGACCTGTACAGGTTGTTCGTACAAAGAGTGAATGCCCTGATCAAATAACGTGGGCGGTCAGACTGATCTGTGTTGTTCTTATATGGCATATTGCTGGTGGTTCTATAACCCGGTTATGCAGTTCAAAGTGAAAAGGACACGTACAGCTGTAGATCAGATATGCGTCAGGAAGTACCTGGGACCTATTCCTACTCATGACATTAATTTTAATCCGCTTACATGTTCAGTATGTTTATAAGAGAATGCAACGGTAAAACGAAAAGCACTTTTGTGGATGGAGTGGCCTCTGCCACTTTGCATATGTTTTGTTTGTAATTGTTTTTTAAACGGTGATGGCTGTAAGTACGTAGTACACATCATGTGAACGTCCTCATAATTCTAAAAAGGTATGAGAAAAGTTCAGAGAGTGCCACAGTCACAAGCCGCAGCCCTTCCCAAACATGAAGAGGAAGCACCTGATCTCACTTTTTTTTTCTATAGAAATGGGCCATTCGGAGATCTAATAAAATCGAGTTCCGCTTCAGCTGGTGTAGGAGGGCATATGCATTTCTTTTTATTGTTGGTTTTAAAACTTCATAAGTATTTTTAAGAATTTTTTTATTTACTAATAATATAAGTATGGGGATACGAGGAAATGTCACATTTATGGAAGAGAGCCGTCAAAAGTATAACATAAGGTTTGAATGCCACGAAAAATCACAAAATAGCACTCAAACGAAAACAGAACAAACAAAATGAGCAGGAATTGCAAAAGAAATATCGCCTTGGAACGAGTTAATTAATAGATTAAATAGATTCTAAAAGTAATGATACATGAAAGCAATGGACACACTCACAAAGTTAAAAGAGCTGAAGAATCAAGTTTTCTGGACTAGAGTAGTTGGGTTCGGCAAGTTAGACCTAATCAGTGTTTCTCACATAAAGTTAAAAAAAATCCAGGAACTGGTTCAATGATCACAAATTAGATAAAACACTGCACTTTAGTGAAGTACGTAGAGACGCATTACTGTTTGGGAGGGACATCAAGTTTTCTCCACTGTAAAATATGGGGAGAGGGGGGAATCTACCAAGTGTATCCAGGCCCAATAATTCATGCAATTGATTATGATTCTTTCTTTGTTTAAATCTTTCAGATGGTGAATATACCTCTCAGTGATAAATGTATAGAAATTCTTATACAAAAACTGGACGTGGATGGTGACGGAGAAATTGATTTTGGGCAAGTATTTTAATTCATATACTGTAAAACAATAGATAGATAGATAGATAGATAGATAGACAGATAGATAGATAGATAAATCCATTCTTGTACATACATGTCAGCATACAAAGACAGTTCACATTATTACATTTTAAACAATTAATGTTACACAGAAGCACAGACTTCAGAATTACAAACATAAACGTTTAGGACAGTAAAGATCATAACGCAGTTAGGACACTTTAGCACATATTATAAAAGTCAAAAAGGAATGCCTTTGGAAATAAAGAACACACAAAATCAAAAAAAAAATCGGAGACTAGGTTTGATTGAGTCTATTCATATGCAACACTGTAGTTTGGGAGGTTGCATACATCCCCTAGCACCGGATTAAACGGTATTCAATTGTCAAAATAACCAGAATGGGCTTAATGATCTAAAAGGAAATAAAATATAACCTGCACTATGATGATGTACGGGGAGACTTTTTACGGCCGCCACACGGCACAACACCAGCTACAGTAGAGTAAGGTAAGACTTGATTAGGATATTTGAAATGCATTGTTTGAGTAAGTGTATATGCACAGGAGAGTCCATAAAGTTATAAATAACTTATTTCCAATGGGATCCTCTTAAGAACCTAAGACAAAATCAAGATTTTGGTAATTTGGGATAAAAATACAAAATATCACACATTTATGAACACATATCAAAGATCACAGTTAGCATTTTAGACTATATAAGCACAGCAAGATTCATTTAAAACTTGATATCAGCAATACCTATTCAGAATTTCTCTTTCAAAACTTGTATCATGTATGACTTTAACTTCTTTCTAAAAACCATACAAGTTCTATTCATTCTAATTGTTTTCCAGACTGATTCCAGTCTTGCACAGCATTATAGTGAAAAGTGAAATTGTTCACAGAAGGAACCTTAAGATTTTGGAAACTTTTCTTGTATTATAAGTATGTATTTCAGAAAAGTGATTGCCTGTCACTTTATTTTGACACTGTTGGCGAGCTAGGCAAAAACGGACAAATTAAAACTCGGCCAATATTCAATGTTCAATAATTGTATATTGTGTGTCATACATCTGAAAGTATGAAGGCGCCAAAATTAAAATACTCAAACAACTCTTCCGGTTAAATCACCAAATTTTGATGCCACAGATATTAAAGTGTTTTAAAGTATGTAAAATTTCCAGTTCTTTAGTATATCAAATGGAAAAAAATGTTTGAATTGTTTTGAAAATAATTGCGATTGGAAATCTGAAAAAGCCTGACAATGTATATTGATAATGTGATGATTTTGTTTGATTGTTTAATTTTATTAGCAAATCACACTCCTTTAAGTTTTGAGAGCATTATAAGATCTGTAGACAAATGTGTAAGTACATATTTCAATGCTCGTCATTCAATTCTAATATACATCCTGGGGCCGGCTTCACTAAAGTATTTACGACGTTAAATGCTAGGTTTCATAGCAATAGAATATAAAGTCTGCAGCTAGTATAACATCAGCATTACTGAATAGCTAAACAATTAAAACTGTCGTAGTAAGTATTGAATATCTACAACAATATATCTGTAGGACTTATTTGTTTCTTTATTAGCAACTTTTTTTATAATAAGAAAACAAGCAACACTTAATGAATAACATGACAGTAACTTGTATGGTTGAGAAGCTGGAAATTTCGAAATCCCATCGCTCCGTATACACTTACACTAAAAATTTCCCCACTTTTGTTTTGAATACATATTCACTACTGTTGCTTTTTAATGATGGGTTTGAAACTTTGCAGGAATTACCATTTACTTACCATTTCGATGTCCTCGTCACTTTAATATTTGGCACTGCTTTCCCATTTGTAGTTTGCCTGTTTGACATTCATTTGAATAGTGGAAACACTAAAAGAGTCCTGGCTGACAAACTTAGACCCAACCTTGTTTTTAACAAAAGATCCACATTTTACCATGATGTGCTAAGTATACAATTAGTTTATGTACGATATTTTATTTGGTATGGAGTGCGGTGTGGTAGCCGTACTTCACTTCAGTGCAGTCTGTATTTCTAGTCCTTATTTGAACTTATTTGAAAACAGAATATCGCTTAACCCAGGCTAGGTAGGATGTGCACAGTGTTGCACATACTATTTCTATTTCATAAACAGACTCGTTAATTTTGATATGTTTCTTGTTTCTAAAGGCTTCCTCTTTCAGAACAAACTTACCACCTGTGGAACGTTATCGGTTTAACTTCTGTGTTGACTTTCTATTTTCAGAGGATACCATTTCACTAAGACTATACTCAGAACTTTAAATTACGAACCCCACTATACACTGCGCATGAATACAAGTAGTGCTGAGTATGGGCAGTTTGCATAAACAGCTAGTTTTATAACGAGAACAAAATCAAATCTGTACAGTTAAAGGGAATTGATACACATCCAGGGGAGATAACACAGTAAAATTGTTTTGACCCCATCTGAAAAGAGTTCTACTCTGAAAGAAAAGGGAGCAAATTATTTTATTTAAAAGAAATCCCCTTTCAAGAAGGACTATATGTGCAGGAAGTAAACAGGAGGTCAAAACGTGTCTCCCTAGTACAAATGGTGCAAAATCTACGAAGTGTATCGAATCCCCTTGACACTTTGAATTGTCCAATTCAACTTAACTGTAATTGTTTTCCAGGGAGCTTATGGCAGCACAAACACACCATCGGCGAAAGATGAGCAAATTTTATGCAGCTCAAGAGGGCGATATAGATGTAGAAGACACAGAAATAGGAAGAGTGAGGATAAAACTGACCCGTCTCATGGCGAAGAAGATGTCTGGCAACCCAGCATTTAAACGTAGCGTACAACAAATTCAAGACCTGTTGAATTCCGGTGGCAGTGACACGCTGGCTCAGAAGGTGAAAGAGCGTATTGAAAGGAATAAACCAGCAGCACAGTCTAAGCCACCGGAATCAACAGGAATCCGTAAGGTGTATACAGAGAAAATGCAGAGCTGGAAATCATTGCATATTTGAAATTGTTGTATATTTTATGGGCCACGCAAAGCGAAAAAATGCTTTCGAGTATGCGCAAAATGCTCCAATTCAGACCATTCTGCTCATGCGCAGAGTATCATCCGGGCCTTTGCTCTCCATTCATACATACTGTAGTAGCCAATGATTCTGTTAGTTGACAGTGAAAGTCCTAATCAGACTGATCTAGGCCTTCATAGTCTGCATATGCCCAAGAACACGTTTTCGCTTGGCCCATGTGATAAACCATGTGATTTATGAACCACGAGTGCCAATATCTGTATGCATATCCGAATACCATGTTTGCCCTAAATGTTCTAAAACATTTATCTCGTTGATACTTACCTTTAATTGGAACATTTCACTACCTGTTGATTTGTCTGAAAGCCACTGGATGAGTGACTATCACTGTAGACCCTTATAAGACGACGCGTTCTATGGCATCTTATCTGAGTCTACACTGTTTACTCGGGCCTGTCTGTCCGAATACTTAGGGTAACCCTGGTATGGCAAATATTCTGAAATTTCGAACTGTAAATTCTTAGCTTCAAACACGAAACCACTGTGAAGTATTGTTTGAGGGAACCCAGTTGGCAATTAAATTGCCTCGCTCTGCAAAAAGTGCTATTTCATTTTTTTTTCAGTGGTGAGAAATAGATAAAAAAATAGGTTTAATAATTAGTTTAATCTGTTCGAATTTTAGGACAATTACCGTCACTTGTCCAATGTATTCAATTGTATACGCTTATTCTGTTAGTAAAGTGTATATACATTATTAAACCCTTTTTTTTTCGAAGAAGCTCGGTTGTAGACTGCGTGATGGTATGGATGACTCTTTAAGGCATAGCCAGAAAAAACCCTAAACATCTCATGTCGCAGTAGTATAGATAAACTATACATATGCATTTGAAATTTGTGTATTAAGTTTTAAAGTTTCAAAATAACACAGAGAACGCTCTAAAATATATTGTTTTATTTTTCCGAAATAACAAGACTCAGTTTTTTCATGTGAAAATTCAGATCGTTTTTTTTTTCGCAAAATTACAGGAAAGAAATATTTTAGAATCTCGTCTGCTACAGGTTTGAATGGCACTTTAAAGTTTAACACAAAATGAGGGTCATTGATGACTGACTGGTGTGACAAATAAGTGATTTCAAAGTAATTTATCCATGTCAGTTTGCATGTATCTAAAATTGTTATGTAAATTCTGTCCTGCGAATAGCTGTAGATAGACCAGTCTTAGGTTGCTAATCTTTATGGTTATTGTTAATATGTTCAAGTGCTTGTTTATCATTAGTGCGAAAACATGCTTATTTGTAACATTTGCCTTAACATTATTAAGCAAATCAGACTTCATCAGTTTCGTCGTAATCATCGTAGTTTGGGAATTTTATAAACAATAATAATATCGCTGATTCAATGTTTTACTTTCCTGAAATGAAAGAACTATTCAATTCCCTAACTTCATTTTGCGAGGCGATTTGTTTTAAGTCTTACCTTGTGTTATTTTGTTCTTGTGTTTTCAGTCCTTTTAGCATTGCGATTATGGACTCAGTCGGATGCGCCTTCGAATGGTGATCAGGTCGCGGGTTTGATCCCCGCCTGGTCCGGCAACATTCTTTCGTAGAGATTGATCATAAAATATTTTCTACGGTCATTGTCTTCCTTCCGCTAATTCGAGAAGGGCAGTTGTCAGTTTCTGGCGAAAGGATATGCACAGATACTGGTTAAGCGCTTAGCGGACTACGCCTGTTCTATAAACATGTGGATAGGTAAACTGACCAGCTCGACATGACCTAATGGATTGACATGGCCTTAAAACAAACAATCGAAAGCAATCAATTCCATTCTGTTTAAAAATTGTATTGTTACTTATGTGTCTGTATTCCAATTCAGCTTAAGCTAGTTTTACGGGATCCCAACCCTCGCCCTCAACTTCTATGTGCAAATGCTTGTTTATAGTTAGTAGTGAAAACATGTATTTGTTCGGTCTGCGTGGAGTCTTTAGGGCATTTTTATATTCTTCTTGAAACTAAAGATTCATGTCAAATAAAATGAACGCGTATAATACTACACTAGTACTCATATCTAAATTAGTTCATAATGGCAGAATCATGTCAATCCGCGTTAAACTTGTTTTGAGAAGTTTCATTTGTTCTTGGCCTTTCAGAATTTGCAGCAGTCTGAAAATGCTGAAATGGTGGTACATGCATTTTAAACATCATGATATCATTGATGTACATGGAAGTACAGGCAATTGTTAGCTGAGTTCATAATTACATGCTAATGGTTCGTCATTGCTTTTAACGCTTAACGTCACATAAAAGGGACATTGACAAACAGTGTAAACACTGAGCAGACGCTAGCGGTGTCTAATCAGTGTCTACACTGTTTGCATTACATACAGCTTTTATTTTGTAAAAAAAAAAACAGCAATAACAAAGCATTATAAATTGGACACTCTTTGGAGTTTAGATTCACGTGTCTAAAGAGTCGAGTAGAAAAGTCAACTCAGCATAAATGGTTTAACACTTTGCTTGCTGCATAAAATTTCAGCAGAAGACATTTTTAAATTGTTCCTATTTTCCCCAGAAATTGGGTTTCGTGATATATGTGACTCATCTTTGTAGGAGACGATTCACAGCAAGTAGAAAAAACTAGAAACAAATTTGTTATGGGAGATACAAACTTAGAATTTCATATAATTTCTGACGTTTGATTAACACTTAGAGCGTGATGCAAAACTGCACCAGACGACATTCTCACCTATTTGTTTCGAGAAAATAAAACTTGTGATTTAATGTGAATCATCTGCAGATGATTCACATTAAATCTCAAAGCTTATTTTCTCTCAAAAAGTAAAAATAAATCAGAGTGTCTTCTGCTGCGGCTGTGGAGAGTTAATGTCTAACATGTCATTACTAAATATGTATATTTGTCTAGCTGAAAATCTAGCTGCACAGAGAAAGTAATCAAACAGTATATTTCAAAGTAAACTCAACAGTCATTTTTTGTATACAACGTTTATAAAATTGAGGAATAATGATGTTTATGACAGATGAACGTTTTCCAAGGTAATAAGAACTATATATTTGTTACAGATTGTGTTTTAACATGTAGGTATTTAAATTTTATTTTACACTTTAAGTTTTATTTTATTTCGTTTCTGACTATTCAGACTATTCTATTATAATCTTGAACTGCTCATCTTCAATGCAAAGTGTGAAGACTTTTTTTCCTACTTTACCGCTGTGGTTTTATACATTCTTTAAAATGCATATTTGCTCTAAACTATTAATGTGCTGTTTCATATAAAGTATCTAAAAACGACATTTTAGAATACTTTCTCGGTTTTCCTGGCCTACAGGATTCCAATGTGGATATTCAAGTGCGGAACTTCTGCATTGTGGTCACCCGCTGCATGTACGGCTGCCCAGTTTGTATTTTGTCTTGATTTCATTGACACCTTGTTCTTTGCGATGGTGTAAAACTAGTTTAAACCCCCAGTTGTGTTTTTGCTGACCTTTCCAAGGCGGTTCTTCTGATGCAGTCCGTCTGTGTTTGTATGTCGGTTATTGCAACGGTGTCGTTGTGTCTGTCTTGTTATTGTTTGTTCCTCATCTCGTCTTTCAGTGCCTTCGGATGGCTGCTCCGTGATTGTGCCCTTTTTTTCTTTATTTTGGTCACTCCCATCAACAGTTGCTCACTATACTTATCTTGTTTTTTCTTGATCCATTGTTCTTTTGTTCTTAACGATAGTAATTAGTTTAAGCACGCCCACGCACATTTGTTTTTATTTTCTTTCAGTCACTCCCTTCAACGGCCGCTCAATTTTGCTTTCTGTTTTCTTTGTGTTTGTGCATTCATTTGTTTTGTATTCTTGTTGTAATATCTCGAGCTCGTAAGGTGCAATTTAATCAGGAAAGTTAAGGTAAGATGTCGTGCAAGAAAAATGTTTTGCAAATAGTGTAAATGCGGATGAAACGGTCTGTTTTTTTCGATGTTTGTCTATATGACATCCCTTACTGAGATAATGGACATATTCAATTTCATGGACGGAAGAGTCCACTTCAGAAACTCAGGGGTGAAAGGGTTTTAAGTCCACCACACCATGCAGTATTGCGAATCCTCTGTTGCAGGTCTTCATTGTTCGCACGTTTTGTTTTCTCCTTCGTTGGTTGCCTCGGGAAGGCATAGTCTTTTCTCACCAACTTCGTTAACATTTTTGTCATTTCATTCGTCGTCTCCAAAACATAAGAGATGAATGAAATGTCAAAATAATCTGAATAAAGGATCCTTCGGATATATTGATAAAAACGACAGACAGAAAATAACGGATTCAATTTAACTGGATCTGCTATGCGGAACAGCTAAACACGCAGACAGAAAATAGCTGGTTCGATTTGAATCCTTTTCATGAAAAACATTGAAATAATAGAAATCCACTTAGCAGTACCTTTAGGGAACTTTTAAATATGAGTGCATTTGTTCTTAAGGACCTGACATGTCTGAAAATATCGGCACTATACCTGGTCCCGAGATTATAAAACTTTTTTCATGCTCAATTGAGCATGAAATTTCGCTTGGTCATAAAATAAAAATACCAAAAATTTAAATCTTTTTTCATGCTCAACTCAGCTGAGTTGAGCGTGAAAGAAGTTTTAAAGCAAATGTCATGCTCAGCTGATCTGAGCATGAAAAATGTTTTATAATCTCGGGGCCTGAGTGAGGCGACATTTAATGGCCTCCACACAATAATATGCGTTCTCAAAATAATATGGAAAGGAATCATTAGAACGTAAAATAACCAACTCTTTCAGCGAATCTGATATCAAGAAAATAGCACGCATTTGTCGCCTGCTGTTTTTGCCAACAGCAAGTTTAAGAAACACTTACTTTTATGAACAATAAACGCAGACGTTGAATAAGTAGCCTTAGTTCTAATAAGTGCTGGTGATAACTAATGTATCTAGATAATCTGCCTAATAACTTCATCTTCGAACATAAATAGACACTCTTTTCTTCTTCCATCTGCTCTTGTAGTTCAAGTAGATGTTTGTTCTCACAATAGATGAAAATAGTATTGAATCTCATGGTACTTTTACAATGATTATTTGCCAGAACTTTTAGCATACACTAATCCGGTGTTTTATTTTCTTTGCTAATTGTTCGATATGTTTTTCCTCACTTTTTTTTTTAATTTTACAAATTGCTCAGTTCGATTGTTCACTTTTGTAATATTTTGCCAAAAATATTTTGTTTGCCTTCTTTTCATATTTGTGTGTTGAGATAGTCACATTTCTTAGTAGACATTTCATTTATTTTTGCTGATATTTCTGTATCAGCAACAATTTTAGTTTGCCCCTGTCCGCCCATTCTTCCGCCTCTCTGTCTGTTTACATTAAAAGGTGTCTTTAGAGCCGTCGAAAAAATGGGGGCATCTGTGGTTTTTGAAATGATTTCTAGTTAAAATACATTTACAAATATGGTGTTTGTTTTAGCAAATGAAGATATCATTATTCAAATGTTTTTGTCGTTATTATAATCATTCATGTTGAAGTGTTACATGCATTTTGAAGCAAATGAGATTAAATCAAAAGGAGTTATTTTGTTCATGATTCATTTTATTTTGTACAAGGGTTGTTTATCACATGCTGATTCATGATACTTTCAGAAATATTTCAAGCTGTCTTTGTAATCAGAGGATTTCAAAATGACCATCATTTTAAGGGGACTGGATACATTTGGGAAAATTTTCGCCATTTATGGATCCCTGCCTGTTTTTGCTTTCCTGCAGGCCAATATTATTCTGAAAAGGGATCTGCTCTAAAACGAAAGAATTTATCCCCATGTAGAGCAAATTCTGTTCTTTTTGAATGGGCCCCTTTTTACAAAGACGGCATAACAATACTTATAGAAATGTCTCTCCCGAAATTATATTCAATCTCCTTTAATTGTTGTCCATAGTTCATCCCTTTTCGTGACCAGACAAGCGGTATACATGTTGCAAAAATTATGCATACAGTTCAAGAGGGTATTTATGCAATTAAATTAGGTAAATTCTATATGGTATATGGTCGTGAGGCATACTATATGACATAAAACAGAAGGAAACCACAGCTCTATGAAATGGTTATGTTGACGGAGAAATATAACTGTATATTGACAATAGCGGGGTGATGTGTAAATGCAAACGTAAGAAAAGAAGATATGTATATGAAAAACACAAAAACAAAAACTAAAATAAGCCACTGTAGATCTGCAGTAAAATATATTTGTTGAAGCACAACGCATTATTTATCGGGGCACAATCTGGCTGATTCTGTGATTTTGGAACTACTTGTAACATGAAACCTGACGGGTTGAAAGTGTTGGAGTGAAACACACACACACACACACACACACAAACACACATACACACACACACACACACACACACACAAACTTCTGCCTAGAAACGTTAATAAAGAACATTCTACCAAGTTTACTTACAAGCATCTTGTTCTGAAAATATTTTCTGTTTAAAAATGTTTCAGTCGCCGTAGAAACATAATCACCTGAGTGGTTTTCTCTAAACAACACATCGGTAAAATGCCATACAAGGACAGTTTTGTCGGTTTCAAGTCAGCTAGATAGTTGTGATGGCAATGTCCGTAATATTCACTTTTGTTTCTCTGTGGCAAGTCCAGATGCATCGGCAGTCGAACCGCTAGAAGTGTTCACTAGTATGTAAAGCAACTTTGTTTGGTAAGAATGCAGGCACGACTATTAAAAATTATCGAGCTCCTTTGGCGGTTTGGACACATGCCTTCTGATCATTTCTTTCAATACATTCAATGAAGCGTGTCATTTGTTATGAGCACTGAACACTGAAACATTGAACTGTTTGTGTGTAATTAACTTTTGACCAATCAAATTCGGCTACGCATCTTGTTTCAGATATAACTAAACTTTTCTTTCTCAAGACATTTATTCTGGTATCAGTCTATTTAACACAGACACTATACGATCTGTTACTTAGCTAGATTTGATCCCATTTATGCCTAATGTTCCATAAGGTTGATTTTGGCAAACAATATAGAACCAAATTTGATGCCCTAGAACGCAGTGTATCCGCTAAAAATCTGATTGAAGCAGACGACATTCCATATTTATATTATTTGACAGAGAAAATAAGACTAGGCATTTCATATGAATGTCAAACCGTATTTTCTCTGAAAAATATTTAAAAGAAAATCAAAATGTCGTCTGCAGCAGTCGATAACCGCGAGTTCAAGTTCGAGTTGGCCGTGTTTGCCAATTAATTGCACTGTACGGAAAAAAGTAGTATTGCACCATCCGCCTTTGATTACGACATGGAATAAACAACCTCAAATATGGAAGAATCCGTTAGGCATAAATGGGTTACATGTTTAAATTTCATTCTGCTTTTAATGCTTGTCATCTATAACCGAAAATTACCGTAGTCGACCTGAATACCGCACTGTGTGCTTAGGTTTTTCAAAAGTACTGGAAAAAAACTTGTAGTTAAATATCCACCTAATAAAATGCACACTTTAAAGACTTAATGATGGCGTATTTAATGATGCTTTTACAATATATTTTCATGGTTTTCTTTATAAAAGCGTACGTTCTGAGTATTCATTTAAACTGTATTGACTTTTCGAGGCAGTTCAAATGAGAACACACAACATATGCTTTTATAAAGAAGAAGGTAAAAATTCACGGGTTGTAATATGACGACTACGAAATTGCTTGAGTTTGCGCTTATAGGGGAATGTGCGGTAATTACGTCGAATATGGTATAATGAATCTTTATGCAGTCAACTAAAGGTGTATGCTGCTTTTAATAACCAAAATGGACAGTGTCTGCTGCGACAATTAACCATCTTACAGGAAGGTATGTATCATTAACATAATTTTGATTAACACTTAGCATCCTGGGTACATATTTCAGCAGACGACATTTTGATTTTTTTTTCTTTTTTCCTCAGGAAATAAGCTTTACAATTTCATGCAAATTGTTGGAGACAATTTGCACGCAATGTCAAACCCTACTTGTGGGGAAGATAAGAACAATATCATCAATTTGACATCTGCTGAATGTTCCCAGGGAGAATTACAGGTTAATGTATTTACCTGAAATATTCGGAAATATATACCTGAGAAAACAGTTTATACCAGATCAGAATGGAACATTATGGTAATTATCTGTTCTGCTTACTTTTTTCTCAAATACTTTTTAGGTAAATCAGCAAGTAGTCAGTGAAACGTTTAATCCTTAAATCGCAGAATTGTAGCAGACGACATTCTATTGTTTTGGTGGGATTTTATGTGAATCATCTGTCTAACAGACGATTCTCATGACATATCAAGCTTTACTTTCTTTGAAAATACAAAATAAATATCAAAATGTCGTCTGCTGCAGCTATGGTTTGCGCTTTAAGGGTTAAAAATTGGGGAACTTCAATCCAAATATTTTGGGTATCTTTGAAACTAACGAACTGACATATTACATTTACATGTATCATTTTAGCCGCTCTGGATAATATACACGCCACTATCCGAACTTGTTTATTATCTCAGTCTGCACCGGACTTTAACACGTCCATCCATAAAAGTACATCTTAGCACACCGACCTACAAGTATCCTTTACAGCTTCTATCTAAATGTCTAAATGCTTGCTATACAAACACTAAAGATGCAGAAACTAAATACGAGCTACAAAGATCCTGATCAGACTGCGCAGGCTGCTCTTGAAATTTGTTGCTCGCCAAAGCCAGCATCTACTTTTCTGAATGCACGTAATGTTGGCTATATAAAGTCTAGGATTTGAAATACCTCGTCTTGATGTGGCAAGGTTTTCTGCGTCTTGGTATTCATAGATGGGTCCCGGGTGATTTGTCCACAAAAGGGCTTAGCTTTGAGGCATTAATTATTTTTGATAGGCATTAATACGTGCAAGTATATTTATAGCCTTCAACGAGGCATGACAGTGCGACGTCCCAATAACAGCCACCATTGGGAAAAAGCATAAAATGAATTTTGTGTGGAGTTATTACCCTAATCCTGCTCAGTGTGGGGAATCCACGTGACAAAATGATTAGGTGCACAGTTTGTTTCTATTTTTAGCTCCGCATCAGGTAGGATTTTTTAGAACATCTTGATTTATACCTGATGGAATTTGTTCAAATAAAGCATAGAGTGCGCGGAAAACCAAGCTCTTTCTAATGGTGTAAGCGCTTTTCTGCAATCTGGTCTGATTCTCAAGAACATTCGGAGAATGTTTTTCGTCAAAATTCATGTACATTGTCCCGGTAGCCCAGAATGACAGCAAACACATTCTTCGAATGTTCTCGAGAATCAGACCAGATCGTAGAATAGCGCTTACAGTAAGAGCTTGATTTTCCGCATACTCTGCGCTTTATTTGTACAAATTCCATTCGGTATAAATATATTCTAAAACCTCCTACCTTATGCGGAGCTAAAAATAGTAACAAACTCCGTGTACCTAGTCATTTCATCACGTGGATTCCCCACACTGCTGCTGTGCACGACTATTTGCGCTATAAAGGGATAGAAATACTTGAGTGCTGCTCAGGCCCTCCAGGAACAAGGCTTATCTGTTAGTTCTAGGTTACGCAAGTAATCCATTCCTTCCTGCAATACCTATATTTGGCGCCAATGTTTTAAAGTTCGTTTTTTTTTTTTGTTTTTTTTGTTGTTGTTTTTTTTTACAAAAAACTTTAAAAAAATCGGTTTGTCACCGGACTCTATCACGTGATGGTCAAGTGACCACGGCTGATCCATTATAAATGATAAGCTTGTCTATTGATTCGTCATATGTGCGATTCTGAATGAAATCGGTGAAAAAACGAGGGAAAAGGGATATAAAATGTGCTCCGGTAAGGGTACCTCTTCCGTAGACCCCGATCAGAAGAATGAAATGCAGCAGAAATTCAAAAAACGGTTAAATGTATACTGGAATGTCGAAAATTGAACCTATTGTTAAAGAGATATGACAGTGTTAAGATGTGACTGTTGATGAAAGTTTTACTGTAGGTGTAGAGCTTAAAGGCTCCATAGTCCTCAAAAATTGATATTTTTTTTTTTTATCAAAGAAAGGTTTAATAAATTGATATATAGTATTATTACTATCACAAAATGTGGCATCTGGCTGCGTGTAAAATTTCTGTTAGTCTCTTGTTTTTGAATTGGATAAAAAGTGAAATGATTTTTTACGGTATCTCTGAATTAATGTTGGCAACAATAATTAAGAGATACGATAAAAAATCATTTCATTTCAAGAACGAGAGACTAACTGAAATTTTACAGGCTGTGAGATGCCACATTTTATGATTGTATTAATACCATATATCAATTTATTAAACCTTTCTTGGATAACAAAATGTCAGTTTTTGAGGGCTATGGAGTTTTTAACTGATGTTGCTTACTTATATATAATAGGCAACAAAATATGTTTAGTCACAGTTTTACTGCATTACTTTAGATAATATAATAAACCAAACTGTAAAACAAATACAGTCGACTCTCGTTATCTCGAATTCCAAGGGACTCTCTGAAATACTTAGAAATATCCGTACTTCGACATATCAGATTTGCAGAATTGAGGAAAAACTAATTCGAATAGCCACATTTAACAAATATATGTGTAATTATACTCTTGAAGTTAGAGATATATTGTAAATATTATGGAAAAGAGAAGAAATTGCTCCTTAGGAGCTATTTCTCCTCTTTTCCAAAATATTTTTTACATGTTGTTAGATTTTCATGTTCAGGCAGGGACCAGATTTTCACTTCGAGATAAACTGTTGTTCGAGATAAGCGAGGTCGAGATAGCGAGAGTCAACTGTAAATACAAATACCATTTTGTTTAGCTTAAACATTATGGTATCTTATTTAGAAACGATTTCACTGTTTAGGTTTATTTGAATGGTCAGATGCTAATATCTATATCTATTTTTGTTTCTTCAAAATCTTAAAGTATAGGATTTTTCTTGATAATCTCATTTATGTAGTTAATTATATCTACTTTACAGATCAGTCCCGGAGGTTATTACAACAGATGGGTATACTGGAAGAAGAAGTTGACCTTACCGTAAAGCCACCTCCGATACCTGAATGAAAACTTGAAAGACTTGTTTTGATGGCATTTATATACTCATCAGCATGGTCACAGCATTCCCTGCAAGGTTGGATGTGTGCCGAGCAACGACTCGGGTCAGCGGATCCGCGCAGTCCGATCAGAGTTGTACAGGCTGATCAGAGTCAACGCAGGGCACGAACGGTAGCCAAGGATCCAAAGCGTGTTCAGTCGGACAGCGAAGATTGATCAGACTGTGCGGATGCACAGGCTGATCTGTCATCACTGGATGCTCATGCAATATTGCAGGAAATGCTGTGTCCGGCTCATATGTAACATATAACATCTAACTATATATAATTTTAAGTAGACTGGTTCCAGTCTCCAGTGACTAAATATTTTTTTCTTATAATTTGCTTAATAACTAAAATAAAACCAAAGTAATGTCAAGACTATAAAGGCTGGTCACTAGTGACCAGCCTTTATAGTCGTGATATTTTTTGGTTTTATTTTAGTGGATTATCAAACAGAAAAATGAGAACTTTAAGCAGAAAGTGAAGTTACATAGCAGACCAAAGAAAACAGACAAATGAGCCACTGTAAGACAAAGTCCCTTAATAACTGCAACCGACGAAGACTCGCCTATTAGCCTATACATCCACATAGTCTGATCAGTCTTTGCTGGGCGCTCTGTAGATAGTTTCAATTCTTCTCCAGGCGGACAGCGAATCCTCTGATCAACATTACGAAAACATACCTATATAGTTTTGACCTCTTTAAACACTTTTATATAGTAAAACTGGGGTTTACAGGGGTATACATTATTTTTCTTATTTCTGCTCAAAAACATAGATTGTGGTACTCGTTAGAATCGCCTCGCCGAGGCAGTTCTAACGAGTACCACAATGTATGTTTTGAGCAGAAATATAAAAAATGTCAGAGTTTTTTATCTGAAATTTTTCAGTTTTTGTAGGTGACATTTTCTATATATTTCAATAGGCGTGTTTTCGTAATGACAGCGCGGAAGCATAGACTGATCAGTCTTTGCTGGGCGCTCTGTGGATAGTTTAAATGCTTCTTCAGGCGGACAGCAAATATTGTGATCAAACAACGCGGAAGCATAGACTGATGAGTCTTCGCTGGGCTCATATGACCAGGCCCCGAGGTTATAAAACATTTTTCATGCTCGATAAGCTGAGCATGAAATTTTCTCTGCTAATAAATATGAAAATGCCAACAATAGTTGGCTTTTTCATATTTATTAGCAGAGAAATGTTCATGCTCAGCTATGTTTAGCAAGAAAGAATTTGCAATTATTAGTAATTTGAGATTTATTTGCGGGACAAATTTCATGCTCAGTTGAGTTGAGGATTGAAAAAAGTTTTATAACCTCGAGGCAAGGTACATTTTTCACACTGCGGCTTATCAGAGCATTATTTCTAAATACTAATAAGCAGTAAACTTTCATCGCGTTTGACCACTTGGCCACCGAAGCTGGGCCATAGAGAAACGTTTGCGCTCTCTTGGCAAAATCTACAGAAGACGCAATATCCCTTGTCATGGTGAATAAATTAAGATGCCACGCCTACTTCTAATATCCAGCCAATCAGATTACTTGATACGGGTTTTTGATATAAATTCACATATTTAATGACAAACAGTGCAGATCCAGATCAGTTGGCTTCTTCAGAAGCCAACTGATCTGGATCTACATTATTTGCAAAGACAGGGCATGTCGTGTTCAGCAAGAGAAAGGTTATAATTATTATTATTATTATTTTTCAGAAAATAAGGTGTGATAGTTCATACAATTTTCTTATCATGAGACGATTTGCACGAAATGTCAGATTCTATTTTTTGTGGAAAGTTGGAAAGCAATTTGCATGAAATGCCAAACCATACTCGTATTATTGGTAAAAGGAGAGTTATTTGCTTGAAATGTCAAACCCTTTTCTCTGAAAAAAAAGTTAGAAAAAAATCATTAGATTGTCTTCTGTTGACTTTTTATCCAGCGTGCTAAGCGTTAATTGACCGTGTATGAAGAATTATGTGCGCCATATATATTTGTAAAATAAAATTTATGATATTGTTTACTTGTTGGAGAAATAAAATTTTAATAACACTGCTACGCAATTGATTTGAAGAAGTGTCATGGCTGTGATCTTTTCCAACACATAAATAAGTCATATAAGGCAAATACGCAACTTGTTATGGATAATGCATCAAACACAATCATGGGAGGTTATTTATTTTTTTATGCGTACAGACTAGTCATTTGGCGTTTGTATAACAATGGCATATTTTATGATCCGCAGAAAGATCTAATATGTCATTATAATAAGATAATTTGTTCTTTTAAACGCAAGCTATTACATTGCTTATTATATAAATAATTTGCAATTTAAGTCAAAAGAAAAGAACACGTTTGTTTTGCTGCCATTTAAGTTTTATATTAAATAATATCGCTCCATATATACAATGTAATATATTTTCTTCAACACTTAATAACCCTTTCCTGTAAACTCATATGTGAACAACATTGTAACAGCATCGTTCCGATGTCGCTGCGACTTCATGCAGCGATATCGGAACGGACGTTGTTACGATGTTGTTTGTTTGCGGAGTCGTTGGCATTCAAAAACTACAGTTATGGTTCAAGAAAAAAAAACTGAATATAAAGAAACTAAAAAGAAAGAAAGAAAATAAATATACACACTTTATGTAAAGTTACAACACTGACGAAAAGCGCAATAAAAAATGTTTAGGATCGTCACGTTACATGAATACACTGTAAGTCAGGATGATTCTGAATAATTTATGATTGTAATAATAAGTTTAACTTCTAAAGAGTCATCACGAAAACATGCCTATATAATACTGACCCCCTTAAACCCCATTTTTATATAGTAAAATTGGGGTTTACAGGGGTATACATTATTTTTCTTGTTTCTTCTCAAAACATAGATTGTGAGTACTCGTTAGAACCGCCTCGGAGAGGCGGTTCTAACGAGTACCCACAATCTATGTTTTGAGCAGAAATAGGAAAAATAGCGGAGTTTTTTTTATCTGAAAATTTTCAGTTTTTGGAGGTGAAATTTTCTATATATTTGAAGAGGCGTGTTTACGTAATGGATGTGCAAATGACGGGTCTGTACACATTATGTAACTTGTTAGCTGGTCATTATGTTATTTTACTTCTATCTGGATCTGTAAACTTTGCCTGAAAAGTTTAAGCCAACTACCATACTATGCTTGTTCACAATAGAATAAAAATAACATTATATAATTAGTATTTTATGTAGGCCAGGTTGTGTGGTTGTTGACTTGAAATTATTGCTGTTTTGTTAAACTCCGATATTAAATATCGAAATCAATGCATTAAAAATTAAATGCAGATCATATCATGTTTTTCATTAAATTACCTGTTAGATTTATTGTAGTAACAATTTTTCTAGCCGTCTACCGAAATGGATTAGCGAAATATAATCATATTCTTTCAATGGTTATAAATTGTTTACCATATGTATCCAAAATATTCGGACAGACTTGCCTGAGCATACAAGTTAGACCTAGATCAGACGCTGCAGAACGCGGCGTCTGATCAGGTTCTATACTACAGAGAACCCTCTTTATACCGACACTCGATACAACGACAACATTCGTTATATTGACAATTTGACTGTCACGAAACTTTCGCTTAAGAGATAAGAATTAATCTCAAATTATGCAAGAATATTGTATTTAATACTTCAAAAACATATGTTTTGGATATTTGTTAGAATCGCCTCAATGAGGCGATTCTAACAAATATCCAAAACATATGTTCTGTGAAGAAATATGAACAAAACAGTACCTTTCCTACATACCAATCTGCCCATTAAGTATTCTGTACAACAGCAAATTCGTTTTAATGGCAACGTCTTTGGAAACAAATGCTGTCGTTGTAACGAGGGTTCACTGTATTTGCCTTCCATCCAGCAATTTTAGGCATGTCATCAGGTAGCAAACAAACGTGTTCATATTGTACAAGTATGGCAATGAGTTAAGGTGTCCTAATGTTTTGCGTAAGTACGGCATTATGCAAAATGGTAAATTGAATTTATTTTTTATTACGGTATCCATTAAAATGTAACTGACACTAATGATTCATCGTATAATCAGCAGTGATATATTCAGCCGTAAAGCGCTAAGCGAATTTGCAACAGACGACATTCATTTTTTTTTTTTTTTTCAGGGAATAAGACTTGACATTTACATAAAATGTCAAAATATAAGTGAAGATACCCAGGAAACGCCACAATCACGAAGCACAGACTTCTCGAGGCACAAAAAGAAGGAGATATAAGGAACAAATAATGATAAAAGAAACGCCACAAATGAAATCACATACGCACGCACAAAGAAACAAAGAACTGCAGCAGAGCAGAGTTTTCCCTGACTCGCATTTTGGCTGTTTCTTTCTCCCAAAACCTTGTGCTGGACCCTCAAACTTAAGGGGCAAGGGTCCTTAGTGATGCATATATTAATAATCCAAAATTAATTTCATTTATCTATGGCTTTGTATGTTACTCTATTAGTGATCTAAAGGGCAGGAATTATCATTATTTGGTCAACAGTTAACCCTTAAAGCTCTGAGCAAATTTGTAGCAGACGACATTCTAAAATATTCTTTTTGTTGTTTTTCAGAGGAAATAAGACATGCCATTTCATGTGAATCATCTGCCTAGCAGATGATTCACATGAAATGTCAAGTCTTATTTTTTCTGAAACATAAAGCATTTCAAAGTTTCGTCTGCTGTAGTTGTGATTAGTGCTTTAAGGGTTTACAGCTTTAATACTACAAACCCCTTATTATATTACAGGACCCCTTAATTCCACATAAGGGAGTCTCTGGAATCCTCATTTTAAAACTCTGAGGGAAACCCCTGAACAGAGGAACCGCCTTGGAACGGTCAGCAGGAAGTCTGCTCTAGCTGAGATTAGCGCTTTAAGGGTTGATATCGGAAGATCTTTGAAAACTTAAATTAAAGTAAAGCCTGTACGAAATCTCCAGACACTAATTTCATCTGAGGACACAGACGAAATATAAATCGAAGTTTAATAGGGAAAACAAAAAGAAATCACACAAAACAGAAAACAAAACGGACAGAGCAAAATGTCGAATACGTGCGGCTGCAGCCACAGTGCCAAATTGTCAAGACCCAAGTCAGGGTTCTATACTCTATGCCATTCATTTAACTGTTTTAAACACATAAACATGATCTAGTTAGTCGAGACTAGCAACATTAGGTTGACAATGAAAACTTCGACACTTCAAAAAGTTTCATTATTGGTTGTTTCTTTTTGCTGTTATAGGTCATTTGTTTGTGTTGAGGTTTTACGGCCCAGTCAACCCAGTGGGGTCATGTCGAGCGCGGTCAGTTTACCTAACCACACGTTTACTGGGCAGGCTTAGTCCTCCAAGCGGTTAACCAGTATTGTGCACATTCTTTCGCCAGAAACTGACAACTGCCCTTCTTGAATCAGCGGAAGGGAGAGAATGACCGTAGAAAATATTTCATGATCAATCTCCACGAAAGAATGTTGCCGACCTCGGCGGGGGTCGAACCCGCGACCTCCTGGTCTCCAGTCGGACGCGCATCCAACTGCGCCACTGAGACCGGCTTCTTATAGGTCATTATGCCATCGGAATAGGAAGTATGCCATAGGTAATATACAGTATAACCTCAATGGCTCGTTTACCGTGGATGATTCGAACTCTTTTTCAGTCCCTATTAAATTCTTTCAATAGCTTAAGAAAACAAATATTTAATGATTTTGTTTTCTTATTTTATCATGGAATTGTATGTTGTGTGTATTCATTAGAATCGCCTCATCGAGGCCATTCTAATGAGTAGACACAACATACAATTATTGTGTAGAAAATCGAAAATATTTCCCTAAATTATCGCTATTTGCTTCCTGAACTGGTGCCATGAATACCATCAGTGGCTCGAACTACCCATGTCTCGAACGAATTTCCATGGTCCTGAAGATGTTCGAGCCATTGAGGTTCGACTGTATATAGAGAGATATTATCATTCCGTCCGTCAGTCTGTTTATCCATCTGCCCGTGCATCCTTCAGTTAACTGTTGTGTTGAGTTTTGGTTACGTTCGTTTGCTTTGCTCCTATTTCTTTATTTGAAGTGGTTGCTAAGTGGTTACTAGGTCAAAACTGTGTATAAAGTTCTTTTGCTTTGCTTATATTTCTGAAAGTCTTCACACTCATTTAGTGATGGTTTAGATACAGGTCAACTGACACAGTCTTTCCACTGATGCAGACCAAATGACAAAGCCATGGATCGTTAACATTTATTTTGCTTTGCTTATGTTTCTGAATGTCTACTCTTGAGCTGATATGTAGTTAGTTTACTACATGGTGGGTACAGCTCAGATGACAGTTAATAAACATTGAAGCTTTGCCTTAGCTTAGACGGTGGCACCGGAAGGCAATGTACGTTATCCCCTGGTCACTTTTATACAAACTTTACGACAAAACTTAGTGGGAAAGTGATAAGGTGTCCCAATATTTAGAGTAAATACGGCATTCCCAAGCTCTTAATGGGCACTGAAGTTGAAAAAATTGTATTTGAAAAAAAAAAAAAAAAAAAAAAAAAAATACCAAACTTCAAAAGAGTGAATTCTTTTCCCAGGATTTGGTACCTGTATATCAGTTAAATGTGTAAGAAGTAGGCCTATTAATGAAGTCTGTTGGACAGAACAAAGTTTTGAAAACACGCAGATTGCAGGCGCAGCGCCCAGCCACTCGGAGATGACCATTATAAACACTGAGTCACTCTACCATATCAGAAATATTGTTTCGGTAATGCAAATAATTATCTCAACTGTTTAAATTTTCAGATTATTGTATGCGAATTAAGTATTTCTTATTATCACGGTGTACAAACACAACGTACCAAATCCAAAATTTCAGAACCAAGACATAATGAGGTATCACCAAGACAGAATACGCGAAACTGATACTCCATAATGGGTTGTTATGCTCTTTTGGCTGTGCTGAAACACTTCAAGCCATTTTTGTTGATCCTCGTGGATACAGTGTTCTTAATTTACGGATCTAAGTTGGGTCATGATCACTAATAATAAGTGTGATATCATCAAAATTATGACCCGCTCGAGCGTTTTGGTTTTCTAGTCAGATCTGTGGAGATTTAATATTTCATTCACTGCATTTCTGTTTCACTAACGCATATCTCTTGTGATAGATAATGCAGCTGCTTTAACATCAGATCAAACTTTACTGTGCTGTGAGTGACATTCAGGGCCAGGTGTCATGGTGGTGTTAGAATACTGGTTTGCGCGCTTTATCCACATAGTCCTAAGTGGAACATATCCATAGATTTGTCTTGGGAGAACGTTAGGATTGAGTTGTGCTCTGACTAGACTGTCCCTCAAATTCTTTGATCGACTTTAACCCTTGTCCTGCTGAACCCGGATATACCCTGCCTTTACAAACAGTGTAGATCCAGATCAGTTGGCTTCTGAAGAAGCCAACTGATCTGGATCTGCACTGTTTGCCATTAAGTATGTGAATTTATAGCATCAATCTGGATCAAATAATCTGATTGGCTAAAAATTAGAAGTGGGTGTGGCATCTTAATTTATTCAGTAAGACAAGGGTTAAGCTATCATTTTTCTCTGAAAACAATACTTCCTTGAAATGTTCCGAGGAGGAAAGTTTGCTCCCCTGACTCTTGTTTTTATGTATTTGTCATTCTGTTTTCGTCGTTAATGTTCCTGCAGACAAGTTCTCTGATTTCAAAGATCTCGAATTATAGTTTAGCCAATAGCGTTGTTTAACAAATATACTTCTCCAGATATATTATCATTCTGTTGGTGAATCCACCAAAATCCGTCATTTATTAGAAAAGAAAGTCTTTGTAGTGTATACTTTTCTTTACTTTTCGTACTTTTATCGTTTACTGTGAAAAAAGCAAAAACACCCCAGGCACTTATCTTTCTTCAAGAAATTCTTGCTTATGAGTAATAAGTAATCTTTCAGAAAATTTCAGCATCTTTCTTGTAAGTTTTTTCGAGAACTGTTATGGGTGCACATCTTTTTATTGGTAACAAAGACTATGCGCGGAGGCATCATACTCGTACATTTGTCTTATATTGACTTGTCTTGTGTCGTCTGGGGCATAGACTGAATATGGACTTTGAAGCTATGTTTCTAAATAATCTGAAAGCGTGGGGCTTACAGACTAGTTTAGAGTCTATTTATGAGATATTGCGTCGCACGTCACAGGAATTATCATCCCGCATGTTTCACAAAACCTGAGATAATGATAACATCTTCCAAGCAAACATACAACTTCCCAACAACGTCGTTACAACGTCTCTTCAACGTCGTGACGTTGCAGCGACGTTGTAACGACATCGTTGCGACGTTGTGTGTTTGCTTGATTTGTTCATGTACTTAGAGCTGCTTTTAAAATGCCAAATCCACAGCTATAAAATTGCAAAGAAAATGCTCCAAGATATGTGGCGAGGTTTTATGTGACATTCACCTCGATCACAAACCACAAACCATAATATCACTCTTCGAAAGAAAGTGTCTGTGTCTTGATTATAAATTACTGCCCAAAGGATTCTTTGTCATTCTGTTCCAAACTCTTCATGATTACTTGTTTCTGTTTCATTGTTTCTTATTGAGGCTTACAAAGTTTTCATTTTAGTTAACTTGGGTACCTCTTGTTTTCGTTTCAAATATTTATAAAACTGCACGTATTTTCTCAAACTTCTGGGCCCAGTTGCTCAAAATTAACGATGTTGTTAGTTAACGTATCGTTAAAATGGCATATACGCTAATATTTTTGTTGAAAAAATGTGAGTAGCTTTTGCATTTGCAAAAGCAACTCACATTTTTTCAGCAAAATACCCACGAATTAGATGTATTTACTAGAAAAATGAACATTTTGACCACTAACGAGCTCGTTAAGTTAACGATGCTTTGAACAACTGGGCCCTATATTTAGTACAAATGGGATGGGGTGCATGCAGGCGTTTCAGTATTTTTCAGCTTTTAAATTGGACTCTCTTTTTAGTTCTGTCTTCTTTTATACTGCATAAAACTGTATTTATTTAAAGTCCAATTTTTTCTCCTTTCTAAAAGTGGTCGTATTACCAGGTCGGTCTTAATATCGAATGTAAAACATAGCTCCAGCTAAGGTGCTTTTTATGCCCCGCCACCAAAAAAGTGGCGGGGTATTATGTTATACCCTCTGAAATTTTGAGTGTCCGTCCGTCCGTCCGTCAGCGCCCCCACCATTCGTCTGTCCGCAACTCCACCTACAGTTTTAGGGCAATCCTTTTCAAACTTTACAGACGCTTTTAGGATGGTCTGAAGATATGCATATTGTTTTTTCAGAATTCTGAATTATTTTTTGTCACATTTTTTTCATTTTTAACAGACTTTTTTTGAGCCCTAATACTACATAAATTTATAGGGAGTATGTACCTTCTGCCCGCAACTTCCCCTACAGTTTTAGGCCAATCCTTTTCAAACTTTACAGGCGCTTTTAGGATGGTCTGAAGATTGCATATTGTTTTTTCAGAATCCTGAAATTATTTTTTATTATACTTTTTTCATTTTTAACTTAGACTTTTTTCGAGCCTTAATACTACAGAAATGTATGGGGAGTTTGTACCTTCTGCCCGCAACTCCTCCTACAGTTTTAGGCCAATCCTTTTCAAACTTTACAGGCGCTTTTAGGATGGTCTGAAGATATGCATATTGTTTTTTCAGAATCCTGAAATTATTTTTTATTACATTTTATCACATTTTATCATATTTTTTTGCATTTTTAACTTAGACTTCTTTCGAGACCTAATACGACAGAAATGTACAGGGAGTATGTACCTTGTACGCGCAACTCGTCCTACATTTTCAGGCCGATCCTTTTGAAACTTTACACATGCCTTTAGGATGGTCTGAAGATATGCATATTGATTTTGCAGAATCCTGAAATTATTTTTTATTACTTTTTATTGCATTTTTATCTTAGACTTTTTGGTGTGTTTTTTTTTTTTTTTTTTTGTGTGTGTGTTTTTTTTTTTTTTTTTTTTTTTTTTTTAATGAAATAACTGTTTATTGCTTCTCTTCATGTTTAACTTAGATTGCTTTAAGCCCTCAAACTACAGAAGTGCATAGGGAATATGTCCCTGTGTGGCGGGCATGGTGCATGGCTTGCAGTTTTATTTCAACCAAGAAGTACTGATAGTTTTTTCTTATTTCTCCACAAAAAATATGTTTTGGATACTCATTAGATGCGCCTCATTTTATAAGCCAATATACTTATCGTTAGGTTTTCAGTTTGTTACTGTATACTTGCATAATTAGCCCCTTAACGTCGAAAAAAAAAAATATCGTCTGCCAGATGCGCCCAGCTAAGATTCAGATCAGCATGCGCATTCGCGCAGTCTGATCGGAATCTTCACTGGGCACATTTGAATAGCCAAGGTTGCAAAGCTTCTTATGCGGAAACGAAGACTCTAATCAGTCTGCGCGCATGCGCAGGCTGATTTGAGTCTTGGTTTGGAGCACATGTCAGAATGCACGTCATCTCTCGTTGGGGCTAATTTGCTTTTGATTAATGAAGAATTGTAAAATAGCAAGAAGGGTCTCTCTCATCTCCCCAAATGTGATTTTCGTCTACATGTATACATATATGATAATATATATTTACATGTCTATATATAAGTCGTTTACAAACGATATGTATATAGCAAACTGAACCTAACACTATTTTGTTAAATACTAAACGCTTTAAACACATTAACGTATCATTTCAAAGCAAAATCTCACCCAGTGAATTTTCTAAACCCCGTCTACCAATATTTTTATATTGACAATAAAATTTAGATAACACTAAGTCAAAACAGTTTCTTTTAGCACCGAGTTTATAGTATACGCATTTATTTCGATTAAAGGGGACTATTCATGTGGTCATTATCGGTATTGTCAATTCTCTTTAATTGAGACTGCTCTTATAATATCGAAGGTTATTTTGATTTTCTGTTTTGTTAAATCCTTTATGATCCAAGTCGGGCTATCAATAGCAAAGGATATTTTATTATACCGATCTATTATAAAGCAACATATCAAAGGCTGTAATGCGACAGCTCCGTCCAAAAGTCCAGGTTAAAAACATAAACTCTGTGTGGAGACTGAAATGTCATATGCGAACATTGAAGGCCCTGACCAGAGTGCGCATGCGCAGTCTGGTCGGGGCCTTCACTGTTCGGGCACATAATATATTTGTAGAATTTTAAATTTAAAGGGCCCAGCAAGGTTTAGTGTTGACCATGGCTGATATTCACATGTTGCAGTGTTTCGTTGTTTTGTTGTTGTTATTCTTCTTCTTGTTTTTATATGTGTGCGTGCGTTCGTGCGTTCGTGCGTGTGTGTGTGATTTATTTGTGTTATATGGATCTTTCGAATGAAGGCAGTGAATCGCACCTTTTTCAGCCCATATAATAATGAAATACTCATCAGATCCTGCGATGCTATAGGCAACGTTTGGGTGGTCGGGTGGTGCGAAGGTGTCATGTATTTTATGTCACCGGGGCGTCCAGCTGATATTGGCTTACAGTTGGGCAAGGCCTGCTATCCTTGTAGCAGGTAAGGGTAGGGAGGTGATGTTCTTATTTCTTCTGTTTCTTCACTTTCGTTCCTGTTCCTCTTTCTTCCCTGTCCCTCTCTTTCATCTCTTCTGCTATCTCTTCTGTCTCTTTTCTCCCTTTCTCTGGGAGACGACACAAAATGACCCACAAGGGCTGACGTGTCGTTAAACCCCGATACAATCAATATAGGCAACGTCGCCGCATTGATAAGAGCTCGTAGCGTGTGGGTTCGAGTCCCAGAAAAAGCACTGTTTTATGTTTTGCTTTGCCTGCATGTGAGTACAGCACCGCCCTGTAAGATCTCTGGCACAGCGTACGTAAAAAGAGCACCATTGTTCATACATGCTTGGACCCAATATACATTATTACTAGGTCCAAGATACATGTATCCCACATCTTTACACAGGTTATAAAGAACCATTTCATCACCCATCGATTAAAAGCAAGTCAGGAAATGAGCCGCAATGTCAGAAAACGTACCTTTAGACATAAGCGCCCAGTGAAGATTCAGATCAGACTGCGCATTCGCGCAGTCTGATCAGAATCATCACTGGGCGCATTTCGGATTACCAGGGGTACAAAGATTCATCATGCGGGCAACAAAGACTCTGATCAGACTGCGCGAATGCGGTCTGATCAGAGTCTTCGTTGGCCGGACGTCCAAAGGTACGTTTTCTCACGTTACGGCTCAAACGATTATAAAATCGTTCGGATTATATCTAGGAATTCACGTATCGATCCATCGATCAATGTCTTAGACTGGTTACTCGGATGTTCAGTAATGTATGAACATCCGTCTTTTGTTAATGCCAATATTCTATAATCTTAACATGACGTCTGCATGCGACTCTGATGTTTACGTCGGTATTGATAGACTATTTTATGCCCCCGCCATTCGAAAAATTTTAGAAAGGGTATATACTGTACCCCTATCCGTCCGTCCGCGTCCGCGTCCGGCGTTAGCAATCTGCGTTTAAGTTGTTTTATTTTGTTTTTGTTTTTTTTTTTGTTTTTTTTTTCGGGCGGGGGCATCCGTGTACTTTGGAAACATTTCTTGTCAAATTATAGTCGCATTGCAAAATATTTCTAGTCATATTATAGTCGCATTAAAAATCACTGTCGTCGGCTGAAAATTTTACACAAAATGCTAAAAATTAAGCCATATTTGTGTGAGGCAACGTATTAACTCTCCCAGCAGGCACACAACGTTGAAACATTGTCGATGCAACGTGGATTCATTGACGTTAAATCAGTTGTGAATCGACGTTTTTTCAACGTTGTGGGCCTGCTGGACTATCCTGCTGAACCCGAATATGCCCTGCTTTGCAAACAGTGAAGATCAAGATCAGTTGGCTTGAAGAAGCCAGCTGATCTGAATCTGCACAGTGTATGTGAATTTGTATCATCAATCTGGATACGAGTATTCTGACTGGCTGCAAATGAGAAGTAGGCGTGGCATCTTAGTTTATTCTGCATGGCAAGGGTTAATAACATCTGGTCAAGGCCTATTTTCACTATTCATTATGCAAGTTATGATTCCAGATTGCGCAGGTCATACCCAGAAATAGATACGCCTACTGATCTAGGAGTAGTAACCCATTTATGCCTAGCGTCCCATAAAAGGGACATTGGCTAACATTGTAGACCCAGATCAGTCGTTGCAGATCGCAGCGTCTGATCGATGTCTAACTGTTTGCATTTAATATATGAATTGCTATATAACATGGTAATAATAAAAATTAAACAAAGAACTCTTCTGTTGTAAATGGACCAGTCCAAATAGTTAAGATAGAAGAATCCACTCGACACAATTTGGTTAAGAACCCTGTTTGTGTGACACAGTATATTAACCCTTGGCTGAATAAAGATGCCACATCCACTTCGAATTTCCAGCCAATAAGAATGTTGATACAAATTCATATACTGAATAGCAAATCGTGCAGATCCAGATCAGTCGGCTTCTTAGAAGCCAACTGATCTGGATCTACACTGTTTGCAAAGGCAGGGTATATCCAGGTTCAGCAGGACTAGGGCTAATAGCAATAGTCAAGGCATACGTTCACTCCTCAACCTGAAAGTTAAAATGCCAAACGACGTAGGTCATTCCCAGAAATAGGTGCGCTTGCTGATCGAGTAACATTAAGTTGAATGGTTACACCTGAAGATTTCGCTGCCTTTCTGCAACTGGAAATAACTACTTTTGCAGACAGAAAGTTATCTCCCAAATATTTGAAACAACCCATTTATGCTGAGTGGACTCTTCTACCTTAACTCTTTGGACACTTTCATTTCAATATAAGGAGTGTCTGGTCAGGTTTTTTTTTTATTGTAACCATATCTTATAAAAATTCCTGTCCAAGATGCAAACAGTGTAGACCCTGCGATCTGCGACGTCTGACCTGGGTTTGCACTCTTTGCGAATGTCCCGTTTATGGGACGCTATGCATAAATGAGTTTTAAAAAACAGGGCTACTCTGAAAGGAAAGAATTTGCCCGCACAGGGAACAAATTCTGTCATTTACTAGAACCCTCCAATGAGAAGGGAGACCAATATGTACACATACGAGTTATTTACCTTGAAGGTCTATCTACTGTATATAAATAATGCTAATTCTTAAGTTTATTTCAGTTGGTTTCTAAACATAAAAAAAAAAACAAACAAAAAAACTGCCAAATGTTTTCCAGTGGCTTGAAAGAGAAATATACTGTCTGGCATAAATCGGATCCCTTTTTAGTTTTCCTAACAATTTTAATGCTAGATTAAATTTCCCAAACAAGCAAAAACATTTAAATAGGCAATATTGCAATTAAGTGATACTCAACAACAAAGAGTTACTATCAATTGATACGCAAGAGAAAAAAGCCCTTATGCCGTATGCGAAAATGGAAGGCCCGGGTCATCCCTTGTGGATCTATGTCTGCTCTTTTTGACTACACATTCAACAGTAGTATACACCGATTCTGTAAGAATGTCCTGCGCGTGGATGCGCAGACTGACCTAGGCATTTATTGCCCGCCTTTAGCACAAGGGTCTTTTTTTCTCGCGTTGTGCATTAAGTACATTGCTGTACGATGTTTAGGGGAAATGATGCATTTTCAATGGAGGCAACTCATTCGTTTTATCTCCCTTCTGAAAAGATGTCTAAAAGGAAAGAATTTGCTCTCCTGGAGAATGTCAAACACAACTTTCTTGGAAAAAAAATTCAAAATGTCGTCTGCTGAGAGTGTTTATACAGCATTCTAAGCGATAATGCGCTTAGCAGATTTTCGAACATAGACATTTTAAAGTACAATTTATAGTCACTATTAATCGCATTAATTTGTCAAAATCCTTTTGCTAGTTTTTCGACATGTCTAATGTAATGGAAAATGGACAAAATGGCAGCGGTAACAATTACGTAAACATTTAACACTTAAAACGCAAAGCAAACTTGCAGCAGACGACATTCTTATATATTATTATTATTATCTTTCAGTGAGAATAAGACTTGGCAGGCAGACGATTCACATGACATGTCAAGCCCTATTTTTTCTGAAATGAAAAACCAAAAATTTCAAAGTGTCGTCTACTGGCGTTGTGATTAGCGCGATAAGTGTTTAGCCACCCAAAGCAATGTTCTGTGAGCAGGTGTATCTTTCAATTCTGCGGTATTTTTCAAGTTTGTGATTTTGAGACTTTAATTTTGGACACCTTCCTTACCCTTACTATATCTTCTATGGAAGTAAAATATTCATGAAATTATTTTAGAAACGGATGAACGGGGAATGACTTAAATATACTTAATTGGATTTAATATATATTTGCATACTAGGACAGTGTGTATATATGTGTTAATGCGAGTGCGTTTGCAGCGAAATAAACACTTTAAATAATAATAATAATAATAATAATAATAATAATAAAAATTATAATAATAATAATTATAATACAATACTGCATTTTGAGAAAATATACCTTCTAGCATGCGTTGCCAGCGAAGACTCCGATCCGATCAGACTGATCGGAGTCTTCGCTTGGCGCTCTCTGGATAACCAGAGATGCAATGCTTCTTTGGTAGGAGAGCAAAGACTGATCAGACAGCGCTCATGTGCAGACTGATCTGAGTATTCGTTGGTTGCACATGTCCGAGGGTACATTTTTTCATGCAGTGACATATATAATTTTTTGAGCGCTAGAAGTGAATTTAGCAAATATCAAAATTAGAGATTTTTGTTTCTCTTAATTTCCTATTTAGAATGGGCTATATTTTATTTTAATCTTCAGTGATTAATTGAAAAGAGTGCGGTTTCCCTGATTCAGATCATCACGAAAACATACCTATATAATTTTGTCCCCCTTAAACCCCGCTTTTATAAAAATAAAACTGGGGTCTACAGGGGTATACATTAGTGTTCACATTTCTGCTCAAAAACATAGATTGTGGGTACTCGTTAGAACCGCCTCGGCAAACATAGATTGTGGTTCTCGTAGAACCGCCTCGGCGAGGCGGTTCTAACGAGTACCCACAATCTATGTTTTTAGCAGAAATATGAAAGATATCAGAGATTTTTATCTGAAAACTTTCAGTTTTTGGTGGTGAAATTTTCAATATATTTGAATAGGCATGTTTTCAAAATGTGAAGCCGATGGATTAACTGTTGATGTAACTATTTTTGTTCCATACAAGCAGTGTAATAACACGTGTACACGTGCTTGCAAGGTATGTTCACGTGCTTGCAGAACGGCACAGCTTTGCTTTAGTGAACAGCGAAGATCCAGACCAGCATACGCCTCCGCGCAGTCTTGTCAGAAACTTTGGTGCATGTATATATTAGCACATAGCTGTTTACTGAACATAACATTACTTGGAATTCGTTTTGCACTAAAATTTGTCAGAATTCTTAAATTTCTCTGGAAATCGTGCATGACGCTTCGTTTGATCTGTCTAGGGAAAGTTTCGCTGAAAAGCCAAGACATACCGAGTCTAACGGACGATTCACATTAAACGTCAAGCTTTATTTTCTCTGAAAGAATAATAGAAAACAAAGGAAGAATACAAAGAAAGTCGTTTCCCAGCTAGCATTCTTTATAAATCTATAGCGGGCCGTTTTCGGCCCGTCAGCTACCCTGACGGGCCGATAACGGCCCGCTATAGATTTATAAAAAATGCTTAGTGGGTTGCTGAAAGTTTGCTTAGCGGTTTAGGAGTTAAACTTGATATGTCTGTGATCAGGATTATGAGAAAAGGGTCAATACATATGCCAATGCCACCAGAGTAGACCCAGGTAAATCCTCGCGCATGCATCTTGGCTGATCAGGATCTACGTTCTTTACACAAAATAATTATGCTTGTGCATTATATTAGGGGCCAGTGTAGACTCAGATCAGATCAGACGCCATGGATGCGACGGATGTACTGAGTCTACGCTGAATACATGTTAGATAAAGTCATTTTCTAAATAAAGAGGCTGAAATATGCAAACAAACAGAGAAGGCTCTGATCAATTTATGTACTTGCGCGGGCTGACCGTGCCTTCGCCCTTTGCATATGCCATAATATAGGGATCAAACATGGTTTTTCATGCATAAACATTCGCCAGGTCCCGAGGGAGGTGTTGAAAACCGATGCCGGAGGCCGCGGTTTTCAACACCTGGCGAATGTTAATGCATCGAAAAACCATGTTCGATCGCTATTATTGCATAAAAACTGAAAACATTTGCTATATTTCGCGTTATTTCTTGCACTATTTTGTTTCGCCTTTTCACCGATGTCTCGCGAACGCAATTTCCACGAACTATGCTCGTTCTAGGGCCGGGCAGTACACATCTCGTAACGGCAGCAAATCTGTGGCCGCGGTACGATCATATTGAAAGTTGCGTAGCCGTGCATTAACAGCGCGTGAATTGTCTTGTTTATACACGGCTTTTCGCCGGTTAATGCACGGCTGTCAGTTAATAACGTGCGACACTGCGTTTTATGCAATAATTGCCCGTTTTATCCAGCTGCGACTTATTAGAACTACGCTTTGCGCATTGTCTACTGACGTGCGTGGTGGAACTCAGTGGGGATAAGGTTTGTCAGCATGGTTAATGTAAATTAAAGGAGAATTAATACACTTTGAAGGAAGACGACTCTGTCAAAATTATTTTCCCTCGCTTCTGAAAAAAGAAGCACATTTTGTTTTTCCTTTTAGAGTTGACCTCTTTTCAGAAGGGACTTCATGTGCAGGAAAGCCAGCAGGAAGTCACAAAACGTTGTCTCCCTTACAATATATGGCGGAAAAATTACCAAACGTATCTAGACCCCTTAAATACCAATAACGTGCAACGACGTCACTTCCGGTTTCAAGAAAATATCTTTTCACTACAGGAAGTATGGCAGAAATCTGTCAATGTTCACAATGAAAGCATTTAGTGCAAATTGTCAGGATTTATTTGCATAATGTCTAACGGTTTATTTACTTTTAGAAGCTGGCAGAACTTTAAGTATACTTCACAAAGTCGCTATAATTATAGAACCATCAATAAAAAGATCGCGGTATAATACTAAGCAGGGCCGCATTAAACAAAGAAAAGCGCCGGTATGAAAGAGTTTGCGCATGCGCACCTTTAATATGATTCTCGACGCAGCTTTTGAAAGAATGCAAAAAGATAAGATGGCGTACTGTTGAATATACAGACGAAACGTGAAAGCCCTGTTCAGAATGTACAGATGTGCAGTCAGATCCTAGCCTTCGCTGTTTGCATATGCGATAGACTCCTATTTTCCATGACACAATCCTGATAATGGGTTTGAACTAGATCATAAGAAAAGTTTCTTCTTGTCTGTTTGTTCTCTAAAAATCATTATCTAATCAATGTATCGGTATTGAAATTTAAAGATTTATAAAATGCTTCCACGTTCGCACAGTTAACATTTAAAAGCGCCAAGCAAAATTTGTAGCAGACGACTTTCTATTATTTTTTTATTTTTATTTTTTTTTTCAGGGAAATTAAGACTTGATATTTCATGTGAATCGTCTGCATGGCAGACGATTCACATGAAATGTCAAGATTTATTTTCCTTGTAAAATGGGAAAAAAAATCAAAATATCTGCTCCTGCAGTTGTGATTGGCGCTTTAAGGTTTAAATTCTGTCTTTCACAGTGGCATAGTCAAATACGGTACATTATTCTAGTTAGAGAAAAGACAATGTTTTCCTGTATGTGAAAAATGTAGTCCTAACTAGCCTGCGCACCGGTGTGATCCAGTCCGTGTTCGAAAGTATAAGGCGACTAATAAAGCTTTTTGACAAAGCTTAAAGCCCACTCTTCTCGTTCATGAAAAGGTGATTAATTGATAATAAAGGATAATTTATAACACCGTGACCTGTGATTTGAGGATAATGATTTGAACTGTAAAGTCAGAAAAGATTCGGACATGTCTTCTGATGAGCCTGGGCATCCGCGCAGTCTGATCAGAATATTCACTGGGCGGATTTTGGATAGCCAATGAAATTCTTCATGCGGCCAGCGAAGACTCTGATCAGACTAAGCAAATGCGCTGTGGCGTTAAAGTGCAGTGCAAAGAGGATTATCTGTAAAACTTGGACTGAGACATTGGCAAACAGTGCAGACCCAGATTAGACGCCGCAGAACGCGACGTCTGATCAGGATTTGCGCTGTTTGTTTAAATGACAGGAAGTTTAGGGTTAAATGAAACAATTGTAAGTCCCCGTTCAGGAACATTTTCATAGCCTACACTCAGAGACAGTCGACCCACCAGGACTGTCAGTGCTTTGATTGTTGTACTTAATCTTGCAGTTTCACTATGAATTTCATTATGACGTGGTTGAAGTCGTCATAGTTTGGTTACAACAGCAACCAGGGGATTCAGGCTTGATAATTTCATAACTTTATAGAAATGTCTAAGACTCAAGTCTGAGCGTCATAATTGCTATGGTAACGAAGCGATGTCATTAACAATATCTGCGTGGACATGCAAGGATGAAATTCATTGTGAAATTGAAAGATAATTTTGTGCATAAAAAATAAGTGTTTTTTTTTTAAATAATCATCCTCAGATCATTTAATCTGGCCCCGAGGTTATAAAACTGTTTTCATGCTCAACTCAGCTGAGCATGAAATTTGTCCTGTTAATAAATCTCAAATTACTAATAATTGCAAATTCTTTCTTGCTAAACATAGCTGAGCATGAAAATTTCTCTGCTAATAAATATGAAAATGCCAACTGTTGTTGGCATTTTCATATTTATTAGCAGTGAAAATTTCATGCTCAGGTGAGTTGAGCATGAGAAAGGTTTTATAACCTCGGGGGCCAGTTTATATAATAATTCAGTATTTATGATATTTTTGGAGCGAATCGTATTTTTTGGTACTCATTGGACCTCTTCGATGAGGAGATTCCAATGAGCATCCCTGCTATTCGTTTTGCTGCAAAACCACCAAAATAATAATGTCTAATGGACTGTCTGTCACTACTATGTGCGTAAAACAATAACATAAGGGAATGGAGAAAATATTTGAAGTTTATAAATTTCTTTATTTTAGCAAATTTCGAGTCATAGAATAAACTTCTTATCACCAGATATGGATTTAGTTTCTCTGTGCACAATATTCCGAAGGACGATGATATCTAGATACGCGCGACAATAGAAGAGTACACAGATATTACTTATGACTGACCGCGGTAACTGGGACAATCTGACCGCGGTAACAAAGACCATTTGACCGTGGTAACAGGGGTCATCTGACCGCGGTAACTAGGGCAATCTGACAGCGGTAACAAAGACAACCTGACTGCGGTAACAAGTACCACCTGACCGCGGTAACTAGGACCATCTGACTGCGGTAACAAGGACCACCTGACCGCGGTAACTAGGACCATCTGACTGCGGTAACAAGGACCACCTGACCGCGGTAACTAGGACCATCTGACTGCGGTAACAAGGACCTTCTGACTGCAGTAACAAGGACCATCTGACTGCGTTAACTAGGACCATCACTGGAACAGCCATGTCAGAATTCTCTACACCGACGACGCCAGTAGTGCCCGGAAGAAAACCTACGCAAACTTCAGAGGTAAAGCTTTCTGAATCCTACCGTTTAAGGGAAACAGACAAACCAGTTCTGAAAGACTTACCGCCACTTAAAAAGTATTTATGCCATTTAAAATGATGACGTGAGCTTTAACCTGCTTAAAGGGATAGGCTCACTAAGTTCATTTCATATCTGAAAATGGCCATCTTTAAAAATAAAAAAAAAAAAAAACAAAAAAACAAAACAAAAAACATCTTAGTACAACTTTGATCGAAATCGGTTAAGGAATGAAAAAAAGATATTGAAGTTTGAAATTAATGTCGCCGCCTTTTAGAATATTTAAAAGATGCAGGAAGATGCTGCATATATGAGCTAGCTGATAGTATGTATTCAAGAGAAAACAGTGTATAGGTATAGAGTAATAAATTATTAGTGCAGATGTGGTATAATGTTGCCGTTATGACCCCAGTTACAATAATGGCGGCTTCCACGATTGCATTATGTGTGTTCTTGCTTTTTTTTTTTTTTTTTTTTTTTGTCTTTTTTTTGTCTTTTTTTTTTTTTTTTTTTTTTGCCATAGTGCACATTAATCTTAGGAGCGCATTCAAAAAGTTAATATATAGGTATTTATTTATTTATTTATCTATTTATTCACTCATTTAAATAGTTCTGTAGACAGTTATATTCATTCATTTATTTATAAGTTTAGTTAGTTAGTTACAGTCAAGCCTCGATGACTCGAACATCTTTGGGATCATATGGGTAGTTCGAGCCACTGGGGTTAAGCATGGCGCCAGGTCAGAAAGCACATAGTGATAATTTAGGGAAATCCTCGATTCGCTACACAATATTTATATGTTGAGTGTACTCATTAGAATCGCCTCGAAGAAATTTCCCAAAATAGTTGTTTTCTTGAGCTATCGGAAGAATTTCGTAGAAGCTCAAAAACGAGTTCGAATGGTAAACGAGCTATCGGTGTTCGAGTTATCGAGGTTCGACTGTAGCTAGTTAGTTAGTTAGTGAGTTAGTGAGTTAATAACCGAATGCTACGGGACTCGTGAAGCACATAAATGTTCCGACAGCTAATCGGCTTGTAGCTACATGTTTGTTTTTTTTTCTTTTCTATCCGTAACATAAATTAATTTGCTACGTCTTTTTCTAGTTCGATATCTGGAAGCTGATCAAGCGAACAGACACGTCAAACCCGTATACCCTGGCACTGCGTTACCGTTGTGATACCAAGAAACCTATACCAACAAATAGACGTCAGAGGACGGCTACAGTGTCTCGACGTCGTCGGCGTGGTCGGCCGGAGTCGGGAACTGAGAGTGATAGTAGTGACTCAGTGAGAACCAGCAATACAGATCTCCGTGAAAACGATTCTTTCTTCAAAGATGACTATGACTTTGACGGTGAGTTAAGGTTTCCACATACTTGTCTCTTTCTTTAATCCTTTCACCCCTGACGACCTGAATCAAAGTACTGATAGCACTGGTGGGGTCGACTGAGTGTAGGCTGGGAATCTGGTCCTGAACGAGGACTTAAAACTGTTTCAATAAATTTGCAATTTCCTGTAATTAAAGCAAACAGTGCAGACCCTGCTCAGACGCCGCTGTAAGCGGCATCTGATCTGGATCTGAACTCTTCGTCAATGTACCAGTCCAGGTTTTACAGAGTGCCCTTTACACGGCACTCTGACGCCACAGTGACCAGAATACCGGAGCGGCTATAAATAACAGTTATTTGGATTTCGTACAAGCGCGCGGTTTTATTTCATTGGTCAATGATAATTACGTAGAGAGCAACATTAAGGAAATTTTGGTGTTTATATACTTCGGTTCGATTGGAAACAATCGACCGAAAAAGAGAAAAAGAATTCCATCTTCGAGTTTGGACATGTCCATTGTTGCAAACAGAGGTATTTGTCAAAAATAATAATAATAATAATAAAATAAAAAAATAAAAATAAAAAGGCAAATAGTGTAGATCCAAATGAGACGGCTTGTTACGAGCCGTCTCATTTGTATCTACACTATTTTCAATGATATCTGTTTTGGTCTGTAGGTATGAAAATGTTAAGTTCTTCTTTATCAAATCCTTATTGGTCATTTTTTATCGTCTCCTGGAGAAAATGAGAAAAGGGACAGAAGAAATAGTAGATGAGAGGAAGGGAAAAATAAAGAAAGATGTGGTAAAAAGAGAATGGCAATGCAGAACTGACATGGCTCCAGGGGCGGATTCAGAGGGGGTTCGCGGGGTTTCATTTTCATGGGAAATGTTGGATGAATTTAGGGAGCATACTTACCCTAAATACTCACTACCCTTATCCTTTACATTAACGTCACGTCAACAAGTCCATTTCTCTGTTACATTATACGTCACGTCAACAAGTCCATTTCTCTGTTACATTATACGTCACGTCAACAAGTCCATTTCTCTTCCTCTGATTGTTTGTAAAATTGCTGGGTAAGAGGCAAACAGTGAAGCAGGCCTTGATTAGACGCCGCGTTCTGTGGCGTCTAATCTGGGGCTACACTGTTTGGTCAGGCCTGTCTGTCCGAATACATGGAGTAAGTTTTGTAATTTGATCAAATCGAACCCCCTCATAAATCATCCTAGGTCCGCCCTGTGCCTCCTAGGTCCGCCCTGTGCCTCCTTCCCAACCTGCTGCAAGTAGAGAAGGCACTTACCATCACCCTACCTACCATCCATTTTCATGTCAACTGGCATGGAGTAACTGTATATTGTGTAAGAAAAATGGCTATCATTACGAAAACATGCCTATTCAAATATATAGAAAATTTCACCTCCAAAAACGGAAAATATTCAGATAAAAAACTCTGATATTTTTCATATTTCTGCTCAAAACATAGATTGTGGGTACTCGTTAGAACCGCCTCGGCGAGGCGGTTCTAACGAGTACCATGTTTTGAGCAGAAATAAGAAAAATAATCTATAGCCCTGTAAACCCCAGTTTTACTATATAAAAGTGGGGTTTACGGGGGTCAAAATTTAATAGGCATGTTTTCGTGATGAATATTAAACAAAATACAACTGCTAGAAAATCTCTATTTGTATTTTTTTTTTCTGTTTGTCTGTTTGTTTTGAATTGGTACATCGGTAGTATACGCATTAATACTGTTTTTATATGGCTTAACGGTGAATCTAGTGTTGTTTTGAAATGAGATTTTTAAAATTGCTTCCAGTACTGTTTATTATTGTTGTCTCAACTATATCAAAAGTCTCGTATCTAAATGTCATGGGTGCAAAGTTAATCGAAGTACAGTACTTTCCCTAAGTTTACGGGCAGAAAAGTCTCAGCAAACAGTCTAGATGCTGATTAAACATATTTTATATGTTACAATATTTCTTTTTAAAATATAAAATTTAAACCCAACCAGTCATTTCATTAGTATACAAATGAAGGGGGTTTAAAAGTGCTAATAACCGTAATACTTCTGTTGGAACGGACAGGCCTGTGCAAACAGCGTAGTCCCTGATCAGACACACAGAACGCAGAGTCTGATCAGGGTCTACATGTTTTTGCCACTCATCCTGCAGTTTTTAAGAAACATCAGCGGGAAGTAAAATAGACTTATTCATTTTTTAGGATAAGTATGGTAAGGAGTTTAGGTGTCCAAATATTAGGGCAAATACGAAATATACTACAAAGACATTCACCGTTAAAGAGTACCTTATTCAACACCAGATAAATACCATATTTATCCTAATTATTGAAACAGAGATCTGCGCAAACAGTGTAGACCCTGGTTCTGCGGCGTCTGATTGGGGTCTACACTGTTTCCAATTCATCCAGCAGGTTTTAATCAAATCAACTGGCAGTAAAATGGACTTCTTGAAAATTTAGGACAAATATGGTAAGGATTAATTTGACTAAATATTTAGGGTAAATACGGTAACTAATGTGCTACTTTGGTAAAGGGCCATTATGCCATTATGCGAACAGCTTTCGCGCAGTCTGATCAAGGGTTCCTCTGAAAGTCAATATATTATACAGGATCCATTGATTTTGTAAGTGGGCATCAAAAGTCCTGATCAAACTGCTCATGCATGCATGCCGATCTGGGCCCTCGATGGCTGCAAATGCGTGATAAGAGCTTTTTTTCTCGTTGCTTAAATAATTAAAATCCTATTTAGTAAATTGAACCGGAACTTTGTGAAAAGTAGCTGATCAATGTCATCCTATGTTAATCTTTAAATGCAGGACGTGAGAATTTTGACAATTTAACTTGTATTAAAGGCAGTTAAGGGGGCTTGATAAACTTGGTAGAGTTTCCGCCATTTTGTACAAGAGAAAAAACCTTTGTGACTTGTGGCATATCGCCCTTTTCTGAAAAGAGGTCTACTCTAAAAGAAAAGAATTTGTTCCTCATGGGAGCAAATTCTTTCCTTTTAAAGTAGACCACTTTTCAAGAAGGGAGCAAATTCTTTCATTTTAGAGTAGACCCCATTTCAAAAGGGGACAAAATCAATTTGACAGTTACCTCCCTTTTAAGTGTATAAATCCCCCTTAAAGACGTTTAATATACTGCCAGCACAGTTAAATGCAGAGCTAAGAGTTCGTTAGGTATAATTTTATTAGTGTAAAAGTTTGTGTCCATTATATATACGAACCACAACTCGGAAAAATATAGTATCCTGTCCGGCGGACATGTACGCCCAGAGAAGGCTGATCAGCATTCGTATCCGTGCAGCCGAGTCAGAGTCTTCGCTGGGTGTTCTATGGATAGCCAAGGAACCAAGTTTTCTTTATGCGGACAGCAAGGGCTATGACCTGACTGTGAGTATGCACCGAGAGATATACAATGAACATTTTCAAGAAGCGATCGCTCCCGGTGTATTCTAGACCAAGAGAACGATAACAAATAAGAAACGAAAAACATTACCTACCTTCTTTTTCACATAGGGGAAATTCCAGTTTAAATACAACGTACGAAAGTTAAGCTTTGTCTTAAACACAACGCACGAAAAGTCAATCATCGTCATAAAAATGTTTGGAAGTACCGCAAAGATACTTGTAAAACTGTTTTTGGCTCCACAGAAAGTGTTTTAATGTATATATTTACTGTTTTGTACCAATATGCGCATATGCCCCGTTTGTCTGTGAAAAAGTATTCTAAATTCAAAATATCTCGTTTTTTTTTTCCCCCATTTTGCGGCTTATATCACAACTATATGTGATATTAAATGTTAGTTCGTGTACCGACAATGCGTGTTTGTGGTAACATTTTGCTCAGGCATGCTTTCATAGACTGTCCGAACACGCTCAGTGCCGCTGCCAACCTATCCACTTTATACCAAAGTTATAGGATACATGTAGGTGCAGACCTACTTGTAGTCATGACAATCTAAATACCTAGAGCGAACCCACGAGCATCGGCGTACAAGTCGAGATCATTTCCCAGCAGGCCATCAATTTTTTACATTAGTTTTCGGAAGTATAGAAATGTGTTTACATTCCAAAGAGATGTATTCGTGCATTTGAATGAAGTAGAATTGTTTATCCTTAATTTCGAGCTCGCTTGGATAAGACGAAATCTGAAAAAAAACCTGACACCATGCCATTTTTGGGTTGATTGTTTACAGTCGAGCCATAGTATACAAACACCAAAATTTCCTTAAGGTTGTTGTCTACGTGATTATCATGGACCAATGAAATAAAATCGCGCGTTTGTACGAAATCCAGGTAACGGTTACTTACAGCTTGTCGCTTGCGTCAGAGTGCAGGGTAAAGAGGGTTATCTGTAAAAACCTGGACATTGGCAAACAGTGCAGACCTGCACTGTTGCTTAAATCACAGGAGGTTAAGGGTTTAATAAAATAGTCTTGTCCTCGTTCAGGACCTTTTCCCAGCCTACACTCAGAGACAGTCGACCCACCAGTGCTGTCAGTGCTTTGATTCAAACATTTGCCTTATACTGACATTAAAATGTTGATTTAATTACGAGAGTGAGAATAACTCCGACATGGAAATACTTGCTTACCTTTTCATCGGGGGCTACACTTAATGTAAAAAAAAAATATTACCCCTGGCAGCAAATTCTTTCCTATATTAGGAGCTCCCATTTTTAAAGGTTTCAAATCCTAGGTAGGCAACTTCATGTCTACGACAGTTATCTCCCTTGACTTTTTGTTTTATACCTTCACCCCTGTTACGGAGAGGTTGCTTTTGCTAAAACTGAAGATCCCGACTAGATTGTTCGGACATGCGACAGCTCTGCGGTTTTGCTGTTCGTATGTGGCATTTATTATTTCGGCAGTTTTCCGGCTCGAATCAGTTTCGGACTGTTTTGATACTAATGATTAAACTTCATAAACTTTCCGCCAGTGTTTACGAGGGAGGTAACTTTTGTAACTTCCTGTTTGCTTTCCTGTTTGTAACAAGGCCCTTTTGAAAAACGGATGTACTCGAAAAAGAAAGAATTTGCTCCCACGGGGGAGCAAAAACTGATCCTCTTCAGAAGGATTCAAACTTTTTCATAGTTGCCTTCCCTGAAAGTTTATCCGTTCTCCTTAAATGCTTAAGGCCGAATAAAAAAAATATGTGTGTTAATGGTAACCCTACCCTACCTAATTTTCTTGGTGAAACCTAGCAATGTTTTCATGTTTTGTGAAAAAAAATAGGTGGTACTGGGCTAAAACAATTTAATACTCGGAGACAAGGAGGGCTGAGCAAACAGTGTAGACCCAGATCAGTATAATCAGGTCTGCACTGTTTGCCAGTCGATCAGTACTTTAAGACACAAACTGACATAATAAACATGTATGTGAATTATGTGCAAAGTCCAAAATATCTTATTTGGTAATTATGGTGTTATTCTTCATAAAAATGTAAAACAACAGAAAAATCCCTACCTACGCTATCTAATTTTTCCTCACATGTTACCCTAAACACACATATTTTTTTTATTTGGCCCAATCAATACCTGTTTTCCACATTCAGCTGAAGAACCACCCGACCCACCTCTGTATCCACATTTGGTCCACAAACCTGGTACCTATATACAGGAACTGTATCGTAAGGCATGTAAAGAATACGGGGTAGTGAGGTCGTCTAAATTCTACAAGAGCCTTACAACGGACAAAATCATTATGAGAAGACAGAGACTTGGTCCACTAGATGTGAAAACTTGTGCCATAGCTTTAATGGTAAGTGTTAAATGTTAGTCTGGACGTCAAGAAACCAATACAGGTTTAAATGAAAAACTAAGAGAGAAGAACTAACATAATGAATCCAAAGAACACAGTGAAAATAGGCACAAGTCACACACACACACACACACACACACACACACACACACACACACACACACACACACACACACACACACACACACACACACACATATATATATATATATATATATATATATATATATATATATATATATATATATATATATATATATATATACATATATATATATATGCACGCACACACTAACACCCACGAACACATCGGTACCACAGGCATACACGCACGCGCGTGTGCAGACGCGCACGCACATACGCACACACACACACAAGCGCGCGAATATTGAAAAAAAAGATAAATATTGGCTTACTAACACACACACACACACACACACACACACACACACACACACACACACACACACACACACACACACAAGCGCGCGCGAATATTGACGCGAATATTGAAAAAAAAAAAGATAAAAAATTGGTACTTTAATGGACATTAACACCCACAGACACATCGGTACCACAGGCATACACGCACGCGCGTGTGCAGACACGCACACGCACACACACACACACACACACACACACACACACACACAAGCGCGCGCGAATATTAAAAAAAAGATAAAAAAATTGGTACTTTAATGGACGTTGTTGGATTACAGTAATCCTGCGTTTTAATGCTTGAAGCACGTGTGAGCTAGCTCATCTGTGAGCTAGCTAGCCATTGAAAGTATAATATTTTATTACAAAACCACGCTATTAATGGGAAGGGATACCTTTTCAGGGGAGGCAACTGTCAAAGCAAAGCTGTTTTGTCTCCCTTTTGAAAAGGGGTCTATTCTAAAAGGAAAGAATTTGCTCCCAAGGGGAGCAAATTCTTTCCCTTTAGAATAGACCCCTTTTCAGAGGGAGGTTTCTGAAAAAGAGTCTACTCTAGAATTTGTTCTCCTTAAATTCTTTCCTGTTAGAGTAGATCCCTTTTTCAGAGGGGCATTGATGTGCACAAAAGCAAACAGAAAATTTAAAAAAAATGTTGTCTCCCCTGTTAAAATGGCAGAAAGCCTACCAGAATGGAGAGAATTTGCATCAAATTTGCATGTTCAACCCCCTTGAAAGATATTTTTATTTTCTACATCCACTAGGAGTCATACCGAGTACATACCCTCGACCTTGGGGAGAACAATATAGGACCCGCTGGTGCCACCTATCTTGCAGAGTTACTTATAGAAAACCAGTTTATCAAACATCTGGTAAGATATTTGAACGTACTTAATCCAATTATTGGCACACCTCAACTCCTTTTCTTACTAAAATTTGAAGAAGTTCATTTTACTACCTGTTTTTTTTTTTTGTGTGTGTTGAGGTTTTAAGGCCCAGTCAACACAGGGGGGTCATGTCGAGCGCGGTCAGTTTACCTAACCACACTTTTACTGGACAGCATTCTTTGTCCTCTAAGCGGTTAATCAGTATTGTGCACATTCTCTCGCCAGAAACTGACAACTGCCCTTCTTGAATCAGCGGAAGGGAGAAAATGTTGTTCCTTTTTTTTTCTAAAATTGCTGGATGAGCGGCAAACAGAGTAGACCCTGATCAGACGCCGCGTTCTGCGGCGTCTGATCTTGGTCTTCACTGTTTGTTCAGACTGTCTGTCCGAATAGTTAAGAGTAAATACGGTATATTTCCTTGGTGCCTACTAGATTCCTCGAATTTTAAATGTGGGCTGATCCATTTAGTAGTAAGGTGTGTTTCACAATGCTGCGGTTTTCCGTATAATTTTAATGGCAAAATATACTTGTCCTATCAAACACCGAGGTCTGCGACGTCTGATCTGGGTTTACACTTTTGTGGAATGGTTGAAATGTGTGATATTTATTAATAAATACTGTTGATAGTAGGTTTATAATCAACGCTTAGCACTCTGGGTAAAATTTTCAGCAGACGACATGTTGAAATATTTGTTTTTATTTTTTCCCGGAAAACAGGATTTTATATATCATGCACCTTGCCTTCAATGGAGATAATTTGCATGAAATGTCAAATCGTGTCTTCTAGAAAAAAATAGAAGAATATTTCAAGAAGTTGTTTGCTGAAACATTTACCTAGAGTGCTAAGCGTTAAAAAGCGCTGAGCAAATCGTAGCTTGCGACATTCAAATGTTTTCAATATTATTTTTCAGAGAAAATAAGGCTTGGCATTCCATGTGAACCGTTCGATGAAATGTTATTCTTATTTTCTCTGAAAATACAAATAAACAAATAAATACATTAAAAATAAATAAGATGTCTACTGCAGTTGTGATCAGCGCTTTAAGTGTTAAAATTTGACTTACGTTTACTAATAGTGAAAGTTATTGTATATGAAAAAGTTCTTGTATATGAAATCATTCCTATAGCTGTACCAAAAAAAAAAAAAAAAAAAATCAAGGTATTCAAGTATCAACTTCATTAACGAATGGAAAGCACGTTTGTCCGCTAGTCGATTTTGATGTGACTATATTCTGTTACAAGAACATATTTTCATATATGTCTGGATTACGATGTTACATTGCAAACATATCAATTTACATAAATAAATAAAAAAAGAAATAGTACAATTATGAATAATATCTCCGCTGTTCATTTTCCTGTCATAGTGTGTGCTTATCAATCGTAAACACTCAAAAGGCAAAGTCAGCAGACAACAAAATGATGATATTTTTCTTAATTTTCCCACAAAACAGGATTTAAGATTTATTGCAAATTGTCTCCATTTTTTCTTATTTTTCCCAGAAAACAGAATTTGACATTTCATGCAAATTGTCTCCAATGGAGACAATTTGCATGCAATGTCAAATCCTTTTTTCTGGGAAAAAAAAAGAGAAAAATATTTCAAATATGTCGTCTGCTGAAGGGTTTACCCAGAGTGAAACCACAATAGAATATGATATGAGGTGTGAAAAAAGGGCCCTTAACTGTCTTAAAATATTCGAATAGTGAATGTCCACATCCATTACGAAAACACACCTATTCAAATGTATAGAAATTTCTCCTCCAAAAATTTAAAATTTTCAGATAAAAAAAATGTGATATTTTTCATATTTCTGCTCAAAACATAGATTGTGGGTACTCGTTAGAACCGTCTCAGCGAAGCGGTTCTAACGAGTACCCACAATCTATGTTCTGAGCAGAAATATGAAATATAACTTTTACCCCTGTAAACCCCAGTTTTACTATATATAAGTGGGGGTTAAGGGGGTCAAAATTATATAGGCGTGTTTTCGTGATGAATAGCATATCCGCAGAGCTTGATCAGGGCCTTTTCTGTTCGTCAATAAGTTCTAATGTATCTATTAATTTTTTAAGAAGGTAACGGAGGTCATACTCAGATTTCATGGATGCGCAGTAGGATTTGGGTCTTTGTTTCCCGCATATGCGACGAGTTTAGCCCTTAAAGCGCCAAGTAAAATTTGTAGCAGACGACATTCTAATTTTTTTTTTATTATTTTTCAGAGAAAACAAGTCTTGACATTTCATGTGAACCGTCTGCCATGCAGACGATTCACATGAAATTTTAAGACTTGTTTTCTCTGAAAAAAAAAATGTCGTCTGCTGCAGTTGTGAAAGGGTTATGGAAACTAGATACACTTCCGCAATTTTTAAAAGGGAGACAACTTTTGTAACTTCCAGCTGCCTTTCCTGCACACCAATCCCCTTCTAAAAAGGGATCTACTCTAAATGGGGAAAAAAACATCTCTAAGAGGGCTCTACTCTTTCCTTTTTGAGTAGACTCTTTTCAGGAGGCATTTACTTCGACAGAGTTGCCTCCCCTGCAAGTATACACATTTCCCTTAAAAATTGTGATCCTGTTAGGACAAAGTGAAATGGAAACTTACGCAACACAGAAGTAAGTATTCAAAAAGCCAAACCTGTTTGCAAAACTGCTCCTTAAATTTGAACAAGTCCACCTACCTACTCGTTGATATCTTTAAAACTTAGGAGTGAGTGTCAAACAGTGTGGACCCTGATCAGACGCCGTGTTCTGCGGCGTCTGATCTGGGTCTACACTGTTTAGCTCGAACCTGTGTATCCGAATTCTTAGGGTATTTAAGGTAACTGAAATGTGTTACATTGGAAAGAAACGTATGGTTTGTAAGTATAAAATATTTCTGAGTGCAAAGAAGCATTTGTTTTTTTGTGTTCGTATGCGAAATGCGCATGTCTTCAATAGGAAGTGCGTCAGCTGAACATGCTGTGCATTTCTTTTAATGCAGTTAGCTACATTTTTACTTCTTATAATGTAATTAATTATATTTTAGCGTCTTAAAGCAAAAAGAATAACGTCAATTGAAGCAAAAAAAAAAAATCTTGACCATATCATTAGAAAACGGCCATTAGGTAATATGCAAACAGCGCAGGCCCAGGTCAGCCTGCGCATCCAAGGAATCTGATCAGGGCTTTTTCTGTCCGACTCCATTTACAGTTGACTCTCGTTATCTCTAATTCTGATAACTCAAACTATTGCTTATCTCAAACTGAATAAAGGGAATATTGGTTCATCTTGTTATAAGTTGCTTAAATTTCCCGCTCCTTAAATATCAGACTACTGTTATCTAAAACCAAAACTTCGGATCCTATGAAGTTTGAGATAATGAGAGTCAGCTTTAATTTATAGTAAGCGAGTATTCTGTAAGCGGACAGCAAAAGCCCAGATCAGACTACGCGCATGCGCAGTCTGATCTTGGCTTTCGTTGTCCGTATACACCATAAGTACCTTTTTTCCAAATGACACGGCGTATTTAAACGTTTATTGTTTCGCATATAAAAACTACATCTGTTGCCAGAAAAAAGACTGTTTAAAACCGTTATTTTTCTTTCAGTTTTTGCAAGACAACCTAATAGAAAAGCAAGGTGTCACCAGCCTGGTAAATGTCATCAAGAAATACGACAGCTTAACCACAATTGATCTGTCAGGTATATTCAGTTCCAACCTTTTTAAAAGCCTTTACTTGAGCAAAGGGATCTTCTGGGCATGCGCGAACAGCAAACGTCGTGATCACACTGCAAACCGTACTGTCCGATTAAGACATTTAGAGCTTGTCGATATTATCTTCAGTGTCAAAGAATTTTGTACGCGGACAGCGAATGCCCTGATCAGCCTGCGCATTCGCGCAGTCTGATCTTGGCCTTCGCTGTACGCATTAGCCCCGACGGGATATTTTCGCATGGTGGGCTTAAATATAAACTGAGCTGCGGCTTCTGTACTGAAAAACTCCCATGTTTGGCGTGTTTTTATATCGTGTTTGTCAGGCGAGACAAAGAAAATGTGTTTGCCGTGCTTTCACGACATTTTTGTAATGATTCTGCAACAAAGGTATTTTGGAGGTTTCTATATTCATAGTATATTGGAAACGATTATTAATAAACCGACTAGAAAAGAAAAATGTCCAAGAAACATGGATGTCCCCGCCCCATGCTTTGATCTTATTATAATTACTTTACGGATAAACATTTTTTTTTCTTTTTTGACATTTGAAAGGTTCTTTGTAACAAGGATAAAAGTGTCTTGATGTGGTCCTTATAAGTAACCGTTTTCTCCTCTCTCTTTTTAACATTTGAACAGCTCTTTGCAACAAGGACAAAAGTGTCTTGTTGTGGTCCTTATAGGTTACCATTTTTTTTTTCTTTTTTTGACATCTGAAAAGCTCTTTGCAACAAGGACAAAAGTGTCTTGTTGTGGTCCTTATAGGTTACCATTTTTTTTCTTTTTTTGACATTTGAAAAGCTCTTTGCAACAAGGACAAAAGTGTCTTGTTGTGGTCCTTATAGGTTACCATTTTTTTTTTTTTTGACATTTGAACAGCTCTTTGCAACAAGGACAAAAGTGTCTTGTTGTGGTCCTTATAAGTTACCATTTTTTTTTTCTTTTTTTTTTTTTTTTGACATTTGAACAGCTCTTTGCAACAAGGACAAAAGTGTCTTGTTGTGGTCCTAATAAGTTACCATTTTTTTTTACCATTTAAAAAACCTTTTTGCAACAAGGACAAAAGTGCCTTGTCGTGGTCCTTATAAGTTACCATTTTTTTTTTTGACATTTGAAAAGCTCTTTGCAACAAGGACAAAAGTGCCTTGTTGTGGTCCTTATAAGTTACCATTTTTTTTAATTTGTTTTTGACATTTGAAAAACTCTTTGCAACAAGGACAAAAGTGCCTTGCTGTGGTCCTTATAAGTAACCATTTTTTTCTTTTTGGCATTTGGAAAGCTCTTTGCAACAAGGATAAAAGTGCCTTGTTGTGGTCCTTTTTTTTTCTTTTTTGACATTTGAAATGTTCTTTATAAAACAATACAAAAGTGCCTTATTGTGGTCCTTCTGCGAGACACATCAGCCGATCATATTAAATCCATCTATGAAACTGTATGTATAGACCTCGAAAAATGAAAAAGGTATAGCGCGGACACAAAATTTCGGGAAGGACTGATAACTCATAAATAGACAATAGGGAGTTGTATTACTTGTGCGCCGTTATATACTCGTATATAATTCGCGTGTAAAGTTTCATGTTATACGTCTAACATGTTATCATCAATTCATGAGGAGCTGTGTCTCGAGAAAAGTATTCTTACCACACATGTGTACAACAAGGGCTCATTTCAGCCTGCGCACGCACACAGACTACTCAGGACCTTCTTTGTCCGTTTACAGAAGCACTGGGCATTGTAAAATATGTCAGCGAAGTGCAAAGGACATGACCAGACACACCGGTTAATCGGGGCTTTCACTTTCACATGTTGCATTATTGATGCGTAACGCACAAAAAGGGCCCTTATGCAATTTGCGGACAACGTAGGTTCAGATCAGTATGTGCATCCGTGCAGTCTGACCTGAACATTCTCTGTTCGTCGACATAGTACAGTATCCATTGGTTCTTTAAGCGGACAACGAAGGCCCAGATCAGCCTGTGCATTCGCACAGGCTGATCAGGGCCTGCGTTGTCCGCAAATAGCATAAGGACCCTTTTTATGCTTTGCGCATCAAATTCAATTATTATGACATGAGGAGGCTCTTCCCATGGCTCTACACATGTAACGAAAAAAAAAAAAAAAAATAGGCGGACAGCAGAGTCCAAGCTCAGCCTATGTGTCGCCGCATCCTGGCCAGGAGCTTTGCCCTTTATCTATGTATCATGTAGGATCCTTTATCTATGTATCATGTAGGATCCAGTGATTCTGCAAGCGAGCCAGGTAGGTTATAATAAAAACCACACGGATGTTCAGTCTCACATTGAATTCCAGTTTTCCTTTGTGATAAATACAGATTATTATATAGCAATTTTTATATCATATCCCATATCAACCCGAGACATCCTTATCTGCCCACCGAATATGGGTGTCTCGGGTTGATATGGGGTATGATATGAAAATTGCTATATAATAATCTCTAACAGTCATGTGGATTTTATTTCTTACCTGCGCATTGACATGTACACCACTTGCATTTGATTCACGCATGTCATATACTGGTGTCAATCTAGGGCATAGTCTGAAATAATAAGTTTAGTTATAAATAGATGCGTTCATGGGAAATGGATGCAAATTCAAGGGAAACAACTCTGTCAAAACTGTTTTTGCTTCCCTTCAGGAAAAGGGTCCCGTGAGAGCAAATTCTTTCCTTTTAGGGTAGGCCCCTTTTCAGAAGGGGGTCGGTGTGCAGGAAAACAAACATGGTTACGAAAAGTATCTCCGTGGTAAAAATAATAAAACTATCAACTTGTATCCAGTTACCGAAAATTGGTTGATAGTCGGAATGTGCAGGTAAAAGAATGCACATGTTACCATAGTAACAGATAGGGCGCTTTTTTCATCCGAATAATGCTGATATCTTTCTTATTTCTCTATGAAAACATATGTTGTGGTACTCATTAGAAGCGCCTCGATGAGGCGCTTCTAATGAGTACCCACAACGTATGTTTTCATGGAGAAATAAGAAAAATATTATGCGGATACCTCCTCTTATCTGTAGCTATGGTTACATAAAAAAATGTTGAAAAATGTTACCATTCATATAAAACTGCGATATTTGAAAGACTGTTGCACGCGAGATTTAAAACATCGTCAGTATCTGATAGCCTATAAAATCTTTAACGCACTGCATGCTGGATAGAAATTTCAGCAGACGACGGTTTTCCTAGAAAATAGCCTTTGACAGTTCATGCAAATGGTCCCAAAGCCTATTTTCTAATAAAAATAATAAAAATCAGTATCATCAGTTTGTCGTCTGCTAAATTAGTCAAAGGAGTAGTAAAGTTTAAGTTAAACCAGCAGCCAAGATAAGAGAGGTATAAATTTCCTTATTTTTCCATTTAACATATCCACTTGGTCAACATTAGAATCGCCATGCTGATGAGATTCTAACGGGTAGAAACAAGAAAATTAAAAAAATGATTTGCAACACAAGATAACGATTCTTAAGCTACACGCCGCCAAAGAAGGCCCAGATCTGCCTTTGTATTTGCGCTGTTTGCCCGGGACTTCATTGCCTTCTTACAGAATGATCAACCACAGGCCCTGAGGTTATAAAACTTGTTTCATGCTCAACTCAGCGGAGCATGAAAATGTTGGAATTTTCATATTTATTAGCAGAGATATTTTCATGCTCAGCAATAAATAACATGGCCCCGAGGTTATAAACCTTTTTTCTTGCTCAAGTCAGCTGAGCATAAAATTTTCTCTGCAAATAAATATGAAAATGCCAACAGTTGTTGGCATTTTCATCTTTATTAGCAGAGAAAATTTCATGCTCAGCTATGTTTAACAAGAAATAAAATAGCACAGGCCTCCGAGGTTATAAAAAGTTTTTCATGCTGAACTCAGCTAAGCATGAAATTTTCTCTGCTAATAAATATGAAAATGCCAACAATTATTGGCATTTTCATATTTATTAGCAGAGAAAATTTCATACTGAACTATGTTTAGCAAGAAAGAACTTGCAATTGTTAGTAATTTGCGATTAACTAGCGGGACAATAAAAATTTCATGCACAGCTGAGTTGAGCATGAAAAAAGATATATAACCCGGGAGACTGGTGTCCGTCATAGATGGTTAACATTCTGAGTACCGTAATTACACTCTGAATATGGCATCTGATCAGAATCTATACTGTTTACCAGTCATCTAGCACTGTTTTGGACATATCAGCAGATCGTAAATTTTATTCAAAATACAGTCGACTCTCGTGATCTCGAATTCCAAGGGACTCTCTGTAAAACTTCGAGATATCCGTACCTCGACATATCAGATTTGCAGAATTGAGGAAAAAACAATTCGAACAACCGCATTAAATAAATTTATATGTAATTGGACTCTTGAAATTAGAGATCTATTGAAAATATTGTGGCAAAGAGGAGCAATTTCTCCTCTTTTCCACAATATTTTTTTACCTGTTGTTAGATTTTCATGTTTAAGCAGGGACAAGATTTTTCACTTCGAGATAAGCGGTTATTCGAGATAAGCGAGTTCGAGATAACGAGAGTTAACTATATAGGACAAGTATGGTAAGAAGTAAAGGTGTCTCAATACTTAGGGTAAATACGATATATGAACTTTCTGTTGCTCTGATTTATCCTCTCTGATACTTTAATGTATTATAAAGTAGCCAATAATTATGCAAGCTGACATTGAAGCTGTCCTGATTAGACAGCGCAAGTGCATGTATGCCGGCTGATCTGGGCCTTCTTTGTAGGCATATGTGATAAGGTTAATAATGTTTGTTGTTTTGACGTGTTTTGTGGATACAATTTGAATGGAATGCGAAGCATTATTTTATGTAAAAAAAAAAAAAAGAAAAGAAAAAAGAAATATCACTAACTTTGCCTCTGCTGATTTCACTTATGATGCCAATGACCTAAATCTAATGGTATATATATATATATATATATATATATATATATATATATATATATATATATATAATATATATATATATATATATATATATATATATATATATATATGACATTTTCTATTCATGTTTCATGTTTTCCTTTTATTCCTTTTGTGAAAAGACTTATTTTATGTAAAACAAATAAATAAATAAATTAAAATAAAAAAAAATCAATAAAAAAAAAAATCACTGCTTTATTATCTGCTGATTAAGCTGCGATGCAAATGACCTACAATTCTACTGGTAAAATTGTATACAAATGAGAAATTTTCTTTTCCTATTTTCCCCCCTTTTTTTAGCAAAAAGACATTTTTCAAACGTGTAATTTTTTAAGTAAGCACAAGACAAAACCTACAATAAGACTTTGTGCGACTAGCGAAGACTCAGATCAGCCTGCGCATCCGCGCAGTCTGATCTGAGACTTCCCTGATCGCATGTGCCTTATACAGCTTCCGGGCTATCCAAAGAGGGATGAACGAAAACCCTTGTCATACTGAGTGGATGTACAAGCTGATCTTAGTTTTTGCTGGTCACACAGATTTTATTATAGGTTTTGTCGTGAGCTTGCTCAATTTTTAAGAAAGTACCTTGGAAGATTGGGTGTTAGAAAAATGTTATTTTTTAGAATAAAACCACAAACACTCATCACGAAAATATACCTATATAATTCTGACCCCCTTAAACCCCACTTTTATATAGTAAAACTGGGGTTTATAGGGGTATACATTATTTTTCTTATTTCTGCCCAAAAACATAGAATGTGGGTACCCGTTAGAACCGAGTACCCACAATCTATGTTTTAAGCAGTAATATGAAAAATATCAGAATTTTTATCCGAAAATTTTCCTTTTTTGGTTGTAAAATTTTCAACATATTTGAATAGGCGTGTTTTTGTAATGAATGTCTGAAACTTTACCAGTGTCTAGGTTAATTCAGCAGACGACACATTGACGATATGTTTCTAATTTCTGCCCAAGAAAATAGGCTTTGTTATTTCATAGGAGGCAATTTGCATGAAATGTCGAAGCATATTTTCTCAGAAAAAATAAGAAAAATACTTCAAAATGTCGTCTGCTGAAATTTTTACCCAGCATGCAGTGTGTTTCATGTAAACGACAGTTTACGTTATTATATTGTTTAAAATAAAATATGTTGCCATGTCGTTACGTTGGCAATTCTATGCATTTTTTCTTTAAGTCACGTTTTTACCTGCTGTGACATGAGCAACGTCGTAACCTCAAATAGCAGACTGTCTGACTAAAGAAAATTTATAAGGTTGAAGAAATTTATAATCTTAAATCTTCTCCATAAAATTTTTTAATTAAAAAAAACCAAAAAAACACCAAAAACAAAAATAAAATAAGAAAGAACATTAAAATTAAAATACTTAATGAATAAATAAAGCACAAGTATTTCAAAATTGGTAAACCATTTCGCATACTGTTCTTACCCAAAGTATGTGGAGAGACAGACTTAAGCAAACAGTGAAGACCCAGATCAGACGACACAGAATGATCAGTGTCTACATTGTTTGCCACTTATTCAGCAGCTTTTAAATACAACAACTGGTTAGAAAAATGGCCCATTCCGGGAATTTAAAAGTACTGATGAGGCCTGATTAGCCAAAATTAATCAGTCTTGCCAAGAAAATTTGACACTTGACACAGCTGTTTGCAGTAATATGTGTGTGTTCATTGCTATCAAGGATAATTCCTTTTAGAATCTATTGTTCAAATTTTGGGAAAATGATGGTAAGGTTTCTAGCGGCTGTTGTTGGGAGGTAACCGTTCATAGGGTCCCCTTGTATTGCTTTCTCAGCATCACAAAAACACGCCCATATAATTTTGACCCCCTTAAACCCTACTTTATATTGTAAAACTCGGAATTACAGCGGTAAACATTACTTTTCTTATTTTGCTAAAAAAAAAACAACATACAATGTGTGTACTCATTAGAACCACCTCGCCGGGGTGATTCTAACGAGTGCCAAAATCTATGTTTTGAGCAGAAAAATGAAAAATATCAGAATTTTTTCTCTGAAAATTTTCCTATTTTGATTGAAAAATTTTCAATATATTTCAATTGGCGTGTTTTCGTAATGGCAATTCGTATTTTGTTTCATTATTCCTTATTAATTTTAGGAAATGGATTGCAAGAAGCAGACGCAGAAGCATTAACACCACTTCTTACGGTATTATATCTTACTTACCCTAAAAACACTCGACTCTCGTTATCTCGACTCTGCTTATCTCGAATAACTACTGATCTCAAATGAAAATCTGGTCCCTTTTTAAACATGGAAATCTTATAACAGGTAACAAAGTATTGTGGAAAAGAGGAGAAATTGCTCGTAAGGAACAATTTCTCCTCTTTTCCTCGATATTTTCAACATATCTATAATTTCAGGAGTCGAATTACACATTCATTTGTGAAATGTGGCGGTTCGATTTATTATGCCTCAATTCTGCATGTGTGATACGTCGAGGTACGGATATCTCGAAATATTTCAGAGTTCCTTGGACTTCGAGATAACGAGAGTCAACTGTATTTAGACAACCCCTTATCATACCTATTCTAACGGTTTACTACATGTTGATGTTTCGAAAATTGTTAGATTAGTGGCAGCAAACAGTGTAAATCCTGATCAGACGCCACATTCTGCACTGTTTGCTCATGCCTGCCCGTCCAAATACTGGATCGAGGCAAGGTATTACTGATTTGTAATAAACAGATACAATTAACAGAGCTGAAAATTAACAAGTGTAAGGATGGTCTTTTTTCAGACTTAACAAAACATTTAAATATTGAGAGATTATAATTTAACCTATTTATGCCTAGCATCCAATAAAAGGGACGCTGGCAAACAGTGTAGTGTCGCAACACGCGACGTCTGATCAAGGTCTACACTGTTTGCATTAAATACAGTAATTTTTATAAAACATGGTAATGATTACAACTAACCAGATACCCCTTCTATCAGAAATAGATCGGTCCAAAGAGTTATGGTAGAAGTGTCTACATAAATGGGTTAAGGGAAAAACGGTAAACAATAAAATGAGCTAAAACGCGAAAAAAATGATATTCTGACATGTGTGCCTAACAAAGACTCAAATCAGTCTTTGCATGCACGCAGTCTGATCAGTCTTTATTGTCCACATGAAGAAACTTTGCACCATTTGCGCAGGCTGATCTGAGTCTTCCCAGAGCGCACATATTCGGAGTGACGTTTTCTTTCTGCTCAAATGCTTTCGTAAAATATAAACTCTACAAAACTACGAATAAATGGCAACTTTAGACCATCTAAATAATTTTACAAAACTACGAATAAATGGCAACTTTAGACCATCTAAATAATTTTAGACTTCTAAATGAATTTAGTAAGAAGTGCTCTTCACGGACCCATTAGTAAGCCAGAACACATACGTTTCTTGCGCCGAGATTCTTTGTGTATAATTCTTTATCATTAAATATGATAAACACAACGCTCCAATTCCAATATGTTACTGGTCAACTTCCGCTTCTGGAATGCAGCTGTACATTTTGTGACGTATGGAAACACAACGCACCAAATCGCCATGATTGCGTTTCGATTACAAAACCGATCAAATTCAACCTGTATCGTGTAGCCAGTAGTACACTGTATTTATTAAAAACAACACCACAAATAACATAATCTAACAGGATTTTTTTTACCTTGAGAAGTACGCCTCATTAGAACAGTGAGTCAAATGTCAGATACTGTAGATTTCACGAGCTTGTATACTTTGGTTTATGACCTGTACAACATAGGTGATGAGCAGAAGTTTAAACCTGTTACCATCTTTCGATGCATGCAAGACAGATATAATACATATGGTGATTTTATTGTTCACGTGTGTATTGTAAATGCACATGATTTCTAGGATCGTTGACATATGAACCGAGCTCCAATATTTCATGCAAGATTGCATGAGCGCCGCGCAGGCTGATCAGAACCTTCGCTATCCGCCAGGAGACGCCTTCTTTCTTCTTGGCTACCCACAGAGTGCCCTGCAAAGACTCTGATCGTACTGCGCATATACACAGGCTGATCTGAGTCTGTGCTGGGCGTACAAGCAAACTTGTAGGAAACTTTTGCCTCAGCTCATAGCGTTGTTAACGTTGCATTCCTTATAAATTTTACTTATATTTGCAGGACACAGTGAATTTGAAAGTATTG